>CM056956.1:8774700-9374700 GCA_029856935.1 Cyclocarya paliurus
ACAAACATTTCCATCATTTTCCCAGAAAATGATACACAAAATCAACTCACGCTATTTTCCCAGAAAAACAGCTCTTTTCCAGTTAATCCAATTAACCAATTAACCATATGCACCATGGTCTCCCTATGGACCATCCGCACGTCCTGGCTACTTTACGAGGATGCCCAGTTCCGCACCCAGTGCGTTCGTGGCCAGGTCATCCTCTAGCCCCCGCCAGCAGAAGGGCCACGGAGTCGCACGTCCAACGTCCGATCCCGTTGTCGCGCGGGACAACCCAGGGGACATCACTCAGTATATTGCGCTCCCGAGTGATCAGAGGAGCTCCACCGAGATTAAACCCATCTCGGCTTGGGGTCGTGATACACACGCACCCATAAATCCAGTCAACACATGAAACCCAGTTTTCATAAAAGCCACATGAACATGAATGCAATACACGAAAACCCAGTTTTCAATTTACAAACATGATCATGCGTGCATATGCCATGAACCAACAATAACCTCAATAATCACAACCAACCCAGATCAAAACACAGTTACCAACAATTAACCAAACACAGCCAGAATACCCAATAACCAACTCCAATTTCACAACATAATCAAATCCAACAATAAAATCAATCTCCAATCACAACCAGATCACAATAATCAAAACACAACAATTACTCCGATCAATCCAACCACCCCCCAAACTCTCGGACTCAGTCCGGAAAACCAACCAGAATACAATATATGAATAAAAGCAGTTAATTGCATAAATATAATTAAATTCTCAAAGAAATGTTTAGGAAATACTTACAGCGCTTTAAACAATTTTAACGAGGTTCCGAGGCACTGGAAATCACCAAAGCTGAAAATTCGCACAGTGTAAAAACACTGACCGAATTGCAGTGAAATGAGAATTTTCCACGGTTTCAAACGGAGACTCGAAATTTATAGGGTGGGGCCTATGGAAGGTGGTGAATCTAATGGTGGTGGTGGTTTGCCGAGAATAGTGGCGGAAATGGGTGGTTTTTGGCCGGAATACCCGAATCGGGTTTGGTACTCTGTTCGACCGGCTCCGGCGACGGATCGGGGCCGGGTTTGGGTGGAAAAGTTTGGTATTGGGCCGGTGATGATGTGGTAGAAAGTTGGTGGCCAATGGCGGCCGGACGGCGGCGGGAGGAGGAAAAACCCCCCGCGGGTTCAACTGGCTCACGGCGGGCTAACGGCGGCACAAGGTGGTCTGAGATTTTAGGGGTGAGGTCGCCGCGCACGGGGAGCTGTTGGTGCCGGCGGTGAGGTGCACGGCGGCCGGAGGGGGGGGTGCGGCGAGAGTAAGCCCGTGAGCGACGTGGAGAGAGGAGAGAGAAGAGAGAGAAGGGAGAGAAAGGTCGGGCGTACGCGGGAAGGAACGGGGAAAGAGAAAAGAAAGAAGAAAAAAAGGAAAGAAAGGAAAAAGAAAAGGGAAAAAAAAAAGATCCAGTCTTTCAAGCTGGGTCCCGAAAAAATCCGACGGAGATGAAATTAAAACCCGAAACTAAATAAAATATTCCAAACACAGTGAAATAATTTAAATGCAACAATAAAAATCAAAAACCCAAAAAATAAATCAATTAAAATTAAAATTCATCTTAAAAGCTAAAACAGTAAATAAAATCTAAAAAAATCACATAAAATAATTTTCACCACATAAAATATTAAGAAATAATATTTTAAAACTCCCAAAATTTAAAAATAAGAAAAATAACCACAAAATAAATTAAATAAAACATCCATTAAAATACACTAAAATCCGGGATGTTACAGCTAGTGCTCTAAGTAAGGGTGGCTAATTGTATTTTTGAGTGGTATTCGTGTAGTCTCTAGTCAAGAACATTCGACTATATAAGTTAACTTGAATCTAATCTATTAAGTTAACGTGTCAAACTTTAAAACCCTAACTCAATCCTTTTAAATAATAGGTCATGTCAAGTCACCCGTTTTGACCCGTTTAATAATTAATTAGAAATATGTTACACAACATGACTCATTTAAACCCATTTGTTTCAAAACTCATTTAATTAGTTTTTTATGGACATCCAGAGACTTCCAAGAGGGAGCAGAGTTTGGCACTCATGAAATTACTTAGACAAGGAAACAGATCTTCCTTGGGTTTGTGTGGGGGACTTTAATGAGATTACTAGCCAAAATGAGAAGGTGGGGCTAGCAGTAGACCCTACAGCCAGATGGAACATTTTAAGGCTGCAATTGAGTGGTGTTCCTTGAGTGGAGTTTATACAAAATGACCAATGTTTACCTAGTCCAATAATAGACAGGGGATTCCTTCACTAGATAAAAGCTAGATAGAGCTTTAGTTGATAATTAGTGGCAACAAATGTTCCCTAATAGCCTTTACCAAGTCCTTCCTACAATTAAGTCTTATCATGCCCCTCTTCAATTGGTTATGTGCAGTAAGGCAGTGCAAGCAAGGAATAGAAAATTTATTTTCGGATATGAGGCTGCTTGGTCATTGAGGGAGGAGTGTTCCAACATAGTTAAAAAGGCATGGCAACACTTCTATAATGGGGACTCAGCTGACGTAATAATAAGGAAAAGACTGGTTAATTGTCAGAAGGCTCTCTAGAAGATGACAGTTAATAACCAAAGGAAACTACCCAAAATATTAAGGTTGTGTTTGGATGTTGAAGTGAGTTGAGTTGAGTTGATATGATAAAATATTGTTAAGATATTATTTTTTAATATTATTATTATTTCAGAATTTGAAAAAATTGAATTGTTTATTATATTTTGTATTAGAATTTCAAAAAGTTGTAATGATGAATTGAGATGAGTTGAGTTTGATTTGATAACCAAACGAAGCCTGGAAAATGGAAGTTGTTGTTCAGTTGCAAAATAATGGAATGGTACTCAATTAAGTGAGGTAAAGCAGCTTCAAGAGGACATTGAATTACATCTTGTTGAGGAGGAGTTAAAATGGAAACAACGAGCCAAACAACATTGGCTGCAATCTAGTGATTGAAATACAACATTCTACCATTTGTATGCCTCCCAAAGAAGGAAAGCAAACTCAATAAGGCAACTGGTGCATCAGAATGGTAATGTTGTAACAAAAAGATAGAAGATTGGTGCTCTCTTTTCAAAGTTTTCAATCAACCTATTTACCTCATCTAATCCTACTGCTATTGACAGTTGTACATCAGGAATAGTCACCAAAGTTACAGAAGACATGAAGAATAGTCTACTAATGCAATTTGCAGAAGAAGAAGTGAAAGATGCGATGTTCTAAATGAATCCTCTAAGCTCCCCTGGATCCAATGGCTTCCCTGCACATTTTATCAGACTCATTGGGAGAATGTAGGCAAAGAAGTTTGCAGTTTGCTTTGCATGTTCTGAATAATGGTGGTACTTTGAAGGGTGTTAATGACACCTACATAACCTTGATCCAAAAGTTGAAAGAGGCAAAGAAAGTTTCTAACTTTAGGCCAATTAGCCTATTCATTTATAAAGTGGCTGCAAAGATGATAGCAAATAGACTTAAATCTATGCTACCTCACATTATCTCCCCTAACCAAAGTGCCTTTATTCCTGGCAGGTTAATTTCTGACAATGCCTTAATTTCTTCCATCTCGAGGGCTAAGGCAGGGAGATCCCCTCTCTCCCTACCTTTTTATTATTTGTGTTGAAGCCCTATCATGTATGTTGTATCAAGCTGAGACAGTGGGTAGTATATCATGTGTACCAGTTGGGAGAGGAGCAGTCCATGTCAACCACCTATTCTTTATTGATGATAGCTTGATGTGTTTGCAAATTAAACTCACGAGAGTGGTCAAGGATCCTCCAAATCCTTGAAACTTATGAACAAGGGTCTGGTCAAATGAGAAAACATCTATTATTTTCAGCAGGAACACACCACAAGAGGATCAGAATGCCATCATGATGACTGCAGGAATCAAGTCCCAAAGCTCCTTTGGGAATACTTGGGACTTCCAGCTATTGTGGGAAGGAAGAAAATGGATGCCTTCCACTCACTCATCAATAGAATACGGGCTCGAGTTACAAATTGGAAAGCCAAGTTTTTATCAGCTGTTGGGAATGAAATATTGGTAAAGGCTGTGTTACAGGCCATTCCCAGTTACACTATAGGGATGTTCCTGCTGCCTCAATCCATAATACAGAAAGCTGAATAGAATACTAAGGAATTTTTCATGGGGCTATAATGAGGACAATTCAAAAGTCTAGTGGGTAAAATGAAGTCATTTCGGGAAAGGAAAAGATCAAGGCAGACTCGGGTTCAGAGAGTTTAAGTCCTTCAATAATGCTATGTTATCAAAGCAATGTTGGAGATTTTAAAAAATCCTCACTCCCTAGCAGGCAAGGTTCTAAAACACAAGTATTTCCCCCACACAGTTTCTAGAAACCAAATTGGGATCCAGACCCTCCTTTGCATGGAGGAGTCTCATGACAAGGATTAAATTGCTAAAAAAAGGTCTAATATGGAGAGTTGGAGATGGTAAACAGATTCAGATATGGGAGGACAAGTGGCTCACGGATTCAAGCAAACTGATGGTTAAAAGCCAGACCCAAAATGATACAAGGCTTGAGAAGGTGGCAGAACTCATCCATCCTATGCTTAATGTGTGGAATGAGGATGTTATCTCTAAACTGTTCTCACCAACTGATGTCACTCAAATTAAGTCCATCCCCCTCAGTTCTGTTGGGAGGAAGGATATGATAGTATGGGCCTATACTAAGAATGGAGCTCACTCAGTTAAGAGTGCTTACTTGCTGTAACAGGATCTACTAAGCCAAAGAGAAGGACAAACTTCAACAGGGAGGGAGAGGAGTGACTCATGGAAGGCTATTTGGAAGATGCAGGTCCCTAATGTTGTCAAAATGTTCTAATGGAAAGCCTAGAAAAATGCATTACCCACCTGTTGAACCTATTTCACAGAAAAGTGACAAAAGATGATGCTTGTCCCATTTGTTAACTCTACTCAGACACAGTTTCTCATGTGTCAGTAAAAGATGTGTGGTGCCAAGCTAGTAAAAGGCTACAAAAGATGTCTACCCACAGATCATCATTTCTAGACCTTTGGGAGGATCTGATTTAGACTTTGAAATATGATGAATTAGTTGAGTTTGCAATAATTGCTAGATTAATTTGGTTCAGGAGAAACAACTTTATCCATGGCAAGGGATTTTCTCCCCCTAACTCTATTACTATGAAGGCTACTGAGGATATAACTTGCTTCAAGCAATGTCAGGTTCAGAAAGTGACAAGGCCTTGCTACTTGAGAGTAGTGTTGCAGAAGGGTAAAACCTCATGTGGATTTTACAAACTGAATTGGGATGCATCCATTGATAGAGAGGCTAGTAAAGTTGGGATTGGTGCTGTCATAAGGGACCCTATGGGTCAAGTTAATGGCATGCAGACCCCTTCATTGTAGAGGCTTATGCTCTAATATTAGCAGCTATATTCTGTCAAGACATGAGAATACAGGATGTTATCATGGAGGGTGATGCACTACAAGTCATCAACATTCTAAGCAAAGAAAGTCCTGATTTAAGCTAAGGAGGAGTTCTAATTGCAGACACCAAAAAGATACTTAATACCTTGCATTCATGGTCAGCTTCCCATGTCAAGAGGGAAGAAACAAAGCTACCCACATTTTAACTAGAAATGCTTTGTCCCTTAAGGAAGATTTATATGTACTGGGAGATTATGCAGCTTGTATACATTCCACTATTGTTAGTGAAATGCTATAAGTTAGTCATGACCAATAAATCTGTTGGTTTCAAAAAAAAAAAAAAAACTATAACAATAATTCTATTTCAGTACCATCGACCTTGACATTATTTATAACTTGCGAGTTATGGTTTATATGCAAATATCTCTTCCATGTGTGTAATATTAAGGTGAGATTTAGATAGTAAATTGAGATAAAATGAGTTGAGATAAAAGTTGAAAATCGAATAAAATATCATTATAATGTTATTTTTTTATATTATTATTGTTTTGAGATTTGAAAAAATTGAATTGTTTATTATATTTTGTATTGAAATTTAAAAAATTTGTAATAATTATATGAAATGAAATGAAATGAGTAATACTATACAGAGTTTTAAAGTGTGTTAGTATCCTGCAATTCTTTTTAAAAAAAAATACATTCTATTATTATAAAGGAAAATGCTATTTAGCCCCCTCAATGTTACTGCTCAAAGTTACCACTCGAATATTTTATTTTATTTTATTAGTGATTAAGGAAGTAATTATGAGTGAAATTTTATATTTTTTAATTTTTTTCTTAATGATTAAAGATGTTAAATAATATTGAAAAGAAAATAGAAAAAAATAGAACAAATTTGAACTAGCAGTACGCCTCCCGATAAATGCTGGGGGCTGCTAGCATCGTCCTATTATAAAATAATTTTTTATGTGAATCTAAAACTTGCCATTTTTAAGGGAAAAAAAACGTATGACTTGACATCCCAATACCGCATAAAATATTTCCTGATATTAATATCGATCAATCACTTAAAAGTAAAGTTATTTATATTTTAATAATTGTGGGTCTTCTTTTTTTTTCCTTTTTTTTGAGAAATAACTGTAGGTTTTGATAACTCATTACAACTAAAGGGATGATATTTTGTCTGGCATGCCGTAAGGAATCCAAATACTGCCTTAAGAATTATTATTATCTTTTTTAATCACGTCATAATTTCATTAATAATGAAAATCTAAGAAGACTCAAATACATCATCAATAGTTCAGACATTTGAGAGGTAATTGAGTTATGATAATGTCACCCACGTTGCTAGAACATGCTAGCACACATTAGTGTCACGATGGATTCTTTAGAATTCACCCCAAGAGAAAACCGGCTAAAGTTATACTTCACATAATTGACAACAAAATACTCATTCATCTTCTAATTTTTTTGTTCAACTAAACAAAATAAATAAATTCATGTTTTATTTTTCAATTTGTTTTGCGATTCTTATTGAATACAATAATGAAAAAGTTAATATATGTCTAGTTCTATCATATTATTTTACAAGAAATCAGAAAAAAAAGAACAGTTTTGACTTGGTTGGAATCGGCTCAAATCGGTCTAAAATCGACTAGCATCGGCCTAAATTGGTCAATTGAAGCGGTTCAATAAATGACTCAAACAATTTACTAAAATCAGTTCGATTTCTATCTGGTTTGAATCGGTTTGAATAGAACCGTTTTTCCGAGCATTGATCTAAATTACCCTACTTTGCAATCTATATAACTCAAATAAACAATTAATCCAATACATGCATTATATTTTTCTTCATATATATATATTTTTTATATTTGGTACATATAGGGACTGATGTTCTAATGGGCATTAGTTACGCACTCTACGAATAGTCAAATCAAGGGCGTACTCTAGGTTTGGATACTCAAGTACTCTTAAATACTCTCATTATTATTCTTTACTTTATTATTACTTTTTAGCTACTTTTATTACCATTCATTACTTTTCACCTACTTTTTACTACTATTCAATATTCTATTATTATTTTTTCATTATTTTTTCACTACTATTCACAAACATTTTCAAACACTTTCACTACCCAAACCAGCTCTAATTCTAGTCCATTTAGGCATGCACATGGATAAGCTAAGGTTTATTAAACATCTACGAAGCCCAATATTAATAATTATGATAAAGAGGTTCTATATATTCACTAGTTCTTCATACATGGGCTAGATGTATAGTACACTTAACAGCCCATCAACATTTACTTCAAGTGCTATTTTGTGTAGAAATTTGAGAAAGTTGGAATAATTATATGAATGTTACTATCAAATTAGTTACCACTTGAGTATTTTTTTTTTTTTTTGCTTAGTAATTAAGGAAGTGATTATTAGTGAAATTATATATTTTTAAAATTTTTTTTAGTGATTAAAGATGTTAAAAAATATTGAAAAGAAAAAAAATAGAAAAAAAAAATTTAAACTAGCGGTACGCCGTTGGCACCGTCCTATTATAGCATAAAATTTTTTATATGAATCTAAAATTTGCCATTTTTACGGGGAAAAAAACGTATGACTTGCCATCCCAATACAAGATAAACTATTTCCCTAATATTAATATCGATCAATCACTTAAAAGGTAATATGGATTGTGAGATGAGATGAGATGAGATAGTTTTATATGAGTTGAATAAAATATTGTTAGAATATTATTTTTAAGATTATCATTGTTTTGGGATTTGAAAATAATTGTTTATTATATTTTATATGAAAATTTGAGAAAATAATAATGATGAGATGAATTGAAAGTGTTTTTATATCCAAATCTAAGAAGACTCAAATACATCATCAATAGTTCAGACATTTGAGAGGTAATTGAGTTATGACAAGTCACCCACGTTGCTAGAACATGCTAGCACACATTAGTGTTACGATGGACCCTTTTGAATTCACCCCAAGAGAAAATTGGCTAAGCTATACTTCACATCATTGACAACAAAAACAAATCTCTCAACTTGTTATAGGATCTTGGGTATGTTTGGACATTTAGAATATCTCATTTTGTGAATAGTTGTGAAATAGTATGAGTGGAGTACAAATCTCTCAACTTGTTATTATAGCTTGAGAAATGAGAGATAAAGTTGAATAAAATATGATAAAGTTAAAAAAATGTTTAAATATAATTTGTTGATATTATTTTTGTTTAATAAATGATATTTTTTACTACTTTGTTAGGAGTACAAACGTTTCTATATATAATACAATTAGAGTATTTAATTTAAATGTAACATATACATTCAAAACTCAAATACAAAAATCAAATCCCGGAATTTATGCAGCTCCTTTTCTTGTGCATAATTTGCGGTGACCGTTTGTGATCTTGGCTTGAGATACAATTTCCTCATGATCTTTAGTATGTTGAGAATTGGCAGTTTCACATATGCCAATATCCCCCGCAATCGAAAGGGCACTTCGTGCAGTTGAAGATTGTCACGTAATAGAATAAATTTGGGTGCATTTAACGCTTTGGTGAGGAAGTCTGCCATTTGGTCTTTTGAAGATAAAAATGACACTTGAAGCTTCTTTTGAAGAACTTGATCACGCACATAATGAAACTCAATTTCGATATGCTTTGTGCGTGCTTGGAATACTGGATTAGATGAGAGATAAGTAACACTAATATTATCACACCATAGTTGTGGACAACTAGGTAGAGAAATATGTAAATCATTTAAAATTGACTAAATCCATTGAATTTATGCAGCTGTGTTTGAGAGAGATTTATACTCGGATTCTGTACTATTTCTTGCAACAGTTTGTTGTTGTTTACAGCTCCAAGAGATTAAGTTTTTTCCATGAAAAACACAGTAGGCACCCACACTTCTATGGTCATCTCTATCCCTTGCCCAATCAGCATCACTAAAGCCATGAAGAGTATGATCAAATTGTCTTGAGAAGTGAAGTCCAAATGATATGGTATACTTGAGATAATGTAGAATTCTTTTTACCACCTGCTAGTGAGGCTCCTTTGGTTGATGCATGAATTTGCTTACACAATGAACACTGTAAGCTATATCTGGCCGTGTGAAGCCGAGGTAGTGAAGAGCTCCAATTGTACTTTGGTAAAGTTAAGGATTACGGAAGTCAGCACCTTCAAATTTTGAAATATGGCAGGTGGTTGCCATAGCTATTGCACATGGTTTCACATTATCCATATTGACTTTGTGTAGTAGATCACTGATGTACTTGCGTTGCGTTAAGTATAAAGCATCACCTTCATGCAAGGCTTCTACACCTAGAAAAAAAGATAATTGGCTGAGATCTTTTATTGGAAATATTTTCGATAATGTGCCGATTAATTGATCAATAGCCTTGTGTTGGATCCGGTAACAATTATATCATCCACATAAATGAGAATGATTAATTAAACTTTGTCTCGATGAAAGGTGTAGAGAGAAGTGTTGGCTTTTGATCCTTCAAAACCAAGTTTTTGCAATTGATCCGTAAGGTGAGAGAACCAGGCACTTGGGGCTTGTCGAAGACAATAAAGATTTTTCTTCAATTTGCAAACACGATGAGGATAATCTGGATGAAGAAATCCTTGTGGTTGTTGCATATAAACATTTTCTTGAAGAAGCCATGGAGAAAAGCATTTTGAATATCCAATTGGTGTAGAGGCCAATTATTTGAAACTGCAATAGAAATTACTAGGCGGATTGTGGTTGGTTTAACCACCGGACTGAAAGTCTTAGTAAAATCAACTCCCTCTTGTTGATGGAATCCCTTTGCAACAAGGTGAGCTTTGAATCTTTCAATGCTGCCATCTACTTTCCTTTTAATCCAATATACCCATTTGTTCACAACAAGGTTGTGTTCTTGTCGGGGTGGAACTAAATCCCAAGTTCCATTTTGAATTAAGGCATTAAATTTAGAAAGCATTGCCTCCCTCCAATGTAAATGTTTGTTTGCTTCCGTGAAGCAACTTGGCTCTGTATAACAAGAATTGACCTCGGCAAGTAGGACTTTTGGAAGAGGATACCTTGTAAATCCAACATACGACATCCGTGGCTTGAGATTATTGGTTTGAGATCTGGTAACCATGCGATGGTGGGTAGCAAAGATTTCCAATTGGTTCGATATGGCTTGGTTTGGAGGAGTTTCATCAGCCACTGATGTTGATGTAGCATGCGGGTCTAGAACATTTCCATTATCTAACTGTTGTAATGCTGCTGGAGAGTCACGTGGCCCATGATCAAAGACAAGTGGCATAGGCAAAGGTAGAGAAACGTCAGCACTTGCATGTAGAGTTAGAGGATGTGGATGAGTGGTGATTAAACTGAATGGAAGGAAGGCTGTTTTGGATTGAGGTAAGTAATGAGATGTGGTCTTTGATTTTTTATAAGGGAAGGAGGACTCATTAAAGACAAGATACCGAGAAACATAAATTTTTTCCGTTGATAAGTCTAGGCATTTGTAACCCTGATGTGAGAGACTGTAACCCACAAAAATGCACATTTTTGAGCGGAAATCAATTTTATGGCGATTGTATGGTCGGAGATTAGGCCAACAAGCACATCCAAAAAAATGCATAAAATCATAATTGGGTATTTTGTGGTATGCCTTTTCAAATGGAGATTGGTTGTTTAGAATTTTGGTAGGCAACCGATTAATAATGTATGTAGCTGTTTGAAAAACATCTTTCCAATATGATTGAGGAAGGTTTGAGTGAGCTAATAAGGCAAGTCCCATTTCAACAATTTGACAATGGCGCCTTTCAATTGATCCCATTTGTTTATGAGTGTAGGGGCATGCAATTCGGTGCTCAATTCCACAATTTTTAAAATGATTGGTTAGTCGGCAAAATTCACCACCCCAATCTATTTGGATAGCTTTAATTTTAACATTAAAGTGCCGTTCAACATATTTTTGAAATTGAAGAAAAATGTTTTCGACTTCAGACTTGTTTTTGAGTGGAAAAAGCCAAACGAATTTTGTGTAATCATCCAAAAAACAAACATAGTAACGAGAATTATAGCTTGAAGTAATAGCAGTTGGTCCCCATACATCAGAAAAAATAAGTTCTAAAGGTTGAGTTGCCTGACTAACAGATTTGGAGAAAGGCAAATTGTGGCTCTTGGCCATCTCACATTCAGGGCAAACAGATTGCCATTTATTAACTTCAACAGAAATTTTATTAGAATTCAGGACTTGATTGACAATGTGAAAAGAAGCATGGCAGTCTGCGATGCCAATCAGAGACAAAGACACAAACACTGACGAAGGCAGAGGAGATAACTTGTTGAATAGACTGAGAGAAACAATACAACCCATCTTTGTTGTGGCCTTTATGTAGGACATTCCCCGAGTAATCCTTTATGAAAAAAAAATCATCATGAAACTCAAAGTAAACATTGTTATCTTGAGTAAGATTTTTTGTGATTTGCAGAACAACAAGAATTTTATCAAGAATGAAAGACTTTGAAGGTGTAGAAGACTTTGAAGGTGTGGATAAGGAGGTGGTGCCAATGTGAGTTATGTACAAACCTGAACCATCACCCACTTGGATTTGATCAGTGCCAGCATATTCTTCTCCACGAACATTGAGATTGTTGAAGTTGTTTGTCAGATGATGCGTTGCTCCAGAGTCAACATGCCAATCTTGATTAGTCGGCTGCTGAATTTGGTTGGTGGAGAGGTTGGCTTGGGCATTTGATCAACGTGGGCGTGGGGGCAAAAAATGAGGGTCATAGCGCTTGTAACAACAAGAGGCAGTATGACCACTTTTTTCACATAATTGACACCACAAATCAGAGTTGCGAGGCGAAGAGTTACCTCGACCACTGACGTGAGATGAGCCTCCAAAGCCACGGCTTTTACCAGAATTGTTATGGTCGCGATTTCCAAATGAGTTGGGCTGCCTTGCAACTACGTTGGCTAAGGCATTTGAGATAGAGGAAGATTGAGTGATGAGTGATGCGGGCCTCACAAGTAAGTAGCATAAAGTAGACCTCCTCTATTGATGGTAAGATTCTTTTTCTTTTTTGTTAATAATTAAAAAATTGAAAGTAAAAGATGGTTGGATTCAGTCTTCAGAACCAGGGTATCGGGAATTTATAGTTTGGCTGGAGGTTACATTTTGGTGAAGCCTAAAGGCATATGTGCCACCTCCTATTTCCTTCAATTAGGTTGCTAAGGGTATAGTATCTAGTATCAACTATTATCCTGTTCAAATTTCAAGTTATTGTTTAGTCAAGTATGGCATAAACCACATACCTGTACCCATGAAAGACGGCATCTAAGGATCTAGGTACTATTGGAAATGAAATTAGCAATGTTTAATCCTAGGATGTACTAGAAAGAGATTTTAAAAAATGTGTCTCTTTATCGCTGAATTGCAGTCAGTTATCTCTCGGTTGTGGGCACAACTGCACATTTTTGTACCCCACATTTCACTTTGATGATACTCCTTTTGCAACTTAGCTTTCTTAGCAGCATAATAATGTTTAGAGTTCGAAGTACTTTTAAGGATCTTTATTTTGGAGGAGCTGTTAAATTCAGAATCTGTATACAAATCCTTATTTGTGGATGTGTTTATTACACAAAGAATAAGGTTCCATTGTCTCAAATGAGCTACGCTGTTGATATAGAAGCTGTAGGACACCATCACTGAAGCCACCTAGGCTTTGAGAGAACTAGGAGTCAGTGTTTTAGAAGACCTTAGTTTTGCAATTGTCTGTTTTACTTATGGTTATTATAAGCAAGTGTTGGTAGAACTCTATGCATATGCTAGTGTAAGCCACCTCTATCATATAAAAGCCGCATGTGCTGAGACCATACTTTTTCCCCCTTATTGGCTTATGGCTAGAAAAAATTCCCATTGTAAAAGAGTCAACGTAATCTTTTTTCCCCTCTTGAACAAAGGTAACCTCAGTCATTGCTTGAAAAACAAAATTAGGATCAAAGTGAGTGTCTGAAATGTAAAGCTAATGAATCCATATGTAGAATGTCTATAAGACCCGGGAATGAGCCATGTAGGCCCATCAATAGAGATCTTGGAAATGCACTTTAAAACACCATAAATATTATAAAAAAAATGGTCAAGGCGTGTGAGAGCACGACAATGCTTAAAGCCGACATATGTTGTTGGGGTTTAGTGACTACGGACTTAGTTTTCCTTGCTGGAGAAAACCTTTGTAGAGCTCCGGTTCTGGCAGAAGTGAGGCTACAGATGGACTTGGGTCTGAGGCAACATTTTTTATTTTAAATAGAGAAATGATAAACTACCAACTAATTTATTACTCTTAAACTACTATTGAATAAAATAATATGTTTTTGAAATTTGATTTTGATTTGATGTATCAAAAATTTGAAAAAATTATATTTTATGAGGAAGTAGTAGATAAATTGTAGATGGGTTGTTACCATATCATTTCTCTTTTAAATAAGTAGTAACTGTGAATATTGTGTCAATTATTCTACCATTTGTCTTCTATAATCTAATTGTTGTTTATGCAGCCAATACACTTGTGACACTTGGTGATAGGGAGCGGTACTTATCAACTATGCAGTGAAGGAAACTTGTGCTATGCACGTGAGCATTCAAATGGCTTCACTGGAATAAGAGCCGCAGGATGATTACACGTGTTGTAATCTGCTGGGCATGTATATATATGTAATATTGTTCTGATTAGGGTTGCGATATTCAGTTTTCATTTGGGATTGTTGCCGTCCTCGAGAGCTCAGTGTATAGAGAGAGTTTATTCTAGGGTTTTGTTACTGAGGGAGAAAGCAAGAGAGATTGTGGCTTGTTTTGGCTCGGTATTAGTTTAAACGTGTGTATGATACATTGGCTTCGAAGATTACTCAATAAAGAATGATCTCTGAGGCTGTTCCTGCCGTGGATGTAGGCCATTAGGGCCGAACCACGTAATCCCTATTTGTACCTCTTATCCCTTCTTTCTTTGATTATTTCTTGCTGATTTATTATCTGTTCTTGTTGATCTTACTATTTTATCTCCGATACCTGTATATTTCTGGTTTGGATTTCGGATCTGTTTTCTTTAGTCCAAAAGAACTCTAGTTAAAGTTCTAACAAATTGGTATCAAGAGCTTAGGTTCTATGGGGACCACAAAATTTGATGTTGAGAAATTTACAGGGGCTAATGACTTCGGTCTATGGAGAATAAAGATGAGAGCCTTGTTAGTCCAACAGGGCTTACAGGATGCTCTCACCTGTGCAATAAGGGGCCTTTCCTCGAAAGAGGAAGGGAAGATGGAAGTCCAAAAGGACATCCTTCAAAAGGCCCATAGTGTTCTTATTCTCTCATTAGGAGATAAATTATTAAGGGAAGTAGCCAGTGAGGAAACAGCTGCTGGTATTTGGCTAAAACTAGAACATCTATACATGACTAAATCCTTGGCTAACAGACTGTGCAAGAAAACTAGGTTATATACTCTCAAGATGACCCCTGGAACATCTATAGGGGAACATCTGGACACCTTTAATAAGATTATATTAGACCTAGCTAATATAGACATTAAGGTGGAGGATGAGGATCAAGCAATTCTCTTGCTAAGTTCCTTGGACTCCTCATACCAGAATCTTAAAGAGACCATGATGTATGGTAGAGATACTTTGTCCCTAGATGAAGTGCAATCTGTGCTTCATGCTAGGGAATTACAAAATCAAGAAGATACCAAACGAGAAAATGGTGAGGGTTTGTCTGTTAGGGGAAGACCTGAAAGGAGAGGCAAGAAAAATAAATTTGAAAATAAGAGAGGAAGGTCTAAGTCTAAAGGAAAACAATTAAAATGCTTTCTATGTCACAAAGAAGGACATTTCAAGAGAGATTGTCCGGATAAGAAAACTCAGGTAGGAAACAAAAACAAAGAAGAAGGGGATGTAGCAGTGGTGTTAGAAGGGTATGAGAGTGCTGAGGTACTTAATGTATCTGAGACTGGATCTGAAAAAGACTGGATTTTAGATTCAGGTTGCTCTTTTCACATGTGTCCAAACATGGACTGGTTTGAAACATTTTCTGAATTGGATGGTGGACATGTAATCCTAGGGAATAATAAATCCTGTAAGATCATGGGTATTGGGTGTATAAAACTAAAACTTCATGATGGGATGGAGAGACTATTGAGAGAGGTCGGGTTTATACCTGACCTAAGGAGAAATCTGATTTCTCTTGGTACTCTGGATAACTCAGGTTATACTTTCAAGTCTGAAGCAGGGGTCCTTAGAGTTACTAGAGGTTCACTCACAATTATGAAAGGGACAATTAAAAATGGCCTTTATACCTTAGTGGGCAAAACCATTGTGGGAGAAGCATCTCCTGTACAGAATGTCACTGAAAATAAATCTGTGCTTTGGCACAGAAGGTTAGGACATGTTAGTCAAAGAGGGCTTTTAGAATTACACAATCAGGGCTTGTTGAAAGATACAGGTCTAGACAACTTACCTTTCTGTGAAGACTGTGTCTATGGAAAGGCTAAAAGGGTTAGTTTTAAAAGGGCAACTCATATGACTACTCAGACCCTAGATTATGTACATTCTGACCTTTGGGGACCTTCTAGAGTAGCTTCTCATGGTGGAGGGAATTATTTCCTCTCTATCATTGATGACTACTCTAGGAAGGTATGGATCTACATTCTTAAACACAAGAGTGACACTTTTGAAAAGTTTAAAGAATGGAAATCTTTAGTGGAAAACCAGATAGGCAGAAAACTAAAAACCCTAAGAACAGATAATGGGCTTGAGTTTCTGTCAACAGAATTTAATAATTTCTGTCAAAAGGAGGGGATTCTAAGACACAAAACTGTGAGGGAAACCCCTCAACAGAATGGCCTAGCTGAAAGGATGAATAGGACCATTCTAGAGAGGGTGAGATGTATGTTATCTAATGCTGGGTTAACTAAGACATTCTGGGCTGAAGCTGCTGCTATAGCAGTCCATCTAATTAATAGGTGTCCATCTTCTACCATAGGTTTTAAAACTCCACAAGAAATGTGGACTGGGAAACCTCCCAGTTATGATTACCTTAGAATTTTTGGGTGTACAGCCTATGCACACTCCAAAACTGATAAGTTAGACCCTAGGGCACTTAACTGCATTTTTGTGGGATATCCTGAGGGAGTTAAAGGGTATAAACTATGGATAGATGAACCTGGAAAACATAAATGCATCATTAGCAGGGATGTGACCTTTAATGAATCCCAAATGGCTCGGGTACAGAAATTAGAAGTAGAACACAAATCTGGTAACACTGAGGGAGAAGTACAAGTTGAGGTGGAGAGAGATAACACCTCAACAGATCCAAATTCTGGAAAAATCAGTGACTCTGAGGTCCCAATCTCAGAGAACTTAGATAAACCTGATTCTGACTCCTACATTTTAGTAAGAGACAGAAAGAAAAGAATTGTAAAACCACCCTTAAGATATGGTCAAGCAGAGCTTACAGCTTTTGCTTTGACTATTGCAGATGAAGTGGTTTACCAAGAACCAAGGAACTATAAAGAGGCCATTGATAGCAAGGATGCCACAAAATGGATACTTGCCATGCATGAAGAAATGGAGTCTCTTAATAAAAATAAAACTTGGGATCTAGTTACAAAGCCTAGTGGGATTAGGCTAGTGGGATCCAAGTGGATCTTTAAAAGAAAGGAAGGCATACCAGGGGTAGAAGGTACTAGGTTTAAGGCAAGGCTAGTGGCTAAAGGTTTCACCCAAAAGGAGGGAGTAGAGTTTAATGAGATATTCTCTCCTGTGGTTAAGCATAGTTCCATCAGATTGCTTTTATCTTTCATTGCATATCATGATTTGCACTTAGAACAGTTGGATGTAAAAACTGCTTTTTTACATGGTGAATTGGAAGAGGTAATTTACATGCAACCCCCTAAGGGGTTTATAAAAGACATTAACTCTAATAAAGTATGTTTGCTTAAAAAATCTCTATATGGTCTAAAACAATCTCCAAGACAATGGTACAAGAGATTTGACACTTACATACTTGAAAATGATTTTAAAAGAAGCTGTTACGATAGCTGTGTTTACTATAAAGATGTTAATGGAATGTTAATATATCTTTTACTGTATGTAGATGATATGTTGGTAGCATGTAAAGATCCTGCTTTAATCAAACAAGTTAAGTGTATGTTGAAATCTGAGTTTGATATGAAAGAACTAGGACCTGCTAGTAGAATTTTAGGCATGGACATTATAAGGGATAGGACAGAAAGGAGTCTGTTCCTATCTCAGAAAAATTATATTACTAAAGTTCTCAAAAGATTTGGTATGGACCAAGTGAAATCTGTATGCACACCTTTAGGTCAACATTTCAAGTTGTCCACAAGTCAGGCCCCTGAAACTGAATCAGAAATAGAGTTTATGCAACAAATCCCCTATGCTAGCATGGTGGGAAGTGTGATGTATGCTATGGTCTGTACAAGACCAGACCTTACATTTGCTGTCAGTGTTGTTAGTAGGTTTATGAGCAACCCTGGTAAGGCACACTGGCAAGCTATTAAATGGTTGTTGAGGTATATATCTGGAACTGATAATTTGGGCCTGAAATATGGATCAAATGTTAAGAAAGGTTGTGAGTTAGAAGGTTTTGTAGTTGCTGATTATGCTGGTAGTGTTGATACCAGGAAATCTTTAACAGGTTATGTTTTTACTGCTTATGGTGGGGCTATTAGTTGGAAGTCAAACTTGCAATCAGTTGTGGCCTTATCTACAATAGAGGCTGAATATATAGCTTTAACAGAGGCTATAAAAGAAGCAATATGGCTAAATGGCATATCACATGAATTAAGCATTTTTGAAGGAAAAATCAGTGTGCATTGTGATAACCAGAGTTCAATATATTTGGCTAAAAACCAAGTATATCATGAAAGGACTAAGCATATAGACATTAGGCTTCATTTTGTAAGGGATGTAATTGAGTCTGGGGAAGTTGGAGTGGAGAAAATTCAAACTGAGGAAAATCCCTCAGACATGATGACTAAATCTCTACCATTAGCAAAGTTCAGACACTGTTTGAACTTAATCAACATGCATTTTACTGGGGGTCCCTAATAGAGGGACATAGCAGGAACAGCCAAGACGAGAATAGGATAGAAGTGATGGCTATAATATTGTCAAGGTGGAGAATTGTGAATATTGTGTCAATTATTCTACCATTTGTCTTCTATAATCTAATTGTTGTTTATGCAGCCAATACACTTGTGACACTTGGTGATAGGGAGCGGTACTTATCAACTATGCAGTGAAGGAAACTTGTGCTATGCACATGAGCATTCAAATGGCTTCACTAGAATAAGAGCCGCAGGATGATTACACGTGTTGTAATCTGCTGGGCATGTATATATATGTAATATTGTTTTGATTAGGGTTGCGATATTCAGTTTTCATTTGGGATTGTTGCCGTCCTCGAGAGCTCAGTGTATAGAGAGAGTTTATTCTAGGGTTTTGTTACTGAGGGAGAAAGCAAGAGAGATTGTGGCTTGTTTTGGCTCGGTACTAGTTTAAACGTGTGTATGATACATTGGCTTCGAAGATTACTCAATAAAGAATGATCTCTGAGGCTGTTCCTACCGTGGATGTAGGCCATTAGGGCCGAACCACGTAATCCCTGTTTGTACCTCTTATCCCTTCTTTCTTTGATTATTTCTTGCTGATTTATTATCTGTTCTTGTTGATCTTACTATTTTATCTCCGATACCTGTATATTTCTGGTTTGGATTTCGGATCTGTTTTCTTTAGTCCAAAAGAACTCTAGTTAAAGTTCTAACAGTAACTATAGGTGCTCAATGTTTTGATGCCAATTTCTTGGTCACTACTTTTGTTTTCACATATGAGATAGGACGATACGAGATGAGTTGAGATTAACGTGGGTTTGGATAGTAAGATGAGATGAGATGGTTTTAGATAAAAGTTGAAAGTTAAATAAAATATTGTTAGAATATTTTTTTAATATTATGATTATTTTGATATTTAAAAAAATTGAATTGTTCATTTTATTTCACTACAAAAAAAAGTACTTGTTGTGGCCAAAAAATCTTGCGGTGAGGCACTATTGGACGAAAGAAGGCTCATTTAACTGTAGCCACGTTTTTGTAATGGCGACCCAGAAATTCGCCACAAAATAAGACCTTTTGCGGTGACATTTTGTCTTCAGAAGTAAGTCTGAATGGTCATTTAACTCTAGCCGTGCTTTTCTAATGGCGACTTAGAAATTCACCACAAACTAGACTTTTTGCGGCGATATTTTGTCATCACAAATAAGTCTGCGATGAAAAGTTTGGAATCACGTTTGGGCTTCCCTTTTGTAGTGAAATTATATCGCCGCAATAAGTGCATAACTTTCGTATGCGTAGAGAAACCCCAATCACCTCTCCACCTAATTACTCTGCACCCATCCACTCCGATTTTCAATCTCTCTCTCTCTCTCTCTCTCTCTCCTCTATGAAAGTTCCAGTGCCCCTGCTGTCGAGCCATCGACTCCTCTCCTAGCCGGCAAGTCTCTTCCTTCCCTCTCTTTATCTTTCACCGTCAATTTCTCTCTCTCTCTCTCTCTCTCTCACTCTCTCTCGGTCCCTCTCTCTTCCTCCGTGGGGCTCAGTTTTCACATTTCAATCTCTGCCAAGGTATTTCTTTCACTAACCCTTCTAATCTATTAACATGTGCTTGTGTTTATTTCTCTATGAATTTTGTGCTGGCTGCTTTTTCTATAGAGAACTATCGCTTGAGTGGGACTTTAGAGAACTAGAAGTACTGCTATATATTAATACAACGATCTGTCTAGAATTACATTTCTATAATACAGATACAACATTTTATGTTGCTCATGTAGATTATTACGGTTTTGATTGTCACTACCCTTATTTTACTGCATTTTAGTCTCATGATTTACATACTCTGTACAGAAAGGAAGCAAATAGGTGTCTTGAACAATTTAAAAGTCCATAAATCAACTTTGTGGGTTCTTATTCAAGCATTGTGAAGTTAGGTATTATCCATATTAAAGTAGATTGATCATCCCTATTTATTGATTTTGGTTTCCATAATTTATTTCCTTCTAGCATGGTGTCAAACTAAATTGGATGATAAATTTTGTTTCTTCCTTTGGAGACCTGAATAATTTTACTGGAGGCATCATATTTGTTTGCATGTTTGGCTCACAAGTCTAAAAATGATTATATGAGTTTGTTTGCATGCCTGCGGTTAAAGAAGTTGGTATAGTAAAATACCTTTCTACTTTTTTTAGATATGATCTTGTCATGAAACTAGTCCTCTGTATAGCCAATATTTTAGATGTTGGAAATTATACTGGGATTTGAATTTGTAGTGAGAAAGTGAATGATATTAGCTATCTTCTTAAAGGATAGACTATGAACATTTACGACATTGTCGATTCCTTATAGTGTCCAGACCGTAATTCTTAATTTTACAAATATGTTTAATCTATTGTGCAACTTACCAAGGGCATTAACCTTCAATGATCATTCAATAATGTATTTAACTTATTGCATCTTAAGTCCTAGAGGCTATTATTACATCTAAATGCAATGATGAGGGCACACTCAATGCATGTGAGTGAATAAAATGGACGAAGCCCTCAACCGTACTGTTAGGGACCCCGGTCTTGTCCCTAAACACTAAGTCCATGAGCTCGCCTTGGTGATGATGGTGACCGAGTGTCAAGCCTTCTTGCTTAGCCTTTGCACGTATTATGGCAATGATGGATTCCTAGGTTGATGAAGGTATGGTGTTTAGTGATGGAAATGATGATGATGGTGAGTTTGGGTGATCTAACTGATGTTTAGGCATGTTTGAGACAATGGGGAATGGCTTGAGGGTTGCCCTTGATGTTGGGACAACTTTGATGATGATTAGGTTTGGTATGGTGAAGATAGACTGGGGTTTAGATGGTGGCTATGAGGAATTTCGAGATTGGAAGAGTTGGATTAGGGTTGGAGTGTAAGATGAGTTGCTAGGGTTTGGAAGTGATGTGGATGAGTGAGGCTAAGACTCCTAGATTGATGGAGTCTATTTGGGAAAGATAGGAGTTCGGTTCAGGTAGGAAAGATGGAGATGGATGGTGTTTGAATGAGTCTAGGGTTGTTCCTGGAGTTTAGGGATTGGCTAAGGTAAGATGGGATGTGGATATGGATATGGCAACAGGTTGGAGGTCTTTGGTTAACTTGAGTGATTATAGGAATGAGAGATTTGTGGGATTGGATATGGAAAATAGGATTTGGATATGGCAAGTGTTTGGGAGTCTTTGGGTGTCTTGAGTGATGGAGTGATTTTAGGGTTGGAGTGATTCTAGGGAAGTTCCTAGAATCAAGGGATTGGTTGAGGTAAGATAAGGAAGATATGATTTGTAAGATGAGTAAGGTGGCTAGGGTTAGATTCTAAGTGATAAGATGCATGGGAGTTGTTGGGAAGTTGAAGTTTGACTAAGGCCAAGGATGGATTTCGAATTTGGAGGCTTGGAAGATGGAAGATGAGTTGCTAACTTGTAGGGGATGATTTAGGGATTGGTAGGATGTTGGCTAAGGCAAGGGAAGGGGTGATGGGTTTAGGGTTTGAATGATTCAAGGGTGGTTCCTTGAATTAAGGGATTTGAGATGGAATATAAGATTTGATTGGGTTGAGTCAACTTTCCTAAAATTAAGGAAGTTGCCAAGTGGGACTCTTGAGGGTTGGCTAGGGTTTATGGAAGACAAGGGTTTCAGCTAAGGCTTATGTGGATGAGGGAAGGCTAATTTTGGTAAGTGGGGCTTATAGTGTTTTGGCTAGAGTTATGGAGATGATGGAGGTTAGGTCTTATGGTAGTGATGTGTATGGAAAGTAGGGCAAACAATATGTTTGGTCGAGATATGTGAGTGTGAAAGATCAAATAGGTGCATGGATTGTGTTTGTGATATGGAAGGATGCAAGACAATGTATGAACAATGAAAAAGTTATGAACAAAGGATGAATGGACTCAACAAATGAATATGAAGACTCTATTTATGGTTTTTATGGATATTTTGTAAAACCAAAAAATACTAAAATTGAGACTTAGGATATCTTTGATTTGCAAGAAAGTAAAGATGAACAAGATGGAAAACATAAGAACAACTAGAAAAGATAAGAACAATGTATTTTTGGATTTTTGAATATAGAATGGAAAACATAGACAAGAGATTGACAAATTGAATGAAACAAAAGCAATACTCATAAGATTGATAGATAATTCACCATCGATTCACAAATTTCACAATGATGAAATAAGATAGATTGAATCACACTTATTCACGAATTTCAAAGTGATGATCCTCTACTAGGGATTCACGAATTTCACCCAAGTAACCCAAGTGCTAAGTACCAAAAAGTGATCTCAAGAACAATAATCCACCCACTTAGGGATTTACCAAATTTTCAAAAGATGTAAAATGAAATGTGTAAGGGTCCTATTTATAGAGATTACAAACTGGAAACCCCCAATAGGTCTATTGAAATATAATTAAATAAAATAAATAAAAATAAATAAATGATATGGTCTTGCATGGCCAATGTGGCCCGTGATATGTCTTGGCCCTTGGTTGGCCTTAGCTAGCCTTGATCTTGGAAGTGGCCCGATCTTTGTTGTCCATGGATGCCTAGGACCTTGTCCTAGGGTGGTTTTTGATGGGATCCCAACACATACCCCCATCCATGGTATCATCTACTGAGTTTTCAAACATGGGAGCAAACACAAGTAGAAGGCCTATCCAGTCTACAGGTAACTATAATATTTTGGCTAAGTAAAATTTAACTTTCACCTTCTTTAAGAGGTCATTTTTTATGACAACCTCTCACATTGGAAAGTCTATTGCTACTCAGGTATCCCATAATTGTATTTAAGGTAATTGGTGTATGGTATTTCGATTGTGAACTATGTCTCAGAATTTGAAATACATAGGTTCAAACTGAAGTATTCATTTTCTATATAATTGCATTGTTGGGTTTGAATGTAATATTAATGTTACAGAAAAAGTCCAATCAAAACAAGGCTAATCGGGAGAAACAAAGGGTCAATCACACAGTAGGGAGGAAGTCGTTTGACCATTTTTTTTTCAAGTTTGATGACATAATGGGTGTCCATGACCCAATGGGTGTTGTGTGAACTAGAAATATGGTGGGGAAAGCAATTTTCCTATCATTTGTTATCATGATGGGTAGAAGTTGGTGCGATTGCTTATATTCTCATTATGCTAAATGTGAAAACCTGAGGGACAATAACTGGTGTATCTAACCTCTAGGCATGTTTTTCTAAAATCCTATTGTGCTTCATTGAAGTCATTGAATCTATATGCTGAGCAAACTCCATCATTTTAATTTTTCATTATCCATTTATTAATCTCTATTGTTGAAAAACAGAGTCTGCTCAATCCTTTTTCGCCATTTTTTTCAATTACTTTATCTCTATTGTTGATGCTATGATAAATGGCTAAGTTTTTTCTTGGACAAACAGGACATAGAAGAGTTTAACCAAAAGGTCAAGAGAAAAATTGTAAAATATTGGTAATCTCATTTTTTAGAGCTTTTGAACTCTTTATATGATTGTCATGATTACAAACCATTTTTCTTGGCATTTGGTTAGTGGAAACTTAATATGTTCCATAATCTTTTACACAATAATAAGTAATTGAATATGCTGAAAATATAAGTTTTACAGCTTTTTCTGCATTTGGTTTGATTTCTTCTGACACCCATCTCCTTAATGGTGTTTTCCCAGTTGTAAACATTATGTGATATGGGATATTGTCTGTGTTTTTTTTCTTAATACCTCATGGTTTACGTTTTGGATTTTACTTTCAGGGGGCTGACAGAGCAAATAAAATTGGACATATATTTTGAGGCAGATCAGAATTGTGGTTTATTCCCAGTTCTTGGAATCCTACGAGAGATA
The DNA here is from genome assembly GCA_029856935.1 of Cyclocarya paliurus. Taxonomy (NCBI): domain Eukaryota; kingdom Viridiplantae; phylum Streptophyta; class Magnoliopsida; order Fagales; family Juglandaceae; genus Cyclocarya; species Cyclocarya paliurus. Next base: position 8,799,136 of record CM056956.1, read on the forward strand.
AGTAAAGACAAGTAATGAGCATGCCTTGGAAGTGAAAGATCATGGATCTGATTTTTTTTTTTTATGCATTCTTAGAAGGATCATTACTTGAATAAAGACAAGTGATTTTAACACTGAGGTGCTGAAAGAGATTCTTGTTTGTCACAATGTGAACTCTTAATTAAGATCTTGTATATTTGGTTTATGGGGTTAACTAATATCAGATATTTGGTTTATGGGATTAACTAATATCTTTTTTGAATAGCTATGGAAAGCCATATATGTATATATAAATTTTCTATTGTTAGTGAGATAAATTTATTTCACCACTCACTCTTGGAATTAAAAAAAAAAAGATCTTATAAATGAATATAGAAGAAATTTCTTGTATATTAATTTGTAAGATTTTATTTTATTTTTTTAATTTTTATAGTACTTATTGCGGCGACCCTTCTTCGCAGAAAAAGTTTGTTTTGTGACGAATAGTTTTTAGTCGGCTATAAATTAGCTTTTATGGCGGAACAGTTTCGCCTAAAAAAATTATTTGAGGTCGCCGCAAAAAGCATTATATCCACCGTGAAGCGAGATTTCACCGAGTTATTTTGTCCCAGATGAACTATGTACGGCGAACCTACGGAGGGAAGAATTCGCTGTAGAAAATCAAATGCGGCAAGAACATCTACTTTTTGCTGTGAAATAGGTCACCGCAAAAAGGCATTTATTTTGTAGTGTTTTATGTGGAAATTTGATAAAGTTATACTGATTAGATAAGATGAAATGTATTGAGAGGAGTTGTGAAAACAAATAAGGTTTCTTTTATGTTAGAGTGTTTTCACGAAGAGGCTCATCATCATGGTTATGGGGATGTTTTTGTTATGAAGCCCTAGAGATGATTTGGGGAAGATGAAGTAAACTGCAGCCTGAAGTGAACTGGAGAGATTAGGAACTCAAGTGAGGAACATGGGGAACTCGGAACGACATCGTTCAGCATGAAGAAATAAACAAGGCATGTTGTGTGAATCAGGATGAAACACGGTGTTTGGACTTAAGTTGTGATGTTATCGTTTTTTATAGCAATCTGGTCATTTAGAGTTTTTATTAAATGTTGTCGTTAAGTGTGGTTGTGAACCATTTTGGTGTAGGCACCTAAACAGTGCGTTTTGTCTGTTATTGTATTTCTTGCTATAGTGGTTACGTTAGTTTTCACTGTAGTTTGTTAGTAAATCAGTGGAGTATATGGAGCAGGTCAATGAAGAAAACAGTGTCGAGAATCTTGGAACGTTTTTCTTTGTAAGGAGGTTTGGGAGCCCTCGAAGCAATCCCGTAGCAATACACTGAGGAAACTTTTCCTTCTAGCATTTTATCATACACTTGCAGTGCATTCTGTTTATTCATTACAGCAATCGTTTCCCACCATTTCCATCATCATCCCATATACAACAACAAACCAATAGGCCATCAATTCATAACTATCAAGTATCTTAACAAGTGATATCACAAGCACCGATCCTGCCTATCCTAACCTTCCGCAATCCCAAACCCAGAACCATTTATCCACCATTACATTCAACCATTCTAGACCATTACAACCCAGAAATCCAACCAGAAATACATACAACCAGAAACACTATCCACGCTTCCATTCGACCATCCCAGAGCACAAACCTAGAAATACAACCCAGAAATACATAAACCCACCCATTCACCTATTTCAGACCACATTCACCTACAGAAAACCATCCAATCGAAACCATGGCTAATGCAACACGTTCTAAACATAACCCTAAAGGTCTTCAAAGTCAGATTGACATTTTGGCAAAAGGGTTGCGTGAAGCGCATGGAAACCAGTAGATTGCCGATGCTTGAATGGACCAGTTGATGGATATGGTCTGCTCCCTGGTGGTAAATCAAAACAACCCTGGGCCCAGGGACCTACAAAACACAAATGATGGTGATCAAAATCAGAATAGGGGGGCTTTCCATGGGGCATCAGATTAGATTTTCCTCACTTCAAAGGGAAAAATCCATTAGATTGGATATTCAAAGCAACACAATACTTTGAATATCACCAAACAAACCAAGCTCAATGCCTATTGATTGCTTCCTATTACATGGAGGAGGAAGCTTTGGTGTGGTACTAGAACGCTCTTGACACAACCTAGTTTAAGAGCTGGGACACAATGGTTCGAGTTTTGTTGGTCCGTTTTGGCCCAACAACTTACAACGATCCAATGGAGACTCTAACTCATCTTAAGCAAACATCATCAGTAGCTAGTTACAAAGCACAGTTCAAGGCTCTATCCAATAGGGTATGTGGACTCTCTGACCATCATAAGCTGAGTTGTTTTCTCAGCAGGCTGAAGGATGAAATCAGGTTGCCTCTACGCATGTTTAATCCTCTAAATTTAAATGTTGCCTTTGGTTTAGCTCGGATTCGAGAGGAATACATAAGTAGTACTCGGAAACCCATTAAGTTGATCAATGAGAAGGGATTGGTGCTAACTGGTCATGGCCCTAACAACACCACCTTTGGCGGTGAAGGGAGTAACAAGGGGCAGAAAACCTTTCACAAGGCAGTTTCTTCATTGTCTATGGATGAAAAACAAAAGAAGGGTTTATGTTTTCATTGTGAGGAGAAGTGGAATCCGAACCACGCATGTAAATCCCCAAGGATTTATTTAATCCAAACTGTTGAGGAAGGCCCAAGTAGTGGTGTAGAAATCAAGGAGACCCCAACCTTGGAAATAGAAGGGGACGTCTCAACTCAACTTGTGATTGTGGAACCTGAGATTTCTCTCAATGCGATTACGGGCATGCCAAGTGCTAAAACTATGAGAGTGATGGGGCTGGTTGGGAAGGTGCAGGTGGTAATTTGGCTTGATTCGGGTAGTACACACAACTTCATTGACCCGTCGGTGGTACAAAAGGCCAGATTAGTGATGGACACTTCTCAAAGGGTGACGATGAAGGTAGTTAATGGGCAAGTTATCACAAGTGAAGGTCATTGCAAGGAGATTACCACACAGATCCAAGGTACAAATTTCAGTCCCTCTTTTTATGTATTATCATTGGGAGGTTGTGAGGTGGTATTGGGCATTGAATGGCTGGGAGTATTGGGACCTATCATATGGGATTTTTCAAATCTCACTATGAAATTTATGTATAAGAGGAGGGGTACTCAACTGGATGGGATAGGATTGGAACAACTCACACTTGAGGGCAGTAATAAGGCCCTACTAAATTCAGTTAAGAGGGGGAAAGGGCTGTTTTTGCAATTAGTGAAGGAGGAAAAGGGCAAAAAACACAGCAATTGCGGAAAGGATGTCCAAAAAATTCTGACTGCCTTTTAGGAGGTCTTTGAGGTCCCTAAGGGGCTACCTCCTTCAAGGGAACATGACCACAAAATTACCCTCAAGGAGGGAACTCAGCCTGTGACAGCTAGACCTTATCGTTACCCACATTATCAAAAGGCTGAGATTGAGAAAATCGTTGCTGAATTATTGGAAACAGGCGTAGTGAGACCCAGTAACAGTCCTTTTTCTTTACTCATGCTATTGGTCTGGAAGGCAGATGGGAGTTGGCGCATGTGAGTCAACTATAGGGCCTTTAACTAAGAGACGATTAAGGACAAATTTACAATTCCGATAATTGATGAGTTATTGGATGAGTTGTTTGGGTTGGTAATTTTTTCTAAATTGGACTTCAGGTTTGGTTATCACCAAATACAAGTAGTTCTGGAGGATGTGTCTAAAATGGCATTTAGGACTCATGAAGGGCATTATGAGTTCTTGGTGATGCCGTTCGGGTTGACAAATGCTCCATCAACATTCCAAGGATTAATGAATCATATTTTTAGGCCCTATTTAATGAAGTTTGTACCATTTTTTTTTATGATATACTAGAATACAGCAAGGGATGGAGTGAACATGTAGGGCATTTGGAGAAGGTGCTGGAAATTTTAAAGAAAAATCAGTTATTTGCCAAACTATCCAAATGTAACTTTGGGGTGTCGGAAGTCAATTATTTGGGGCATGTTATAAATGCCAATGGAGTAATGGTTGATCCTAACAAGGTGCAGGCAATGTTGGAATGGCCTGTCCGAACAAGTGTGAAATCTCTAAGGGGGGTTTTTGGGCCTCACCGGGTATTACCGGAAATTTATCAAGAACTACGGTACAATTGCTGGACCACTTACAGATTTACTTAAAAAGAATGCTTTCTTGTGGTTAGAGGAAGCCTTATGGGCTTTTAATGAGCTGAAGGCAGCAGTTACAAGTCCACCAGACCTTAAGTTACCGGATTTTTCAAAACCCTTCACTATTGAGTTTGATGCTAGTGGGAAGGGAATTGGAGCAGTGTTAATGCAATCAGGACAGCCTCTTGCATATTTGAGTAAGGCAATCAAGGGTAAAGCCCTTCTCTTGTCCACCTATGAGAAGGAACTCTTAGCCTTAGTCACAACAGTGAGAAAATGGAGGCCTTACATTCTTGGGCAGTCGTTCATTGTTAAAACTAACTAGCAGGCCTTAAAACACCTGCTGGAACAAAGGGTTGGTACAGTGGCTCAACAGAAGTGGGTGAGCAAGTTGATGGGCTATGACTTTGTGATATTGTACAAAAAAGGGAAGGAAAACTTAGTGGTCGATGCCTTGTCAAGGAGGGAAGAGGAAAATGAGTTAGGGGAGGGGTCCTTAGCCATGATTTCTTTTCCTAACAGTGAATGGGTTGTGGAATTGAAAGAGAGTTATGAACACTCTCCGAAGGTGCAGGAAATGTTTAAAAAGTTGCAACTGGATAGCTCAGCCTGTAAAGACTATCAAATTCAGCAAGGGTTGTTGTTAGAAAAGAAGATAATTGTAATTGTGCCCGGCTCATCCTTCAAAAGTAAAGTGATGCATTACATTCATGATCACCTGTTCGATGGCCACTCGGGTTATTTAAAAACATACCAGTGAGCCAAGAGGGACTTCTACTGGAAGGGTATGAAAAAAGACATCAAATGACTCGTTCGAGAGTGCGACACATGTCAAATGTGAAGTACGAGACAACACCACCAGCAGGGCTGTTACAGCCCCTGCTCATACCTCAACAGGCCTGGTTAGATATCTCTATGGACTTTATAGAGGGGCTGCCCAGATCTCAAGGCTATAGTGTGATTTTTGTGGTCATCAACAAGTTTACAAAATATGGTCATTTTATTCCTCTCTCACATCCCTATACAGCCTCGATGGTGGCTACTAAGTTGATGGAGCATATTTTTAAATTGCATGGATTACCCCAGACAATAGTGACTAATCGGGATCCAGTTTTTGTGAGTGCTTTTTGGAAGGCTTTTTTCTTATTGCAGGGCACTGACCTACCCCACAGTTCTGCTTACCACCCACAGATTGATGGCCAAACAGAGGCCCTAAACAAATGTTTGGAAGGGTACCTAAGGTGTTAGGCAGGGATTAAGCCACAGTGTTGGGTCCAGTGGTTACCATTTTCTGAGTGGTGGTATAATACATCCTATCACACAGCGACTAAACTCACACCATTTGAAGCACTATATGGCTACCCACCCCCCCAGCTAGTGACCTATGTTCTGAGAACTTCATCTAATAACCTTGTGGACTAGACACTATGGACCAGAGAGCAGATACTGAAGCTACTAAAAGAAAATTTAAGGACTAGACACTATGGCAGGAAATTGATGATACTAGTCCTAGAGGTGATGTGGAGAATTTATGCTTAATTGGGAGCATCCATTTAATAATTGCCGTTGTTTGTATTGGAGAACACACCGGTCATCTCTGATGATTTTTGGGTTAAAATGAACTAAAAAGTAGCAAGGTAAAAGGAAATCCTGTGCCATTTTCCACTGATACAGGCCAAAGTCCCCTCCATTCTCTTATACTAATTCTACGTTTATATGTTGCTTGCTTGTATCCCCTTCACCCTCACAATGATAACTTGGTTTCACGCCCTATTTGTACCTACCTTTGAGTTCCAGCCTCTTCAGAAGCTTTCTGCTATCCTCTACAGAAAAAGTATATCATTTTTTCCCCATTCAGCCATTTTAGATGAGTTCCTGCTTTCTGAAAGTTATATTTGCATGAGGTGTCAAGTTTAGGAATGAAATAGAAGTGGAAAAAATAATTGGGAATGAAGATTGCATGATAAAAGTAGCATCTCTCATGTGCGCGAGTTCAGCCTGTAAGGAGTATATATTGGCTGGAATATAACAAATATGCAAATTGCGTGAGAATTCTAGTCCTTCTTATTCACTGTATTTAAGGCTCAATTCATGATGTCAAATAAGCTGGTTGAGTTAGAAAGGTTGCTTGGAAGGCATGGAAACAGTTTTGGAAGCAGCTCTTTGGTTAATGTAGACCAACTGTTAAGTATTTTTTCATGTGATCTGTGTGAGTACAGTTGTCATTGTTATTGGCAGGACTGCTGTCCCTTGTTTAGTGGATTTTGTAGATCATCCGAACCTACTCTTGTACTAGTTTATTCTCTTTGTAATAACTTTTCACTACTTATAGAAGTGCAGTGTATGCAAGTAAACAACATGGAAGCTTGAGGAGGAAAGGTATGCAGCTTGTTTCATTGCCATGATATATTAAATATATTATCAACCAGAGGATATTATTAGAAGAGGCTACAGAGATTGATTATCCTCCCAACCCACATGATATTATTTTAGTTTCTGTACTTCTTCCATAACTCAACCCAAAATCTTCAACTCACCCAACAAATCTTCCTATGCATGAGTTTGTTTTGCTAGCATTTGATGATTAGAAAATATGTATTTCGCTCATGGGGTGCGCGAATAAGGTCGCTACTTGTGCATATGACAGATGTGTTTGCCATTTTGGACAAAAAGTGGAACAATAAGACAACAGAGTAGATGCGATCATTATGACCGCTTGTAACGTAAGCACCACATCCGAACAACGGAGTTGTGGTCCGGTCTGTGTGACATATAGGCTTAAAAGAGTTAAAATGGTGCATGCTGGTCCTCCACCTTATAATGCATACGTCCATTTCAATCTGTTAATTGGATGGGATGCATAAGATAGCAACCTTCTATATTTTTTTTCACTTGGATTTCATCGTGTCTTGCTGCTTTTACTAAGTTTTCCAGATAATCTTTTTTAAGTTTCAAAACTACTGCTATGTTTGTTTGCTGAGAAATTGGCACTACAAGAAATACGGGCTATTGCAGCGATTTTAAAATTGTTGAAAAAAAATCGCCGCAATAAGTCTTTAATTGCGGCGATTTTTACATTGTCGCAATATTTTTTATCAAATTTTAAAAATGGCCTTTTCGGGCGATTTTTTTATTTTTTGTGACTAAAAAATTCGCCACAAATACTAAACTAATCTTTTCCAACGATTTTCAGTTTTTGTGACAAAAATATTCGCCGCAAACTTTTTGCAGCGAATAATTATTCGATGAATTGCGAGAGCTACCTTTTGCAGTGATTTTTTTACTTGGAAATCGTCGGAAAAAAGTGAAATGTATTTTACGGCGAACTAAAATCTCCGAGAAAGAGCATTTTCAAATTAAAATGGACTAGGGCTCGCGATCTCTTTCATTTTTCCCTCCCGCCTGATATCACCCTCTCCCTCTCTCATTTCCCCTCTGTTTCACAACCCCCCCGACGGCCCGCTTCCTCTCTCTGTCTTCCGGCTCTCCAGAGACTCCACCGATTTGGCCACAGTGGAAGTAAAGCCCACTCATCGTTATGCATGACTCGCGATTTAGTGGTTCCAATTCAAAAAATGCGGCGATTTTTGGGGATGTGTTAAACTACCTTTCGACATCAAGCAAGACCTTCGAAGGTCTTAATCCAACTCGCCTCCTCCCCGTCCTCTCCTCCACTCGGTTGGAGTTGATTACTGTTGGTAAGAAACTTTGTTTTTTAAGTTTATTTTATTTTATTTTATTTTCGCTTCAATTTTGGTTTGCTGACTAATTAGAGACGGGTAATTAAAATGACAAGAAGAAACAACCTCAGATTTTTGCCTTGTTTTGAAACAAGTAGGCTTATAGTTTTGATGTGATTTAGGCATCAATTGCATGTTCTAGTTTATGAAATTACTTTAGTTTCCTATTCCAGTACTCTGCCCTTTCTAGAAAATCATTCATAATCCAAATATTTCTTAATAGGCATCTAAACCCTAATGTATTTTAAAATCAATACAAACAATGCTATGTTAGACTAACTACATTATCAAATGGTTAAGATTTTGGAACCGAAAGTACGGTGGAATTCAAAGCTAGATCCCAAATAGCTTTGTGATGGTGTTTAACTCATTGACCTATATAGTACTATTAGTTTTGAGAAACAGGGCCATGGCCTCAATTGGGGAAGAAAATAGGGTAATTTCTGGAAAACAAACTTGAATGTTGCCTTGACAGCACAGCTTGGGATGCTTTTGCAGACCTTGGCCTTCAAAACAACTGCTTTCTCTTAGTTTTCATGAAAAATAGATTACTAACTAATGCTCTTATCACATGGCTAAGAGTTCTAAAAGTTACTTATGTTTATCAAAAGAATCAAAATACAAACTATATTAATTTTGCATTATATTAGTTACAATTGCAACCTATTAGACTGGGAATGTAGATCTTGAAAATGATTGGCCGAGATCTTTGTATTGTTGTGGTGCTTTTATTTTATTTTATTTAACTTGATTACTCAAATAGTGGCCAACATTATGTTTATTGGTTATGGTCTTAATATTATTTTTATCTCTTTTGCTTTTCTATCTTGTATTTATAAAGTTTGTAAATGTTATAACTTGAGTTTTGCACCAAAATAGTAATTGTAAGAAACAAAATAGTAATATAGGATATCTTACCCTTCTATATACATATATATATACATGTGTGTATGTGTGTGTTTTTACTGTCCGTGGCATGCAGGCAACAGTGGTGGTGATCATATGTGCATATGGTTCAAACTATAGTATTATTTCTTTGGAGTTTGAAATTTTTTTCCTTTTGGAGCTATATATATATATTTAGGATGTCTGAGATGTTATCCATTATTCATCAATTGTTTTATTATGTTGACAAACAGATTAAAATTTTTCTTTAACTGCAGTTGGTATACTTGGTTGAAGCAGCATTGCTTCCTTTGAGAAATGATATATGTTTTCATTTTTGAGTTTAATGAATATTTGTAGATGTACAGACGTAGTACATGTTTTGAAGGTTGTTTCACAATAACATGTAGTTTTCACTTTCCTGGGACATGTAGTTTTCAATTTCCTGTTTCAATAATATAGATCTGATCCTTTTAAATACCTTTAAAAGGCATGTAAACTACTTAGGTTTACTTGGATATGATGCAAGCTTGGATATGTTGAGGTTTTGTGCATTATGTTCTGTATTTTTTTAGATTTTTCTTTCATGCCAAGTTGAAAGAAAGTGCCTTTATTGTGGGGTTAGTTCCACTTAGTTTCTGCTCCTGTTTGTTCTGTACAAAGTTGTGTTCTGCAGTAATGTTAGTACTTTGTTTTTATTATTTTTTATAAACTAGCTCAATCTGTCTAGAGATATAGGAAGTAAGATCTAAAACTCACAGGCTATCACCTTGAATACCATCGAGGTAAAAGCCAAATGGTGACTGTGTGCAGCAGAATAGTGAGGTAGAATCACTGATTCTGGAGGAAATACTTAGATGGTGATCCATAAAAATTCCAATATTTATCTTTATGCTTGACCCTATTTAATGAGTGGTTGGTTTTGCATAAATTTAATTGGGATCTTTTAATAGGTTTTAATGGGGATTTTGGAATAATATTCTGATTTCTTGGCTTCTATGTACAGGCGAAGTGGTTTCCCTTTTTGCCTTTATATGGTCATTAGTACATATCTCAGACAACTCAAAACCACTACCACCAAATGCTAATGTAATCTTCAATTTGCCTCTTTGTTTAACCTAAAGTGATGCTTTTGCTTCCAGCTTTCACTTGGAATGTCATGTCTCTATTCTTGTAATTTTTCCAACTTTATCTTTATTCATTTACGTTTGAGTTGCATTACTGGTTGTCCAAATTGGAACGTTTCATTGACCAAAATGATATCCAATGGATTTATATGATTTTTGGATGGAATGTGCATATGGGTTGGTATTGGATGTATCATTACTGGAGTCTGTATCTTATGGGTTCTAGGACCTAGTTTCTTTTTCATGGGATGTACAAAGCATCCATTAATTGTCAAATCTTCCCCATCCAATTGGTGTAAAAGTAATTGATTGGGATCATAATGTATGTGTGTGGATTACATTCTTTTGCCTCCAGATATTGAACATATTTGACAGCTGTTATTTGTGCTGCACAGGTTAATCAACTTGGAGCTGCTGCTCAAAAATACCAGGCTACTGGTCAAAATGCATCATCCAATGTACCTGTTTTAGAGTTACAAAATAATTGTAACATGTAAGTCCATAATTAATATGGTTTCTAGTTCGTGTACTGTCTTTGAGCCATTGAGCCATTGAGTGATGCTTTACTCTTGCTTGTGAAATTTGCCTTTTTGATATTTTTTTTTTCAAAAATAAAGGAACTAATAAACAAAAAGAAAACATTTGATGTATTCCTTCTTATATCTTGTTCATATGTTTCAAGTCCTCTCATTAATTCCTTTTACGTGGAATTTTTCATTAGGTTTGTAGCGTCAGCTCGATAGTTAGCAAAAGCCTTGGAAGTGCCTTTGGTAAATGATTTCAAAGAGATACGTACGTCGCCTTCAGGCAATGTCTTACTTTTCTTGATGGGCCATTAGCATCATACTCCTATGTTATTCCTTAAGTATTGAAAAGTTGAATGTTGTGGTTGTTTCCTGTAGCTTGGGTATAGTTCATTTCTGTCTTTGTGCATTTTTTTTCTGGAAAACTCTTTTCCGGCGATTAAAATTAGCCGCAATGAATGTTTTGCGTCGATTTACTTATTTGCAGCGATACTTACTCGCGCAAATATTTTTACTGGCGAAAATGACCTGCTGGAAATGTATAATGGCGACGATAATTGAAATTCGCTGGGAAAATATCGACTCATTTGCGGTGATTTCCTAACATTTTGCGACAATTGACTTATGCCATCGATTTAGAGTAAATAAAAAGGCTATTTTTGTCAATTTTTTGGACATTTGTGACTGACAAAAATTGCCAGAATAGTACTTTTTGCAGTGATTTTTGGCTATCGCTAAAATTGATTAGAAATATCACTTTAATTTCATCGAATTGGCAGCAAATTAGTAATCGCCAAAAATAATCAATTGCAATGATTATTGGGGATATTTATGATGATTTTGAGCGCTGGAAAAAGTTTGATTTCTTGTAGTGTGGAAAAAAGGTTAACATATATAATAATGATAAAAATAATAAACGTTGGTAATTAAATTTCTGCCCTTTTCCCATGGTCTCTCGCTAAGAACTTGGCATTCACTGAATCACAGTTTTGTAGCATAAATGCACTTAAAAAATTTCAAGTTTTGTTTTTTATGTAACAGGGCTTTCACATGTTGTTGTGAAAATGTAGTACACCCACATCTTACACCGCCTTCAGCGATGGCTTACTTAAAAACCATATTTTAAGATGGCGCCCTCCTTATAGGACATAGGTGGGGACCAAGAAATTAGTCCCAAAATTCGTTTTATTTTCCTTCTTTCCATCACTTTTGCACTGTGGTCTCGGGTCATGCCTAAGTCTAATATGCATGCTTGATGATATACACAATATAGGATTCAAAACTAGTTATGGCATGTTTCTCATCTTGATTTAAACCTCCATAAATAATCCTATGATTAAACTATACCATAAATATTAATGCCATAGCTAATTTCCTCAAAAATGCATTTCATCTCAACCCTATCCTAAATATGCAAACACGGCTACTAGGGATTCTTATGCTAAAAATGACTACTAACACCTCAAAATATAATTAACATGGAAACTAAGATCAAGAGAGGGAATACTTACAAAGATTGGAGCCCTTTAAGCTTTCCCACTCAAATTCTAGGAACTCTCAAGAACATTGAAGAACTCTTGAAGAACTCAAGGACACTTAAGAGAGAAGAGGAAATGACGCGGAGTGAGGAAGAAGTGAGGTGAAGAGGGGTTTAATAGCCCACTACAAGAGATTGTGTTTTTTGAGACAAAACATTTTGTCTCAAAAAATCCAAATTTCATCCCTAATTATTTTTGGAGACGAAAAAAGTTCATCTCTATTTTGTCTCAAAAAGTTTTTGGATACGAAAATTGAATTTCATCTCAAAAAATGATTTTTAGGAATGAAATTAGGTGGAACGAGTCGAATCTATTCGAAAGGTTATTTTTTTTTAGAGGAAAACTTTTTCATCTCCAAAATCTTTTCAAATAGTAAAATATCAGTTCAAACCAAACTGGACCATTCGAATGTTAAAAAAATTCATTTGAACAAATGACCATATTTGATTCTATTTGAACGGATGGAAGGTTCAAACCAATTTTATGTGTTCGAACAAATAAATTTATCAAATGACTTGTGGTCGAACATAAATTAAGTCTGCTCGAACAAACTGTTTTTTTTTAATTCGTTCCGTTCGATAGTGTTATTTGATGTTTGAATGGGTCTATTTTGTTTGAATGGATATATAAAAGGTAATTGACCATTCGGACATTTTATTTATAGTTCGAACGGTATTAATCATACAGTAAAAAATTTAATTAAAAACATAATACTAATAGTAAAGAAATTGTAATTCAAACATCACAATTGTTTAAATGTTTTGGAACATCATAATAGAAAAACAATTGAAGAAAAAATAAATTTAAAGATTGTGGTGGTGGCATAGAGTTTTGGGACATCACGATTGACTGAAACTATTCAAACATTTGTTGGTTATTCAACTGTAGCCTCTCTTCTAATCTCACCTCAAGATCCACTGCTTGATCTAATCGGGTCAACAACTCTTTTTCCTTGGACCTCAATCGTTCTATCTTAAGTGTTGTTTCCTCCAATGCCTTAGTCTTGTCGTCATTCGATCCAGCTCTAGAAGAGGATGATGATGACTTCACGCAACGTCCTAAGCCCCTCAAATATCTAGAACGTAATCCAAGAACTTGAGAGAAGATCTAAGGATCGTTGACAGATGATTCATCAGATGGATTCGCAGCAGTTTCCTTAAGAGATATCATCTTGTCCTACAAAAACAAACACATTAAAGTTAGTATAAGTAACAAAAATATTATTAGATAATGGAATTAAAAAAATTTAAACTTACATAATTTGCCTTTGCTTCGGGATTGGTCCAAACATCATCACGATTTTTATGAGCTTTAACATACAATTGGGTCAAATCATAGTCAGCAGGACTTTCTTATTTCTGCAAAAGGAAAATCTATATTAGAACGTAAATAAAAAAAAAGTGTATTATATGTTAATATTTAACAAGAATTAGAATAACTTATTATTTTATTAGACAAATGATGAAAAGATTGAGAACCCTTATGATGGTGTATCATTAAATTTGATCTATTTACTTTGTTCACAGTACTCTGTTGCTAAAGAAAATATTATATCTATATATTTAATATATCTATCATATACTATTATAAAAAGATAGGAAAATTACCTGATAAGTAGGATATTTAAACATATCACAAACCTTCTCCCATTCGTTTGGTGGTATTGCTTGGAATGGATTTTGGCGCGCTTCTGTTGTAGTACTGAATTTCTTATAGTGTGCATGACATCGACCTTTATACCTCTAAAATGCATTCGACATTAGTTCCCCAATCGTTAATCGATCCTCTCGTCGGCCAAAATTAAATTCAAACTCGTCCTTTCAAAAACTATAAACAATTAGTATAAATACAAATTAATTTTAAGTTAACATGTTATATACTTAGTTGCTTGAAATGTAGCTTATTATCAAGTAACGATCTTTGATGTGGTCTTTCACATCTTGTGAAATTTTAGACCAAGAGGATGTAGCAATCGATGTATATGTGCGAGTAAGCGAACCAACATAAGAAGCAAGCCAAGTTGCCGAATCTTTGGAGCCACCGGTGTGATCATCAGGAATATCAATTTTAATTTTACCTATTTTTCTTACTATCTCTATACAAACACCCCTCGTAGTGCCTCGACCACAACGTTGGCTTACAACACTATATATACAGTAATTAAAGCATATATTTGAATTAAATTATTTTTATTTCATAGATATATATTACTTAAATCGAGCATAAAAATGGTATTTAATTTGATATACTATACCTTGTTTTGAGTCTGGTGATGTTGGCCCATTATTGATGGCAGGTGAACCACACGGGGAGTCGATAATGGATGGAGATAGCGTACGTGCTGCTTTGCATTTAGAAGACATATATATTTGAAATTGTAATACATTATATGTTGAATAAACATTACAAATATTTCTAAGAATGATTGTAACACTCTGTATTTTAGTATATTTTTATTAAAAGATTATTTTAATGAATTAAAATATTGATTCTCTTGTTTTAAAATTATGGAGGGTTTTATTATATTATTTTATAATATTTTAAGTTGTGAAAATTATTTTTAACGTGCTTTCTTAATATTAATTACTGTTTTACATTTAAATTGATCTTTAATTTAAATTAGTTTGTTTATGGGTTTTAAAATTATTATTATTTTATTTAAGCTTTTCACCGCGTTTGAATTATTTTATTTAGTGTATTGTTTTAAAATCATTTTTCGTTGGATCATTTTTGTGACCCAAGTTATGAGGATTGGACCTCATTTCTTTCCCTCTATTTTTCTTTTCCTCTTTTTCTTTTCTTCTTCTTTCTTTTCTCTCTATTTCTCCTCCCTTCTTCTCTCCTGCGCGATAGACCCTCTCCCTTTCTCTCCTTCGTCCATTTCGTTCATCCCCACCCAGTGCTGCAGTGCGCCGCCCTCTACCGTCACCGTCCCTTCCACCTCCATCCCCAGCCGCCAGCGACCATGCCCTATTGATCTCAGGCTATCTAGTGCCGCCATAAGCCCCCATGCGCAACACTAAGCCGCACGGCCCTTTGAGCTAGCGCGCCACCGTCACACCACCACCAGCCACCACCTCTTCACCACTTCTTCCTTGACCTCCCAGCTACCTAATGGACCCAACCCTAGCCCCGATCCATCACCGGTGAAGTTCCATTATTCACATCTCTGATTTGACCCTTTTTGGCCTTAAACCGCCACCTACGTTGCCACCCACGGCCAAAGGCCACTACCATTAGCTTCATCGACCTCCTTAGGTCATACCCTAGCAATTTCGAGTCTTGATTTGACCCCATTCAAAAGTAGATTTTTAAGACCCAGGGCCACAATGCATTTTGCATTGTGCGGTTGTTGTTTTGTAGCTTATAGCACATCAGTGATCCTCCGAAAATTACTATATAGCGCTGTAAGTATTTTCCCAAACAAACTTTGAGATTTAAATATAGTTTTGCACTAACTTATTTTCTATGTTCTGGTTGGTTGTGCCGGACTGAGTCCGAGGAGTCGAGGGTCAGATGGATTGGAGGATTGAGTTGTTTGTATGATTGGTTTATGTTGGAATTAGTTGGTTGTTGGATACTGATGTTGGTCTAGTACATTGTATGTGCACGTATGTTCATGTTTATAAATTGAAAACTAAGTTTTCATGTAATTGCATTCATGATCATGTGGATATTTCAAACAGGGTTTTCATGTGTGGAAAGGATTTTGGGTGCGTGTGTATCACGACCCCAAACCGAGATGGGGCATTATCTCGGTGGAGCTCCTTTGGTCACTCGGGAGCGAGATATACTGAGTGACGTCCCCTGGGTTGTCGCCGGGCGACAACGAGATCAGACGGGATGGTAAAACTCTCGTGCCGACTCCATGACCCCTCTGCTGACTGGGGCTAGAGGATGCCTGGCCACGAACACACTGGGTGCAGAACTGGGTATCGCTCATTATGAAGCCAGGGTGTGCGGATGGTCCCTCAGGGAGATCATGGTGCATACGGATAAAATGGATAATGGCTATTTTCTAAAAAATGACGTGTGTTGGATAATGGTTTTTGTGTGAGTCATTTTCTGGAGAAAATGATGGATCATGGTTTTTGGGTCAAATGGGATTTTGGCGTGTGTTGAAAAAATATCCATTTTCAGGAAAAATGATATTTTTGGATCTGGTGCATATTTCATCATATGCATGCATGGTTGGTTGCATTAATAGGTTTTTATCTCTGGATTGTTTGGATTATAACTTAACTGCGGTACCATTTAATGGTATCGCAGATTTTGATGTTGATGATGCAGATGCTGAACCTGAGGATTTGGCTCCCCCAGAAGAGTGATCTGGGATCACTCGTGTTTGTACTTTTCAACCTTGTATTACTTTTATGGGACATTGGTTTTTGTTTTAAAATGCTTTGTATTTGGTTATTTTTATTAAACAAATTCTAGTACTTAGTTGACTTATTAATATTATCCACTGCTTATTTTTATTGTACACTATTTCTTATACACACACTTGGCACTTTCATTGGGATACATAACCCGTGTTGTCGTCATCCTGATATCACGATTCTTGAGATTTTTCGTACGTGGGAGTCAGGGCGTCACAATGATACTTACAAAAATATTTGTTTGAAATTCATTCACTATCGGTTTTGCTGGACCAGTCGCTCTCATCCTCACTAGACACTTGATGGGCACCAACATGGACATAGTCTTAAAGATCTTTTGCAAGTTTCAGACGGGTCAATTAAGAGATCAAGAGCTAAAAGATCAATGAAGTAACGCAAGAATTGGTGCAATCTATTTGAGATGAAGCTATCAAGAGCTCAACACACAAGATGGGCTTTAAAAAAGAAGAAGCAGTTTTGATCCACTTGATAAAAATTGTGGAAGACATAACTAAGAGTTATTGTTTGTGCCTATTGTTATTGAAAGCTTTCAATTTTTTTAAATCATTTAAACGATTTATTTTATTAGTTTAGAATAATTGGGCTTGAGGATGCTTGGCCCACGTATATTTTATTTTGTTGAACTAGGGTTTCAAGAACTACTGTAGCGAACTAGGGTTTCAAAAGGTACTGTAGCCAAGTTATTGTAGCTGTGGCACTATTCACTCAGGAGTATTTTTGGTAGATGGGACTTTCTTTTGACTAGGGTTTTAATTAGATTTTGGTTTAAATACTCTTTGTAGCCCTATTTTAAGAAATTTAATGAAATTTGATGAATTTATTCATTGTGAGTTGAGTTTTTCTCCTCTTATTCTTAAATGAACTTTTGAACTTATCAAAGGTAAATCACAACCTTTCTAGCATTTTTCCTTACAATTTAGGTTCTTGAGACAGGTTGTAACAACCCGATCCTAATATTAGGCTATAGATACATTTTATGTATTTTCTTATAGCTATAATATTTTTATTTCTATTATTATTATTATTATTAGATTTTATAGTTAATAGTTTTAATAATTATTAGTATTGGTATTATTATAATTATCAGATTTTACATTTGTTCTTTTAATAAGATTATTATCATTTTATTTTTATTATTTTATTATGACCCGATTTTTACAATAGCCTAGAGTTTTATTTGAATTTAAACATTATTTCCCCCTATCTCCACCCATAAGTCTCATCCTTATCCTCTAATTAATAACTCCAAATCCTATTAGGAAACCAAACTCTCAACTCTAAATCCTATTAGGAAACCAAACTCTCAACTCCAAATCCTAGTAGGAAACCAAACTCTCAACTCCAAATCCTATCCCATCTCCTTATGGTCACAATACCCTTTTCCTTGCCTATAAAACCCACCCCTGGCCGAGACCTCCAGAAGAAAATATAAGAAACCACAACCACCGAAGCAAGCCGTAGCAGACCGAGAACCCACCTCTCTCGTTCATCTCGGCTTCTCTTAAGCTTTCGGGCTTGCCCCAGCCACCCAGAGCCACCATCGTCTCGTCCAGCCAATCCCCCATCGCGTACTCTTCTCGGTGACGAGTTACAACTTGAGATTCAAGAAGAAGCGCAGCAAGGTAAGTAATTTGATCATAAATTAGGATCATTACAGTTCAGTTTATATTTAAGTATTATTCAAGCCAGTTCATTGATAGCCAATTTTTATGTACCACTCATGTCATATGAAAACATGTCATCCAACATAGCACAATCATGTCATTCCGCATCATGTTCAGATTCAGAAATTATAATTATGTATGTATTATATCATGCATCTCATGGTCATAAGACACGTAAGCTATCTTAAGTTCAAGTGTAAGATAAGATCAGATCAGTTAGTCAGATGGCCATTCAGATGCATGGTACCAATGCAGTTCAGTTCAGGGTGGATGTGCAAGCCACGGACTCAAGCGTGGTCCACCATAGTATGCCAGAATACTATCAGCGGCTCCTTTCGCGGCCGTGGGATGTGGGACCGGTGCACAACTTCGCACACAGGGTTAAATGTGTTGGCCAGTCAGTTCAGTCAGTAATCAGAACAGTCAGTTCAATCAGAATAGTCAGTTAAATCAGAAGAGTCAGATAAGTCAAATAAATCAGTCATGCATAACATAGACATCAGTATGAACAGTCATGAATTTTAAGTTCTCAGCATGAAAACTTTTATGAAAACCTTATGTTTAGTATGTTAACGTTGTGATGGATTTCTTACTGAGTATTCGACTCATTTTAGTTTGTTTCCATATTTTTAACCACCCAGGTGAGGATGATGATTACGAGCAGACAGGCCAGGATTAGAATGAGTATTTATTTTAATTTTAAACCTTTTAAAAGAAATTTATTTTATTGCTTTTATGACATGACTTCTATTCAGTTTATTCAATTAAGTTTTTGGAAGACATTTTTATTAGACAAAGTTTTATGAAATAAATCCTAAAATTGTTTTCTTAAATATGAGATCTCTTGCCGGGTTTATTTTATGAAAAACACGTGACACTCCTAGCCTACGGGAAGGGGGAGTTACAATTTGGTATCAGAGACAGGTTGAGAGATTCTGTAGACTTTTTGAAAAAAAAAATGAAAAAGTAAAGGTATTTTTTATTTTAAGATAAGGTCACCTAGGATGCTCCTGGCCTGCTCGAGAGTTATTGAGGTATTTCTATTATGGTAGGATATTTTATAGCTCTTACTAGTTAGCACTATTGTAGTTATGGTAGGCATTATTATTATTCATGTCAATATCAAAATATTAATTACTGGTTACTTTAGATTATGGCACTGACTCTAGGAATTTCATGTAGCATGGATATCTAAAATTTTATGAGAATTTTGTGTACTAGAGTTATGTGTCAAATTGGTTATGACAGTGTAATTGATTGAAGGAAGGTGAAGTTGGGAAACTTTTAATTTTGATTGTGTATCTTGTTCATGAGAATGGATGGAGATGACTTACATTTGATGGAGTCTTATTTAAGGAAATTATGGAATGCAATTAGTAGGTTTTGGAGTTATGGCGGAAATTTACATATGGTGTTTGGTATTTCGCAATGTCTGATGGAAAGTATATTATAGGAGATACTATTCTCTCACCTAGCATGAATAGTGGACAAAATATTTTAGTAAAAATCTCATATGAAGCAGAGTTAGGTAACAATAGAGCTATGAGAAGAAATTATGGAGTTAATATATTTTGGAGGTACAAGAATTTAAGGTTTACGAGTAGAAGATGATTTAAGTACATTAGACATGCACTTTGAAGTTTTAACACTTAGGTTGCAATAATTGAGGTACTTATAATTGGAGATGCAGGCCATAACCATAGGCACATGATCATTGTGGAATTTCATTTTTTAGAATTTTAGAATTGAGATATTTTATAGACTCTGAACTTTGGAGGATTTTAAATTGATGTTTATTTGAGGTTATTATTACATGAGGAGATTTATTTATCATTCTATGCAGAAAGTTCATTATTATTTTATGTGGAGACAGTTACTCACTATTATTTGGAGAAAGATAATAGTTTGAGTGATATTATTAATAGGTTTTTTATCAATCCTGTGTCGAGGTCTACATGACTTTAGGCTTCGATTGTACTACTGAAGCGTATGATTATTGATAGTAAGTGCACGTGTAAAAAAAGATTTGGAAAATATGAGAGACTTAGTAATGAATAATTGAGGTTTAAAAAAATTTTGAAATGTTAGGCTCGATTAATGGTCAAAGATCTAAAATAGAAACATGAAAGGAATGCGATGAACAAGTATGTAAGTTGCTTGAAGTACTAGCAAATTCCGAGGACGGAATTTTTATAAGGAGGGGAGTTTGTAACAACCCGATCCTAATATTAGGCTATAGATACATTTTATGTATTTTCTTATAGCTATAATATTTTTATTTCTATTATTATTATTAGATTTTATAGTTAATAGTTTTAATAATTATTAGTATTGGTATTATTATAATTATCAGATTTTACATTTGTTCTTTTAATAAGATTATTATCATTTTATTTTTATTATTTTATTATGACCTGATTTTTACAATAGCCTAGAGTTTTATTTGAATTTAAACATTATTTCTCCCTATCTCCACCCATAAGCCTCATCCTTATCCTCTAATTAATAACTCCAAATTCTATTAGGAAACCAAACTCTCAACTCCAAATCCTGTTAGGAAACCAAACTCTCAACTCCAAATCCTAGTAGGAAACCAAACTCTCAACTCCAAATCCTATCCCATCTCCTTATGGCCACAATACCCTTTTCCTTGCCTATAAAACCCACCCCTGGCCAAGACCTCCAGAAGAAAACATAAGAAACCACAACCACCGAAGCAAGCCGTAGCAGACCGAGAACCCACCTCTCTCGTTCATCTCGGCTTCTCTTAAGTTTTCGGGTTTGCCCCAGCCACCCAGAGCCACCGTCGTCTCGTCCAGCCAATCCCCCATCGCGTACTCTTCTCGGTGACAAGTTACAACTTGAGATTCAAGAAGAAGCGCAGCAAGGTAAGTAATTTGATCATAAATTAGGATCATTACAGTTCAATTTATATTTAAGTATTATTCAAGCCAGTTCATTGATAGCCAATTTTTATGTACCACTCATGTCATATGCAAACATGTCATCCAACATAGCACAATCATGTCATTCCGCATCATGTTCAGATTCAGAAATTATAATTATGTATGTATTATATCATGCATCTCATGGTCATAAGACACGTAAGCTATCTTAAGTTCAAGTGTAAGATAAGATCAGATCAGTTAGTCAGATGGTCATTCAGATGCATGGTACCAATGCAGTTCAGTTCAGGGTGGATGTGCAAGCCACGGACTCAAGCGTGGTCCACCATAGTATGCCAGAATACTATCAGCGGCTCCCCTCGCGGCCGCGGGATGTGGGGCCGGTGCACAACCTCGCACACAGGATTAAGTGTGTTGGCCAGTCAGTTCGGTCAGTAATCAGAACAGTCAGTTAAATCAGAACAGTCAGATAAATCAATCATGCATAACATAGACATCAGTATGAACAATCATGAATTTTTTAAGTTCTTAGCATGAAAACTTTTATGAAAACCTTATGTTTAGTATGTTAACGTTGTGATGGATTTCTTACTGAGTATTCGACTCATTTTAGTTTGTTTTCATATTTTTAACCACCCAGGTGAGGATGATGATTACGAGCAGACAGGCCAGGATTAGAAGGAGCATTTATTTTAATTTCAGACCTTTTAGAAGAAATTTATTTTATTGCTTTTATGACATGACTTCTATTCAGTTTATTCAATTAAGTTTTTTGAAGACATTTTTATCAGACAAAGTTTTATGAAATAAATCCTAGAATTTTTTTCTTAAATATGAGATCTCTTGCCGGGTTTATTTTAGGAAAAACACGTGACACTCTTAGCCTACGGGAAGGGGGAGTTACACAGGTTCTTTAACGGGTCTAGAATTTCATATAATCTAGGTTCTTGAAATGAGTTTCCCAACGGGTTTAAATTTTCCATTGGCTTAATTTTGGCTTTCTTGGGTGAGTTTTCAAATTGATTGTGGGTTCAAGGGATTCCATTTCCACGGGTTCATATCAACACTTCAGTTGATTTATCTTCTTCCGATATTTCACCCTCAATAATTTCAGGTTGATCATATTCTCTACGCAATGGGACCATGTCATATTGGGTTAGATCAACAAATAGATTGATGCCTGGTTCATTTTTTTGATATGCTTCTTCATTTGTTGGACTATCATCTTCTTCATGTGGTTCGTCTACTTTTGGAATGTAATCATATACATTTCTTGGTGCAAACTTCTCCACTACCCGCCATGGGTTCCCATACTCCGGATCATTTAAATGAAAAAACTTGACTTGCTTGGCAAATGAGAATGAAAGGATCGTCCTCATACCATGTGTGAGTAGAATTGACACTTACAAAATATTCATCGTTACGTATTCCCAACCTAGGATTTGAGACATTCCACCAATTACATTTAAACAACAAGACCATATATCCCCCCACGTATTTTAACACTATGATATATTCCACAATTCCGTAGAACTTAATGTTATCATCCCCATGGCTTCATTTGACAACGACCCCACAATTTTGAGTTTTCCTATATCGTTTTCTGTTAGTTGTGTGAAATCTATATCCACGCACCAAACATCTTGTGTATTGGATGGCCCACCTTAATGGACCACGTATCAAAGCATATAGTCCTGGTGAGATTTCTTCTGAATTGTCATGATATTTCGACACAACCTACATCAATAAATATTGTAATAGTTATATTAATTTTAGATAGAAATCTATAAAATTTAGTGGTATGTAGTTCGTATTATAAGATGGGGCTTTACAATAATACCGTATGTTCAAACCATGAGGCAAATTCCTCTTTGTGTGTCTTTTCTACATTAGTTACACCATTCGTGTGAAGTAGTTGTATATGTTCACTGTGCACATTCACATGAACTATTAATTTTTATCAAATTATACTATAGTATTATACACCTTTCTTAAAGATAGTATTGATTTAGAGGATTATCACTATCTCAAGTAGTGACCAATCTCTGTGTAGTTATTCAATACATACCATCGAACTCTTTCAAACTCTCACCCTCATAGGTCATAGCCCCCTCGTGCGCCTATGGAACGTGCGGTTTGGGAAAACACAGTAAATGTCAATGAGACTCCTATTTGTCCATCTTCATAATTTCGATCTGGTCTTGTAAATCTAGTATCAACCCCACGGAAATACATTGAACAAAAGGTATGCCATTTATTATCAATGTATGACTCTGCAATTGAACCTTACAAACGAGCTTTATTCCCCACGGATCACTTAAGTTTTCTAAAAAATTATGCAATAGGATACATCCATCTATACTAAATCGGGCTAGTAACTAAAGTCTCACGAGGTAGGTACACAGCCAAATGAACCATTACATCAAAGAATAAAGGCAGGTACAAACTCTCTAATTTGCATAATATCACTACAATGTCAGCTTTCATTTTTACCAATGCATCAACTTTCAATGTTCTACTACAAATATCCCTGAAAAATCTCCTTAATTCTGTGAGAGCAATACGAACATCTCGAGTAAGCCCAAACAACTATCATGATAAGTCGTCAACCCTATTCATGTGCCGAACAACTTACGAACGGCATACTCAAAGAATGTAAGGAAACGCTGAACCAAGATTTGAATTGACTAACACAAGAGTTTAAACTGAATATATCTGTCATATAGATGATAGAATCTCAAATTGTCCATTTAGTTGTACCTATTTGACCACGACTCTCGAATGAGTCTAAGGTTCAATTACATGCATATAAAAATCTGAAATCCATCTAACTCCTTACTAGTAAACCAAGCCACCAGTAAACCAAATTACATTCCAAATCATATGTTTCTGATTTTTAAGTATTAATTATAATTTAAATTTACTTATTTTTTAATTATACCTTATAGCTTTTAACCTAATTATCTTTTAAGTATCAATTGTAATTTATGTTTTAAATAAATCTTATGTTTCTTATTTTTAAAGTATTAATTATAATTTAAATTTACTTATTTTTTAATTATAGCTTATAGCTTATAATAAATTATCTTTTAAGTATTAATTCTAATTTAAGTATTAGTGTCCATCTAATGTTTCTTATTTTTTAATTATACCTATAGTTTTTAATAAATTATCTTTTAATTTTTAAATTGGAGTTTAAGTATTACAACATATATATGAGTACACCCATTTGAACAATTCAAGATCTGTTCGAACAGGATAACTAGTTCAAATGTGAAATCATTGTGTTCGAACGGTTGCAACCAAGATTCTAGAAATGAAACAGACACAAACACAATCTCATAGAACACATTCATGGGATAAACACAAACTCATAAGATGCATATTTCACAAATATTGTACAAATACAAATATATTTTCATATTCCCACATTTATAAACTGAAATATTTTCATATTTGTTCAAAAA
This sequence comes from Cyclocarya paliurus, assembly GCA_029856935.1. Taxonomy (NCBI): domain Eukaryota; kingdom Viridiplantae; phylum Streptophyta; class Magnoliopsida; order Fagales; family Juglandaceae; genus Cyclocarya; species Cyclocarya paliurus. The sequence continues at coordinate 8,823,561 of CM056956.1, forward strand.
CACAAATATATTTACATATTTCTCAAGTCCAAACACAAATATACTCCTCTAACCTTAATCTTTTGTGCAAAAACATAAGACAAAAGAACTAATTTCAGTTTAACAGAACATAAATTTAAGTTTTTTAATAAAAATATGACATTGAAATAGAATCAAGTAAAAACACTTACCAAAATGAAGAGAAAGCTTCAACAGATATCCAGCACGAGCACTTTCTCTCAATCTCTCAACACTCACGATCTCTTTCTTTCTCATGCTCTGTCTCTCAACTTTCAAACTTCACAAATGTCCAACATGTTTGTACTTCTGGACGTCTTATTTCTTCATTTTTCATTCGAACAGAATTTACTAACCGTTCAAACTCGAAAACAGGGAAGCGGGAAACATTTCCCGCCTGATCAATTCAGCATGCACCCATTCGAATGTGAAATATAGTATGTTCAAACGGATAATTGAAAGTGTAATATGGCGTAAAGGGATCCCGCCACATCATATAAATGCAGCCAATATATTATACACATTCGAACTCTGTAAATTTTCATTCGAACAAGTACTTAAACCGTTCAAACTGTCATAATATTCTGTTCAAACGTATTATACCTTATATCTAATTGTTTTATATATCTAATTTTATTACTATATATATAAAAATATAGGTATATAGAACACTTAATATTTATGTGTTCAATATATATAGGTATAAGTTAATAAGTATAACATAAGTTAAGAATATATATAAGTCTAAATATATAGTACAATATATATAAGTCTAAATATATAGTAGTGTACAAGACTATATACTTATATAGTAGACCCATATAAGTATTATCAGTATATTATATAAGAGTATATTGTATAAGTATATTATATTTAAGTAAACTATATAGTATTAGCATAAGTATATACTATATAAGTAGATATAGTTGTATATCTAAAAAAAAAATAAGTGAACAAATATATATAAGTATAACGTACTATATAAGTATATTATATATATAGTAGTATATAATTATATAGTTGTATATATACTTATAATATATTGTAGTATTATAAGTATATATAAGTAGTAGTATAAATATGAGTATATAACAATTAAGTAGTTCATATTATAAGTTGTATAAGTATTATATATAAGTAGTATAAGTATATATACTATATTGTATAAAAATAATAATAATAACCAACACAATATTTTGACCGTTGGAACAGTATTCGTAAATGTACGAACCAATAAGATATTTTTGGAATGCATTTGAACAGCATTACTAACCTTTCGAACGGAAAAAAATAAATATTAGGCATCGTGTCCACCCAGTGCCATTAGAATGCACCAAACCCATAATTGTTCCCTCCGCTGCTCCAATGCCACCTTCTGCCAAATGCCACCATCAAAGCCACCGTCCACCACCACTCTCTAACCCACAAAAGGTATGTCCTCTCCCAACTATTCTTATCGATTAATTTTGGGTAAAACATGTTTTAAATGGGTTGAAAATAGGATTTTGAAAAAAAACCCCATTTTAATCTCGTAGTTAACTGAAATTGGAGGACGGGATGACTCTATGGTCATCTTGGGCTCTCATTGTTGTTGTGGGAGGAAAAAAAAATTCTTTTAAACTGTAGATTTACGGTTTTGCAATGGCTGAGTAGACTCAACCATGGGTGATTTCGAACAAGAAATCTCCATTCGAACGATATATGAAATGACAACTAGACGGGTCGAACAACCATCTATGGGCATTCAAACTTATTTTTATTATCGATCGAACGACCATAGATGGCCGTTGGAACGGGTTGTTAAGCATTTGAATGGACAATTTTTATTTTTATTTTTTGATAGATATAATTACCTTGATCTAATTATAATTATGATATTTGTAATCATTGTTCTTAATTTTATATCATAAATTTAACGTCATTCAATGTCTTCTCGGGAAAAGAAGCGGGTTTCGTCTGGACAATCATCCAGCAAAAAAGAACAAAGAGACGAACAAGATAGTTTCCTACATCAATATTGTATCTGAGTTCTATAGAGAACTTGGTCGTGCCAGCCAGGAGGATGACGCAAACACTTTCTCAATCCGAGGCATCATAGTATGCTTTTCAGTTGATGTAGTTGTTGATTTTCTAGGTATCCCTCAACTACCAACTGCATATCCTAACGTGATGCCTAGAGAGTCTATACCTACAGGCAATGGGGAGACTACAGAGGAAGAGGATACTGTGATGCCTGATGAGATCGATGGCCTCGCTGATCATGAGGTTTGTCAGTTGGTTGTGGGTCCAGATGTTCCTTCCTATGATGGGAGCAAGAGTATCAAACAAGTGGACCTATCTAGTTTTTTCAAGATCATGAACATTATAATGTCCAACAACATCGATCCTCGATTGCACAAGACTGAGGTGAGCATGGACTGGGCATGATTTATGTTATCGGTCGCTCGTGGGGTGCCTATCGACCTAGCGAGATATATATTAGCTAGGATTATCACAGGCCACCTATATTATGACAGGTAGAGTTTTATTTTATTCAGTGTACTTGGTTACTCCTTTTGATATATATAATATTTGTACTTACCAAAAAAAATTTATGACAGATATATTGTCGTTTGGAGTCATGCTCACACGATTGCTTTTAGTAAAAGGAGTCAGGCCAGATGAGTTTGAGTGTCTTCGGGAGCCGATTGGACCGATCAACTTGATGACCTTGTCTCATAGCACCGAACACTCCAAATTTTGTATTCATGCACCCACTACAGAGGCGGTCAACACTCAGGAAGGTGTACATGGCGTATTTGCTGAGGTATCTACATAGGGTGCATCACACAGTGCAACTCGTGAGGAGATTACAGATATCGTGCGTGCATAGATGCGTGTACAGACATCATAGATCATTGATGCAGTCTGGGTCGCCCTCACAGAGACTGAGTCGAAACTCAATGTCTTGAGTGATTGAAATTAAGGCACGCATTACAGGAGTCGAGGCGGTGATACACGATATGGCCCAGTACTGTATATATTTTATTAGCATTAAATATGCTTTTTTGTATTGACAATCATGACTATTTGTATTTTGTATAATTAATTTAAATATTCAAATAGTCATACATTATATTCCTGTCATACACTATATTTTTTTAATGCAATTAATGTATGGATTTTATTTTTAGTGTTTGCTAGCTTGTTTATTATTGTAACAGCCTATATTTTAGTGTATTTTTAATGAAGAAATATTTTAATTTATTTAAAAATTGATTCTCTTGTTTTGAAATTATGAGAGTTTTTTAAAATTATTTTATAATATTTTAAGTTGTGAAAATTAATTTTTATGTGTCTTCTTAATATTATTTACTATTTTACATTTAAAGTGATCTTTAATTTAAATTGGTTTGTTCTTGGATTTTAAAATTATTATTGTTTTAATAAAGCATTTCACTGCGTTTAAATTATTTTATTTAATATATTATTTTAAAACCATTTTCGTTGGATCATTTTTGGGACCCCAAAATGTGAGGACTGGACCTCATTTCTTTTCCCCTATCTTTTCTTTTCCTCTTCTTTTTCTTTTCTTTTTCTCTTTCTTCCTCCTTATTTCTCCTTCCCGCGCACGAGCTCCCTTCTCCCCTCTCTCCTTCGTCCGTTCGGCCTATCCACACAACGCCGCCATGCACCGCCCCTCTTTCGACACCGCCCCTTCCACTGTCTTCCCCAGTCGCCGGCGGTCACGCCCTATCGATCCCAGGTCGGCTAGTGCCGCCGTGAGCCCCCACGCGCAACACTAAGTCGCGGCATTCTTTGCGTCGATGCATTGCCATTCGGCCACCTTCGGCCACCATCTCTTCACCACCTCATCCCCGGCCCTCCAGCAACCCATTGGACCCAACCCCGGCCCCGATCAGTCACCGGTGAAGCCAAACTAAACACATCTCCGATTTAAGCTTTTTAGCCTTCCACCGCCATTTCGGCCGCCACCCACGGCCAACTGTCACTTCCACTAGCTTCACCACCTTCCATAGGCCCTAGCCTACCATTCCCTAGCCTTCGTTATATCCCTGTGAATTTGGGTATACTGTGTATTTCGGCCACAGTGTTTTTACACTGTGGAGTTGCTGTTTTGGTGCTTCCAGCTCCTCCGTGATCCTCCGAAAAATATACTATAGCGCTGTAAGTATTTCCTAAACAATTTTTTGAGATTTAAATATATTTTTGCACTAATTTTTTATATTGTATTCTGGTTGGTTCCGGACTGAGTCCGAGAAGTTCAGGGGTGGATGGATTGAGGATGGAGTATTTGTTGTATTGGTTATTGTGATTGGGTTGTTGTTGGATGTTGTTATTGTGACTCGTTGGTTGTTGGATATTGAGGTTATATTTGGTTCATTGCATATGCATGCATGTTCATAGTTGTAAAGTGAAAACTGGGTTTTCATGTAATTGCATTCATGATCATGTGGATATTTGAAAACTGGGTTTTTATGTGGAATGGATTTGTGGGTGCGTGTGTATCAGGACTCCAAACCGAGATGGGGCATTATCTCGGTGGAGCTCCTCTGGTCACTCGGGAGCGGAATATACTAAGTGACGTCGCCTGGGTTGTTGCCGAGCGACAACGGGATCGGACGAGTTACGTGCCGACTCTGTGGCCCTTCTGCTGGAGGGGGCTAGAGGATGACCTGACCACGAACACACTGGGTGCGAAACTGGATATCGCTTGTTATGCAGCCAGGACGTGCGGATGGTCCATAGAGGAGACCATGGTGCATATGGATTAATGGATAAATGGAAAATGGCTGTTTTCTGAAAAAATAGCGTGAGTTGGATTTTTGTGTGAGTCATTTTTTGGGAAAATGATGGATATTTATTTTGAGCCATTTTCTGGAAAAATGGTGGAATTGTTTTGATGGAAATATTTTGGACCAAATGGGATTTTTGGCGTGTGTTGGATTTCTTGCATATTGCATCATATGCATGCATGGTTAGATACTTTAATATGTTTTTATCTCAGGATTGGTTAGGTTATAACTTACCTGTAGTACCATTTAATGGTACTGCAGATTATGTTGATGTTGATGCAGATGCTGAGCCTGATGATTTGGCTATGTCGGAGGAGTGGTCTGGGATCACTCGTGCTATGCTTTTATTTTCAGACTTGTATTATTTTATGGGACATTTGGTTTATGTTTTAAAACACTTTGTATTTGGTTATCTGTATTAAATTAAAATTCTGGTACTAGTTGACTTATTTATTATCCGCTGCGTATTTTAATTGTGCATTGTTTATTTGTTGTACACACCTGACACTTGTCATTGGAATACGTGACCGTGTTGTCATCATCCTGAAGTCACGATTCCCGAGGCTTGTTGTACGTGGGAGTCGGGGCGTCACAGTTGGTATCAGACCAGTTCGTATCTGGATAAAGCCATATGTCCATTGGGTAAAGTACCAGAAATTTTTAAAAGTTGTGATTTAAAAATTATTTTGATTCGAAGTATGTTATTTTTAATGGTTTTAATTTGTTATTTGTTGTTACTTTTATTGGTTTCGTCTATTTTGTTGTATGTTATTTTATTTTAATTATTTTAATTATTTATTGTGTACTTCTTCATTGTTTTATTAATTTTGTCGTATATTATTTTATTTATGGAATTTTATTTTATTTGAGAGATTTCTGTTTTGTCTTGGTTTTATTTTGTTCGAGGTATGTTACTTTAATTGTTTTAATTTATTGAATGTTGTTATACTTGGTTGGTTTTATTCCATTTTATTTCATGGCATTTTGTTGTATTTTAATTTATTTTTCCATAAATTTATTTTTATTTGTGTGAGTTGAAAAGTGGGTTAAGGGCTACATTATGGCAGGAAGATGGTACGACTGTGAATGTCATTGTTAGGCTTGAACATTTAGTGTAGTAGTCCTGAACTCTTAGCGATTGGTTTGTTTTAATATCGGGACTCAAAGGGAACAACATGGTCTAGGTGAATTTTTTGGAGTGGGAACTCAAGTTGCAGCTAAGATGGGAATAGCTTTAGATCACTTAGGACAATCGAGGTTTTAAATTTCATGGAATTATGACATGAGTTTATGAAGTAGGAGGTTGTAGGTTCAACTAACTTCAAGAATAGATTTATGAGAAGTTTTATCTAAGGTTTGCAGTCTAGTTTTTAGGAAATAGGTTTATGAGATTTAAGGTGGTAGGTTCAACAAACAATTGAAGGATTTATTAAATTAGAAGTTTTAGGTCTTGCCGACTTTGATAAGCTGTCTTTGATAGGTAGTTGACAACATTTTGGGTTTTAGAATTTTGCAAGTTTTATAAGGTGAGTGCTTTAGATTTAAGGTCCTTGATCTTGAGGATTTCGGGGAATGATTCTTATCGTGTTTAAGGTTTTAGAATTGCGGAGTTGAAGGATTGATTTGTAATAAGATTTGAGTTTTTAATTCTACAGGCTTGGTGTGCTAGTTTGATTTATTTTGGAGATTGATTAGTCGGTGACCATTAAAATGAGGTTGATCAGAGTTGAGTTATTAATATAGGAATTTTTAATGAGAATATTTCTTTGGAGATGGAAGGTAATGATTTAGCTCGTGTATTTTCTGAGGATTGTAGATTTGGATTGAATTCAGGAAAATGATTGGTTTTAGCTTGAGGTTACAATAGTAGGTTTAGGGTTTGATCCATATCAATTTTAAGGATAAAGATGGTGTAGATTTAGGAAATGATTCTTGTTAATTTAGAGGATATAGGTCCAGATGATGGAAATGGTAGTGATGGGTCACTTGCACGTTGGAGAAATATTGATTCTGGCTAAGGATGCACGAGATCGACGCGTTAGAGTTGTGAGTTTGTATGGATTTCAGAGAGTAAAGGTTCTAGTCTCATTTTATTTTTTTTGGTTTGGAAGAAGTGGCTTTGGTAAGTATTGAAGAGGTGTCGATACAATAGTATTTAATTCAAGAGACCTTGGCTTTGAGTTTTTGAGGAGTTTATTGAAGGGTACAATCGAAGCGGGTTACTCAATGGAATGATGGTTGGCATTAATTGTTGTGATTATCTTCAGAACTTAATTGTGACTTGAGGTCACATAGGAATCTAAATTTTTGAGCCTATACTTTCCTTTGGAGATTGAGTACCCAATTGGGAGAATTAAGAACATTGTTATTTAACTTAAAGAGAGATTGATGGGTCACCATGTATGGTGTATGATAAAATTTTGGAAGTTGAACTTTAGGCATCAATGGTGGATAGCATAAATGTCTATGAGTGGTTTGCAATAGTTTTTGGTGGATTGAAGGGTTGAGCAGTATGACTTGCCTTAAGGTTTAATAGTGATGTGCTATTGAATAAGCTAGTCGTGCTAATACTAACTTATTGGAGTAGAAGTAGGTGGGCGAGTTACCAAGAAGGTTTTGGCGATGTTTTTTTGAAGTCAATGGTAGTTCATGGTGAGTTAGTCACCGCTAGATTAGATAATATTTAGAATTTAGTTGATGACCTTTTGAGATTTAGGTTGTCAGGTAGAGGTCTATGGGCGCTCTTATTGGTTGGCCGAGTTGGATTCGAGCCTTAGGAGTAAGAGACGAGATGTGCCATTGGGAGATTAGTGTGACTATGACGAAATTGCCTATAAGAGTAGACTCGGGAGAGCATTACTCATGCTTGTTTGGAAGTTTTTGATGGTATGTTTTTCTCAAGCATGTTCTGAATTGTATCTTGAATCCTGCTTTGGCGCTAATGTTTGACCTTATCAATTTCGAGGACAAAATTTTATTTAAGGGGGGGAGAATGTAACACCCCGTATTTTAGTGTATTTTTAATGAATGATTATTTTAATTTATTTAAAAATTGATTCTCTTGTTTTGAAATTATGGGAGTTTTTAAATATTATTTTATAATATTTTAAGTTGTGAAAATTAATTTTTATGTGTCTTCTTAATATTATTTACTATTTTGCATTTAAACTGATTTTTAATTTAAATTGGTTTGTTCTTGGATTTTAAAATTATTATTGTTTTAATAAAACATTTCACTGCGTTTGAATTATTTTATTTAATTTATTGTTTTAAAACCATTTTCATTGGATCATTTTTGGGAACCCAAGATATGAGGACTGGACCTCATTTCTTTTCCCCCATCTTTTCTTTTCCTCTTCTTTTTCTTTTCTTTTTCTCTTTCTTCCTCCTGATTTCTCCTTCCTGCGTGCAAGCTCCCTTCTCCCCTCTTTCCTTCGTCTGTTCGGCCTATCTACCCAGTGCCGCCCCTCTTTTGACACCGCCCCTTCCACCGTCTTTCCCAGTCGCTGGCGGTCACGCCCTATCGTCTGTGAGCCCCCACGCTCAACACTAAGCCGCGGCGTTCTTTGCGTCGATGCATTGCCATTCGGCCACCATCTCTTCACCACCTCATCCCCGACCCTCTAGCAACCCATTGGACCCAACCCCGACCCCGATCCGTCACCGGTGAAGCCAAACTAAACACATCTCTGATTTAAGCTTTTTAGCCTTCCACCGCCGTTTCGGCCGCCACCCATAGCCAACTGTCACTTCCACTAGTTTCACCACCTTCCATATTCCTAGCCTACCGTTCCCTAGCCTTCATTTTATCCCTGTGAATTGGGTATACTGTGTATTTCGGCCACAATGTTTTTACACTGTGGAGTTGCTGTTTTGGTGCTTCCAGCTCCTCCGTGATCCTCCGAAAAATATATTATAGCACTGTAAGTATTTCCTAAACAATCTTTTGAGATTTAAATATATTTTTGCACTAATTGTTTATACTGTGTTCTGGTTAGTTCTGGACTGAGTTCAAGGAGTTCGGGGGTGGATGGATTGAGGACGGAGTATTTGTTGTGTTGGTTATTGTGATTGGGTTGTTGTTGGATATTGTTATTGTGACTGGTTGGTTGTTGGATATTGAGGTTATTTTTGGTTCATTGCATATGCACGCATGTTTATGTTTGTAAAGTGAAAATCGGATTTTTGTGTAATTGCATTCATGATCATGTGGATATTTGAAGACTGGATTTTCATGTGGAATGGATTTGTGGGTACGTGTGTATCACGACCCCAAGCCGAGATGGGGCATTATCTCGGTGGAGCTCCTCTAGTCACTCGGGAACGGAATATACTGAGTGACGTCCCCTGGGTTGTCGCCGGGCGACAACGAGATCAGACAAGTTACGTCTACTCCATGGCCCTTCTGCTGGCAGGGGCTAGAGGATAACCTGGCCACGAACGTACTGGGTGCGGAATTGGGCATCGCTCGTTATGCAGCCAGGACGTGCGAATGGGCCATAGGGGAGACCATGGTGCATATGGATTAATGGATAAATGAAAAATGGTTGTTTTCTGAGAAAATAGATTGAGTTGGATTTTTGTGTGAGTCATTTTTTGAAAAAATGATGGATATTTGTTTTGAGCCATTTTCTAGGAAAATGGTGGAATTGTTTTGATGGAAATATTTTGGGCCAAATGGGATTTTTGGCGTGCGTTAGATTTCTTGCATATTGCATCATATGCATGCATGGTTAGATACTTTAATGTGTTTTTATCTCAGGATTGGTTAGGTTATAACTTACCTGTGGTACCATTTAATAGTACTGCAGATTATGTTGATGTTGATGCAGATGCCGAGCTTGAGGATTTGGCTCCGTTGGAGGAGTGATCTGGGATCACTCGTGCTATGCTTTTATTTTCAGACTTGTATTATTTTATAGGACATTTGGTTCATGTTTTAAAACACTTTGTACCTGGTTATCTGTATTAAACTAAAATTCTGGTACTAGTTGACTTATTTATTATCCGCTGCGTATTTTAATTGTGCTTATTTGTTGCACACACCTGATACTTGTCATTGGGATGCGTGATCGTGTTGTCATCATCCTGACGTCACGATTCCCGAGACGTTTTGTATGTGGGAGTCGGGGCGTCACAATTATTAATTATGTTTTTTTTTTCATTTTACTTAACGTTCACAATAATATAAAAAATGACACTATAAATAATATTTATTTAACATAAAAAGTCACTAAAATATTTTTTCATTAATTACATAAAATTAATTTATGAATTCATAAATATTTTATGTTCTGTTTAAATAAGGTTTAAAAAAATCCCTGCCAATTTTAATTTAATTTCCCACCAAATGTTCCGTTTGAATGCATACATTTTGTGTTCGAACGATATTGCAACCTTCTCACCAAAGTTTCCCACCAAATCTTTACCGTTCGAACTGATTTGAACTTTCTTTGCTAAAAAAAAATTACTTCCCCACCAAGACTACCATTCAAACCAATTATCAATCATTCAAATGGACTTTAATTCCATGTTCAAATGTATCTTTTACCATTCGAACGGTTTTGACGTTTTGAGATGACCTATTTCATCACAGAAGATCTAGTTTGAATGTTTAAGATGTTTTAGGGATGAAGTTTTAAGATGTTTGAATGTTTTTACAAAGTCATCCACTTTTGGAGACCACTTACACGAAGACCACTTACAACCAAGACCTAAGCAAACCAGGTCATGAAACTACATCATTTCTTTGGTTACAGTATTCAAAATACAAGCTGGACATAGTTCAATATCATAGATATCTTCGTAGCTTTTTAAAGCTTCTTTTGCTAGACAGTGAGCTGCTGAGTTTGCCTCCCTGAACACGTGTGAAACTCTCCAATTTTCATAGGAATGTAGTACCTGCTTTGCATCTCCTATTAGACAGCCACCCAAACTCCAGTTAATAGTGTTGTTCTCCAGCAGATCTACAGCTTGTTTTGAATCCCCTTCGAGCCAAAGTTGGTTGAAACCAGCTTCTCTACAATACACAACTGCGAGGAGCAAACCATATGCTTCAGCATCGAACGGCCTTCCTTTCATTGGTCTGTTTGCACGGAGGGCTCCCATGACTAGTCCATTATGGTCCCTGACAAGGACTCCAATACCAATTCTCCCCTCCCCTTCGTTTACTGCTGCATCCCAGTTGACCTTGAGCCACTCTGCCTCAGGTTTGGCCCACTTATGCACTGTCGCTGGATCCCTACTAGTTGGGGTCTGAGTTTCTCTAGTTGTCTCGATATAGGCTATGCTTTCTTCTATAGCCTGTTGGTATAGGAGAGTAGGATTCTTGAAGTTTTTTCCATGGATAACATCATTCTGCCTAGTCCAGATCCTTTTTGCTACTGCAGCCACCTCATTAAGTTCAGATGGATCCAGGATTTCTACCATAGCCGACCAGATATCAATGAACATGTCACTATGTTGGTTCATCTTTTGGACCTTTTTTCCCCCTTGATTCCATACGTCTTTTGCAGCATCACAACCCCAAAGGACTTGGCCTGAATTTTCAGCTTCCTCTAGACAGAAAACACAGGAACTATCTTCCACTACTTTCCTTCTTTTTAGATTGGCCATGGTGGGAAGAGCCTCACTGCATGCACGCCACAAGAACATTTTAGTGGAAGGGGTTACTTCCAAGTTCCAGATTGCTTTCCATGCCACCTTATCTTTGCTGCATGCTGAGGTCTCCCCTTCTATGGCCCTTTCTAACTCTTTGCTTGCATGGTAACCACTCTTAACCGTGTAGATTCCGTTGGAGTTGTGTTGCCATACCAGTCTGTCCTCTCTCCCACCCATACTAATTGGGATGGCTTTGATGCTTTCAATTTCCTACATGTTGAAGAGTTCCATTAGGAGTGATTCATTCCATTGTTGTGTGATAGGCTCAATGAGATCACTGACTTTTTCACACCAGCAGTCTACTTCTCGGGTTGACATTACCTTATTTCCAATCAGGGATGGTATCCACCTGTCAGACCAGATGTTCACCTCGTGACCATTTCCTATCCTCCACATGAGACCTTCTTTAAGAAGTTGAGCTTCTTCATGAATGCCTTTCCACACATAAGATGGCCTGGTTCCCAATTTAGCTTCTAGAAAACCACCCTTTTTGAAGTACTTCTGCTTGAGGATTTGAGAAACCAGAGATGATGGATTCTGGAGGATCCTCCAGCCTTGTTTGGATAGCAGGGCTAAATTAAACAACCTCACATCTCTGAAACCAAGCCCGCCTAAGTCCTTGCTATAGCTGAGTTTTGTCCAGCTGACCCATTGAATTCTTGAGGTTTCTTCATCAAACCCCCACCAAAATTTCCTAAGCAGTTGATTTAATTTCTTAGTGATGGACACAGGGAGAAGAAACATCCCATCGCATAGGTGGGAATAGCTTGTAGGACTGCTTTAAGAAGGATTTCTTTCCCTGCAACCGATAGATGTTTTGACTTCCAATTTGTCACACGGGCCCAAGTTCTATCAATAAGTGAATGGAAACTTCCAACCTTCGATCTCCCCACCATGGCAGGTAACCCCAGGTACCTTTCAAAATTCTCTGATGCCTTGATACCTACCAGCTGTAGTAACATTTGTTTAGTAGCTTGGTTGGTGTTCTTGCTGAAGAAGATGGCTGACTTCTCTTTGTTTAGAACCTGGCCTGATGCCTTCTCATAGTGACCAAGTATATTGATGACCCCTATGAGCTCCTCAGGCACTGCTTGACAGAATAACAAGCTGTCATCCACGAAGAATAGGTGGTTAACAGTAATAGGACCTCTTCCTATTGGAGCTGGTGTCAAAACACCACACTGCTCAGCCCTGTTGAGAAGGGAGGTCAGCCCCTCGGCACAAAGGATGAATAGGTAAGGGGATAGGGGATCCCCTTGCCTAAGCCCCCTGGTTGGCCAGAAATAATGTTGTGGCTCTCCATTGATCAGGATTGCATAGGAAACCGAAGTGATGCAGGTCTGAATGAGCCTGATCCAGTGCCCTGGGAATTCCATTTTGATCATCAAGGCTTCAATGAATTTCCACTCAACTCTATCATACGCTTTGCTCATGTCGAGCTTAAGTGCCATGAAACCCTTCTTTCCTTTCATTCTAGAGTTCATGGAGTGCAAAATTTCATAAGCAACAATGGTATTGTCAGAAATAAGTCTTCCGGGGACAAATGCACTTTGATTTGGGGAGATGAGTGTGGGGAGTATTACCTTTAACCTATTGGCAAGAGTCTTTGCAATAATTTTGTATAAAACATTGCATAGACTAATAGGCCTGTAGTCAGCTACTCTTTTTGGACATTTTACTTTGGGGATTAGGGAGATGAAGGTGTCATTAATGTCAGTGAGAGATTCACCTTGGTTAAGGATCTGTAGAGCAAAGTTGCCCACATCCTTGCCTACCACATCCCAAAACTTCTTATAGAAATGTGCAGGGAACCCATCGGGTCCTGGAGATCCTAGAGGATTCATCTGAAAAACAGCCACTCTAACATCCTCTCGGGTGAATGGAATCATGAGCCACTTCTTCATTTCCTCATCCAATTTTTTTTCCATGGCATAAAGGCAGTTTTCAAAATTAGATGGTTTAGAAGTAGTGAATAAGGAGGAGAAAAAACCTGTGAACACCTCCCCAATCTTTGTCTGCCCGAATGCAGGTCTTCCCCTTTCATCCTCCACATGTTTGATTGCATTGTTCTTCCTCCTTTGACTAGCTTGCATGTGAAAAAATTGTGTATTCCTGTCACCATGTTTGAGCCAGTGTTGCTTGGCCCTTTGCCTCCATTTTAAATCTTCTTCTACTAGAGATGCCTCCACTTCCTCTTGAATGATCCTCATTTGATTTAGATGTTCACCTGTGCCACCATCCTGGAGTTTGCCTATCTTTTTCAGCCCCTGGGTGATTGTCCTATTGTCATCCCTCTGGTTTCTCTGTCTCCATCTTAACAGATCCTGTTGACAGCTCAAGAGCTTCTGTCTTAGCTGTCTAGCTTCACCACCTCTCCCACTAACCTTTCTCCAGGCCTCGGTCACCATCTCCATGCATCCACCTCTTAACTCCCAGGCCACTTCATATCTGAACACATTCACTCTTTTAGATTTTCTGTATCCATTTCCCCGATATTCAATGATTAGAGGTGAATGATCAGATTTAACTGCAGCAAGAGCAGTGCATGTTGCCTCCTTAAAAAGCTCATCCCATTCCTTGTTTGCAAGGGCTCGGTCAATCTTTTCTTTGGTAAAACTCTTTCCATTGTGATTATTAGACCATGTGAATCTTTGTCCCCTTGAGTCAATATCCTTCAGCCCACAATCTTCAACAGCCTGCCTAAAGTCCTCGATCTGTTTGTATGGTCTACTTGCACCCCCCATTTTTTCCTTTTGGTGAAGGATCTCGTTGAAGTCACCTGCACACAACCAAGCCATAGACCTTGATGGTTTCAGCATTCTCAGTAGTTCCCAGCTGCTGCTCCTCTTATTGGTGTCTGGGTGTCCATAAAATCCTGTGAATTGCCATTCAAGGCCATTGTCATCTTCCTGTATTAGAGCACTTATATGCCATCTGGTGTAGTTTGTCACCCTGACTTTCCAATCTTCCTTCCATAGTAGGCCTATACCCCCACTCAAACCAACACTATCTATTGCAAAGCACCCATCCATCTTTAAACTCCTCCTAACCTCCTCCATCCTTTTTTTCCTGCTCTTAGTTTCCACCAGGAAAACTAAGCTGGGCAACTTTTCCTTAGTGAGCTTCCTAAGGATCCGAACTGTCCGAGGGTTCCCAAGCCCTCGGCAGTTCCAAACCAAAATACTCATTGATGGTGGCAGGGCTGGAGGCCAGCCTCTGCCATTTCATAGTGCATTTCTTTGCTTTCCTCATTTCTTTTAGCCCTCTTAACATTAGTTTCCTCATCCTATGTCCCCCTTTTACACCACCTCTTATGCTTGGTTCTTAGAGTTTGGTTTGAGATGTCAGCCAACACCTCTAAGTCCTTGTCTTCTAGGTGAGTTGCTTTACTCATTGCTTGTCTTTTCCATTTACTCGAGGCTTTCCTTATAGTGCCTACCCCAATAACCTTGGCAAACCCTGCGCCAAGTTGATCTTCTTTTTTCACCCAGTTGCTATTACAAGTAAACTTCGGGCCCCCTTGCTCCTCCACTGGTACCTTCTTCCCAGAGATGATGCTTACAGGCCTCCCCTCTCCAAGCACTGGTCCCCTGGTTTGCTGTTCCCACGTGTTTCCTGACTCTATTACTTTGTCAGACTCTATTCCCATTCCCATGTTGACTTTTTGTGGGACTTGGGAGACCTTTTGGCCCTCTACCCCGGGATCCCCATGCACGTGCGTGTACTCCATACTGCCTTTATCAGGTTTCATATAGGTTTTCGCTTGTACTTCACCATCCTGAGGCCCCTTTTCCTCTTTTTCCGCTGATGGGTTGCCATACCTTTCTGCCACTAACAGTTGACTGACATCCTTGATGTTTGACCCCGCATCCTCCCTGTTACTGTTGTTCTTCTCACCCTGACGGTCTCCGTGCTTGTGGTGATCACCGCCTGGACCTCCGTATCTCCAGCTGTCAAAGATGTTAAAATTTCTCGGTTGGCCACGTAGCCAGGGCCCGAACTGTTGTGGTACTCCCTCCTCCTCTTGTTGTTCATGTCGCAGCCAAGTGCAGTCCCTGTTTTTGTGAAAGAGCACTCCGCATTGGAAACAAAAGTTCTGCAATCTTTCGTATTTGAAGGATATCCAGTGCTTTTTGTCCCCGATCATCAGCCACTTCCCTCTCAGCATCGGTTTATGAAGATCCACCGCCACCCTTACTCTCATGCATCTTCCCCATGCACGTCCGTCTGCTTCAGTATCCACCCTTATAACATGCCCAATAGAGCCTGCGAAGGCTGCCCCGAACTCTTCTGTCATGATACCAAGGGGAAGGTTGTGCAGCTGGACCCAGAATGGTTCAAATCTGAAGCTTAAACCATTGATGGATACGGCTCCGTCCACCTCTGTTAAGGTTAGGAGGTGTCTATCAGAAAACCATGGGCGGCCACTTAGGACTTTCTCCTTATCTATCACATTCTGGAATTCGATTAGAAAACATTGCTCCCCCAGTTCTTTGAATCTTACCCATCCCGCCAACCTCCAAACTTGCGACATAGTTACACGAAATGCTTCACTGTTAATGCTCTTTTCTGTCAATGACTTTCCAATGATGCAGTGATCCCCCTTCCAGTCTTTCTCTGTTACGTTCTCCTGCTTAACATAGTAGCAGGAGCTTTCTTCCTTTGATAGATGTAGTCTTTCCCAACGCTTTGCCAAGTCTTCTACCTCCATTGAGACCTACCCCAGAAAAAGAAAAACCAGCTCACAGGACGTGAGACGTCAACCTCTGGTAATCAGAGGCACTGGAACCTCACACTCTCTCAAGGAAAGGAAGGCAGTTTCTCCTGGTTCATGTTTGACTGTGAATCTGCATATATACTATATGCAGATTGAGAAAACGTGATAAAGGAAAATATAAAAGATGGATTGGGATGAAAGAGTATGTCTGGATGAAGGAAGTCCAAGTCAGAAGTAGTTTATATATTTTCTAAATTTAAGTTATGTACTTGAGGAAAGGAATAATGTGAGGTTATGTATGCATGTAGGTTGTCATCTGACATGCTAATGAATGGACTATATGAAATGAGTATAGAATGGAGTCCAGGTAAGTATTATGTTTCTTTTTATGATGCTTCATGAAATGAAATGATGGTTTAAGAAAATATGCTAAGTATAAGTATTTAAAGGTATATGTTTGTAAAGGCCTTCTTTGGTAACTCCTATTTATGCACCCAAAATAATAATTGTATACATGTGAATGGATGTAATAGTTATTGTCCATATTTTCATGAAACAAAATGTCGAGATTTTATGCTTGATGCTTTGAAATGATGTCTCAACGATGCAATGAAAGTATATTTAAATGATGCTATGAACTGGTATTTAAATGAGGCTATGAAATGAGTTTTAAATGATGCTATGAAAGGATGTTTAAATGATGCTATGAAATGATGTTTATGATAATGTTTAAGCTTATGGTTTTAAATGATATTTATGAAATGAAATAAACTAATGACTGAAAGGAATGAAAAGGAAAAGACTGAATAAAGAAAATGGCAGGAATGAATGAATGTTTTAAATGCATGAAAATACGTAAACGGCCATGACTGAATGAATGAATGATGGTACCAATGGACTGGGCAGATTGCAATGCTGGGTAAGTAGTACTAGTAGTGCACTAGTGCTACCCTCCTAACTGAAAGGGATTTCCAACTTGTAGCCACAGGCGGAATCCAAGTCCATGAGACTACTAACCCCAACACATGGGACATAATAGTGTGTACCGGCTAAAGGAAAAGTGAGAAGAATGAATGAATACATGTATGCTTTAGTTTCTTTATGAATGAAAGTACAAGGTGTGAGAAATGTTTCATGAAAGAAAAACCTTTTTAAGGGAAAAATCTCAACTTGTAATGTTTTAAATGAAATGAATGCTTATGTAAAGTATGTAGATAAATGTGAATGGATGACTGAAAATCTATGTTAGTAGATTTTTATGTATGTTCATCCCCACAGTTAATTATAGCTTGGAAATCCTAAATCACCGATACACTTAAAACCGATACATGATTGATAATCAAAACAAGATAGATTCAAAACCTATCATGGCATGCTTTTAACCACAAATTAAACCTTTCATAATCATGTTAGGACAATGATAAATTATATGAAATCATGTTTAGGACATGCCATAGCTAAATTTCTAATTAAAATCATTCAGTCATTCAAACAATCTCTTAATTGACCCGGTTTTGATCTAAGTGTGATAATCTTCTTAAAACTCAACCAAATTTCATACCAACACTTGGAAACAAATTTTGACATGCTAGCTAAGATCAAAAGTGAGAAAACATACAAATTTCATGGCATTCCAAGCACTCAAGACTGCCTTACACAAAAACACTCAAGAACTCACCAAAACTTCACTCAGTTGCACTCTTTTGATCTCTAAGAGGGAGAAATGCTCTCAAGGCTTAAGCTAATGCTTTGAGTTGTGGCATCGATGAAATGATAAGGTAAAGGAAGTATTTATAGGTGGCCAAGGGGTGAGGGGCATTGGCTTGGGTGTTTGGTGATTGGGTGAAGTTGGAGGTGCTCAAATTTGAAAAATTTCCAGACTTGCTTACATGGGCTTAGGTCATCTTGTGCAGAGGGAATAGTAGCCTAAAACCACCATAATTCCCTCTCCACTGTTGCTACATTGATCCTTTGTGACTGGACTGGTCGTGAGGCATCATTTGGGTGGCAAAAAAATCCACAAACCACCTTGGAAACCGGTGGATGAAGGTGGTTTTGAGGTGGTAGGAAATCAGTTCAGTTTTTGGATGTTTTAGGCAGCAAAACTGAGTCAAAATCCTTCATGATGGTCATGAACCTCTCTAGGATTGGATGGTGAAGGAGGTGGCATGGGGTGGTGGTGCAAACCATGGCAGGAGGCTGGCTTAAAATCAATCCAATTGGTTACAACACAAACTAAACCAAAGTGCACCCGGTTTGACTCTTTGAGTTGGTTTATGCAACCAATTTCGTCCAAAACTCAAACTGAGTTTGGGAGGGTCTCATAAGGTATTTAAGGGCCATATTACCCTTGAGTACAAACTCCAAAAATGTTGAATCTAAGGGCAAAACAATCCAAGCATTACAAAGGAGATTGCACAAAACCGATTGGTGCAAGGTTTGGGCTTGTTATGTCATTTTTCTTAATAACATGAGGGGTGATTTAGCTATGGTATAATCATGGTTTAATGGAGTATTAACTCAAGAAAATTTGAATTAAAAGGTTTAAGAAAAGATTAAACTCAATTAAGTTTCAAAGCATGGTTTAAAGTGCACTAAGCTCAAGTATGATGGTTAATGGCCTTAGCCAATTTTCAAAATATAATTTGGGTACTTTGGGTACTTTGGGTATGATTTGGGCTTAAGGAAACCAATGGTATGGCGTATTAAGCCTTTGGTCTTGAATGATAAAATAAACTCAATCATGGCTTTGGGCCTTGTGGGTTTTAAAAGGGTCAAGTGTATGGGTTCAAGGCTTAAGGGCTTCTTGGGCTTTGAATGAGGGGGCCTCATTTTTCAAATTTTCTGAGTTAAAAGGGACCCTCAAGATCCACTAAATTGGACTTGACAAGATTTGACTTGGCCTAATTGGGCCATAAGTCTATTCTATACCAAGCTTGGCCCAAAGGCCTTATACCTTCCTTACACTTGGGCCAAAACTAGTCTTGATTCCCTGAGGGTTTGGTTCAAGGTTTTCTTGGGCTAGGCCCATGAATGCACTAGGGTCCTAAAAAGCCTCACGAAAATTACTAATGAGCTTGCCTCTCTAATCCTTAGCTCATTAACACTAAGTACCAACATTAATGCTAGTCTCACTATCAACCTTAATGTAAGTAATTAACCCATAATTAAGAGCGTAATCTAGAGTACTTAAGGGTTAATCAAGGATTAATTAGGCGGAGTATTACACATGGTTACCACGAGAAAGAAGAAAAACATATCACAAAAAATATATTTTCAAAATATCAACATGCAGATGATAAATTAAATGGAGAACAACCGATCAGTTGCTCTGCTACCAATGTTAGGAAAACGAATAGATCAGAGTACGATGGAAGCGATATTATCTCGTTGCCTAAATTTGTAGATTTAATGTGGTTGTTCCACTAATTTGTTGTCTTTGTTGTTGATCATCCAAATCATCTAGCCATCAAGGCTCATGAAATGGCCATCAAGGCAATTCATATAAATGTTTTGAATACCATTTCAGTAACTGTTTTGGTCGAAGTATAGAAAGGAGATATTTAGGTATCGGTACCATTTTGGATATCGTTTCAAAAGTCTATATATGAATAAATTATATATAAAAATATATATATAAAAATTATATTCCAAAATAATAGTCTATATATGAATAAATTATATATATATAAATTATAAATAGTCTGGTCTGAATTGGGGGTCCAAAAATAAGCCTACAGTTTGAAAAAATAAAAAAATAAAATAAAAATAAAGGCCAAAATATGTATATCGGTCAAAATCTGAAATATCGGCCGGTACAGGCCGATAAGGCCAAAATTCTGACTAGTACGAAACTATATTCTTCTCTGTACCAGCTGTCTGGCCGATACGGCATATTTCGACTTTACTGGCTGATCCGAAGTGAAATTCAAAACCTTAGTTCATATCCCTTAGCCGAGAGTGGGCACACCTTTACTACAGTACTAGACCCTCAATTTTGTTCCTACCTTTCAGGTTTAGACACATCATCATGTATGATTAAACCCTTGACCCTTTTTACATCTTTAGTATTTTCCCTAGACATTCAAAAAATTAGTGTTGAGTTTATGTTCAAGGATGGCCGAATTGGTGAGTTAGGAGTCAGTTAAAATATGCATTAATTCAAAACATGACACTCTTATGATTAGACATTATAAGACTTGATTTATGACCATTAAATATTTAAAAGACTTCAAGATGCTAAAGATATATATATATTCATGACCAAAATCTATAGGCCGGAAAAAGTACATAAGTTTCTCTTTTCACTCATTAAGTCCTCCTCAATACTCCTACAATCACGCCTTTTCTACTTAAGTTTTAATCTTATGCATAGGAAGGTCAATCGATATCTAACTAAAGCTGGAAACCATTATTTTGATCATTCAACATATTGTTACACTTTCTTGGAAGATATATATGCCCGAATGTCAAGAGGTTTGATTTTTGGTTTGATTTTCAAGGCTAATATGCCAGATTCAACTCTTCAAAACCCTAAAGTAGGTATGATCTTAGTCGTTCCCTAACGTTTAAATTTCAAAAAATTTCAACATATTACCCGTTCTAATTTATAGACCCATTTTATCACCATGCAGGCAAAAGCTCTCTAGTACTCATTGTCAAGCTCAGAGCATATATACGACTATTAACTTTCATAAGCTTTTTTTTCCTATGTGTGATGATCATTTAACATTTCGGAATTCTCTAACTCTATATTCATCTAAATTCTCTTTGCCGGGTTTTTATCTCTAAGAGCGATCGTGTATATTTTTATGCTCGGAATGTCACAATTATGATGTTAGTTTTATATGTATATTTATGAAACAAAATATTTCAAGATATAAGATTAATATGTGAGAAATCATGTGACCAGGATTATACGGTTATTTACCCTTGTTTGACCATATTTTGGTTAATAAACTAACTCGGTTGAGATATTGTCCAATTTCTTGGCCAAATTAGAAACTCCAGGTCCACATGATGATCTATCTGCATATCAGTTTCAACTTAATGTAATGAAATGAAGGTCAACAACCAAAAAAAAAAAAAAAAAAGTCACCGAGCCGTCATTCTTAACTCATTCTTTCAGTCAGTAGAGTTTTAAGTCCATCAAAAGTCCAATTTGAAAATGAGAGAATTATTATTATTTTGTTAATAAAAGAATTGATGTCAAGAGGAGAGGAAAAGAGGCATAAAATAACGATAAATTGCATGGCCGAAGGTCAAGAGTACGTGATTAAGCGATATATATATATATATATACTATTGAAATAATTATTTTCAGACTATTTGTATTTATACTACAATAAAGTAAACGAAACCAACCGGAGTAAAGGAAAAAAAGGTTGGAAACTACGACAAATTGCATGGTCCAAGGTCAAGAGTGGTACGTACGTGCATGACATGAGCCTTTCCCTGTCTTGTTTGAACCGGCCAAAAGAAAAATAATCATCAGTTGTCAACTATAAGCAACAAAGTAAAATAATTATTTGCAGACGGCTTACGGCCTTATCTTTCCTTGTTTCACCAAACTCTACGTACTTCTCATGTTTCTGATGTCTGGACAGCTATGATCTGTGTCAGAAATGGATTTCAAGAATAAATATTATAGAAGAATTCGGAAAAACCCACACGTCAATCATGTGACTAAGCACTGTTTGTTGTTCAAAACGAATCAATCATTAACCAAATTGACAAAGCAACAAATTTATTATTCTTCGCCAAGTAAATGTAAGAAAAATGTGATTTATCCATTTTCTTGATCATTAGTCAATAAGTTGGTGCTAAATTTGAGTCCCCATCTCAAAAATATATATATATATATATATATATAAATTATATTAATAGTCACTTTTACGTACTTTATTTATGTGATTTATTGTATTATTTTTTTAATATAAAATAATTATTTTAATCAATTATATTAGTAAAATGTATAAAAAATACGTAAAAATGATTTTATGTAGTTATATATGATCAACAACCTTTGCTACCTAGAAAAGGAAATAAAAAAGGTTTGCTTTGATACAAACGACATAAAGAGAAACCAGCATCAAATTGAAAATATTAAAACCTACAACATTTGACTTTTTAGACCAATGAGATTAAAAATGACGCATAGAACATTTGACCTTTAGATCAGGTAAAAATCTAGACTCCTAAAGGCTATAGCCTATAGTGATACATATGTTCTTTTAACCCTCCCATGCCATGTCAAAGTACTACTGCTCCAACTATTAATTAGATTCTGTTACGTCATATGTACTACCACATTGAGGATAAGGTATCAACAAAGGGGTAATTTGCAATTTATATTTCAAATTGGCAGTTCAATTATAACTTTTGTAGTTTGGTGGTCCGATTGCAATATAGTTGGTATTTGAGGGAGTTAAGTGTGATTTTCTCTTATTATTTTCTTTATTTGAAGTTTTATATCATTTTCATTGTAATTGTATTTATTTTTTGTATATATATATTATTTTTGCCTTAAACATGACTCCTATGATTTTTTACAATAATAGATTTTTATTTATTTATTTTACTTTTTTGTTACTATAATTGATCAAATAGAAGTATTATTAAGAATATTTTATGAATTACTATTACTTAAGAAATTTATGATTTCCACAGGATTATTTGTTGGAAGTATTAAATTATCATTTTAATAATTGTTTATAGAGATATGAGTTTTAAATATGATTAAGTTAATTTTGAAATGAATTTAAACTGCCTTGCCATATCTGATAAAATTATTTTATAATAAGTTACGATTATTTTTAATGATAATAAATTTATTAGATTTCTAATAACTAGATAGTTATCGAAGCTATTTTTCGTAGTATGAATTTAGGTAAATAGAGAGTTTTAGCTAGTCCTTTTAGAAGTTTAGTAATGCTTTGTGTTCTATATAGGTTACTATTAGCATTCATTCAGCACGATTGTGGAAAGATTCAAAATAACTAAAAAGTCCAAGTGGAATTCCTATACTAGATTTGCATAAAAAGAAAATGAACTGAAATTGGTGTGATGCCCCGACTCTCATGTACGGAAACGTGATAATCGTGACGTTGGGATGATGACAACATGGATCACGGATCTCAATGATAAGTGCTTAAATGTGTGCAACATGCAAAAAGTGCACAATAAAAATGCAGCGGATAAATTAAATAAGTCAACTAAGTACCAGAATTTTTAAATACAAGACTATCAACATAAAAGTATTACTAAAAACTATACAGTTATCCGTGAAATAAAATAAAAAGTCAAATACATAGACAAAAGGGAAGCAAATCCCATAATCCAAAAAGCGACCACATGTCATTCCCTCCGCGGAGCCGATCCGTAAAACTCATCATCCTCATCTGTATCAAAATCTACGGTACCATAAAACGCTAATGCAGGTAAGAAATCATTCAAACAACCATTGAAATAAAAATATATTAATGCGGCCAACCATTATGCATGCATATGATAAAATATGCATTAAATCTAAAAACATCATTTTCCCTAAATATGAATATTTTTCAACACATGCCAAAATCCCATTTTGGCCCAAAACATTTCCATTAAAACATTATCTACCATTTTCCAAGAAAATGGCCCCAAAATAATAATTCATCATTTTTCTAGAAAATGATTCACACAAAATCATTTTATCCAACATATGCCATTTTCTTATAAAATAACCCATTAATCCACTTTTACCGTATACACCATGATCTCCCCTATGGACCATTCACACATCCTAACTCCTTTTGTCACACTACGAGTAACGACTATGCAAGTGACTTCGTAACGAGCGATGTCTAATTCCGCTCCCAGCACTTTCGTGGCCAAGCATCCTTTGGCCCTCGCCAGCAAGAGGAGCCGGGGAGTTGGCACGAGAGTGCTACCATCCCATTTGATCTCGTTGTCGCCCAGCGACAACCCAAGGGACATCACTCAATATATTCCACTCCCTAGCGACCAGAGGAGCTCCACCGAGATAATACCCCATCTCGGCATGGGGTTGTGATACACACGCACCCAAAATCGATTTCTTATATGAAAACTCAATTTTTAAATATACACATGAATATGAATGCAATTATGTGAAAACCCAAGTTTCATTTACAAACATGTACATGCATGCAAATATGCAATATACAAGACACGACACAAATATCCAACAGCCAATAAATCCCCGCATATTCAAACATACAACAATTTCATTCTCCAATCCAACCGACCCCCTTACTACTTGGACTCAATCTGGCACAACCAACCAAATCACAGTAAATATGAGTTTCAATTCTCACAACTTGGGTAACAAAATTGATCCAATGAAAAGGTTTTAAAATGATATTTAAAATTAAAAACACAGTAACTAAATAAAATAAAATAGTAAATCCAAAAATAAAATAATTTTAAATTCCAACATTAAATTAATTTAAAGTAAAGAGCAATTTGAATGCAAAACAATAATTAGTATAAAAAAAACATATCAAAATAAATTTCACAACTTAAAAATCATAAAATAAACCAACGAGAAATTCAATAAATTTAAAATAAGAGAGCCAATATTTAAATTAATTAAAATAATTATTCAATTAAAATATACTACCTCTTCACACAATAAATTGCTAACCTCAATCAACTCTTATGCCTTATCTTCCAAACTTTCATTGTATTCTACCTTTGGTAACCTAACGGCCACTTCCAAAGTTAACCATCAATAAGCATTTCCATCATCCTTAGTCAAAACCAAAATTCCTCCAATGTATAAGTGATCCATTCTTACCATTTCTATCATCCCAACCTATTCCCTCAAAAATCAACAAGAATCATCTCCTAAATCCGTACCATCTATTATCTTTAAACTTGATATGAATCAATCCTAAAACTTGCAACTATAACCTCTAACTAATAACAATTATTTTTCCGAATTCGATCCAAATCTTCAATCTTCAGAGAAATACACAAACTAAATTAATACCTTCAATCCCCAAAGAAATTTTCTCCTTGAAAATTTCTAAATCAATAACTTAACTCTGATCAAGCCCATTTTAATGGTCACAAACTAATTAGTCTCCAAAATAATTCAACCTAGCACACCAAGCCTGCGGAACTAAAATCTCCAATCTCATTATAAACCAGTCATTCAAATCTGCAATTCTAAAACATTATACTATATTAGAATCACTTTCCAAAATCTATAAAATCGATGAACTTACATCCAATAATAAAAAAATCGACTCCCGAAGCTTTCAAAATCTAAAACATTAAATGATAACAAATCATTTCCTAAAGTCTGCAAAACCTTAAACCTTGTGTGAAATTCTCATAAATCTATCTTTAAAGTTTGTTGAATTTACAACCTCCTACTCTAAAGCTTCATGTCATATTTCCATGAGATCTAAAACCTCAATTATCCTACTCCCCAAAAAGATCACCCAGACCATGTCGTTTCGTTCAAGCCTCGATATTACAAATGCAAACCAAGTCAATAAAAGTTCAAGCCTACTACACTAAATATTCAGGCCTAACAATGGCATTCTCGGTCGTACTATCTTCTTGCCATAGAGTAACCCTTAACCCCACTTTCAACTCAAAACAAATTAAAATATAATTATAACAAAATAAATTAAAATACAACAAAATAACATGAAATAAAATATAACAAAACCAACAAAATATAATAACATACAATAAATGAAAACAATTAAAATAACATACTTTAAATAAAATAATTTCAAATTACAACTTTAAAACTTTAAAACTTTCTGGTCGTGCACCTATGGGACATGTGGTTTTATACAAAGTTGAACTGCTCTGATACCACCTGTGACGCCCCGATTCTCACGTACGGAAACGTGAGAATTGTGACGTCGGGATGATGACAACACAGATCACGCATCCCAACTATAAGTGCTCAAGTGTGTACAACATGCAAAAAGTGCACAACAAAAATGCAGCAAATAAATTAAATAAGTCAACTAAGTACTAGAATTTTTAAATACAAGACTATTAACATAAAAGTGTTATTGAAAATTATACAGTTATCCGTGAAATAAAATAAAAAACCAAATGCATAGATAAAAGGGAAGATCCCATAGTCCAAAAAGTGACCATATGTCATTCCCTCCGCGGAGCCGATCCTTAAGGCTCGTCGTCCTCATCTGCATCAAAATCTACAGTACTATAAAAATGTACCGAATGTAAGTAATAATCAAACAACCATCGAGATAAAAATACATTAATGTGACCAATCATTATGCATGCATATGATGAAATTTGCATTAAATCTAAAAAATCATTTTCCTCGAAAATGAATATTTTCTAACACATACCGCCAAGCATTCTCTAGCCCCCGCCAGCAAAAGGGGCCATGGAGTCGGCACGAGAGTTTTACTATTCCGTCCGATCTTGTTGTCACCCAGTAACAACTCAGGGGACATCACTCAGTATATTCAGCTCCTGAGTGACCAGAAGAGCTCCACCAAGATAATACCCCATCTCGACTTGGGGTCATGATACACACGCACCCAAAAACTATTTCTTACATAAAAATTTAGTTTTCAAATATATACATGAACATGAATGCAATTATGTGAAAATTCAATTTTCATTTACAAATATGAACATGCGTACAAATATGCAATGTACAAGACACGATACAAATATCCAACCGCCAATAAATCCCCGCATATCCAAACATACAACAACTCCATCTTCCAATCCAACCGACCCCCTTACTCCTCGGACTAAGTCTGGCACAACTAACCAAATCACAGTAAATATGAGTTAGTGTAAAAATATATTTAAATTTTAAAATTTATTTGAAAAAAATACTTACAACACTATAATATTCTTTTCGAAGGATCGTGGAGATGCTAGAAGTGGCAACACAGCAACGGAATAGTGCAAAATGCACTATGGTCGTGGGTCCCAAAATGCTAGATTTTGAACGGAGACAAATGATGACTTGAGATTACTAGGGAATGATTTAGGGGTGTTGATGAAGCTAATGGTGGAGGTAGTTGGCCGTGGGTGGCGGCGTGGGTGGCTGTTGAAGGCCAAAATGCACAAATCAGAAATGTAGATGAAAGTGCTTCACTGGTGAAAGATCGAGGTTTAGGATGGGTGTTTTAGGTAGCTGAGAGGCCGCCAGTGAAGTGGTGAAAAGTTGTTGGTCGGTGGTGGCGCGGCGGCGCTTTGGAACACAATGGGTGTCGCGGCTTGAGGCTGTGCGTGGGGTTAACGGCGGCGTGAGAGGGGCTGAAGATGGATGGGTGAGGTTGCCAGCCAGAGGGGAAGAGAAGGAGATGGGCGGTGGCTAGCACGGACGGAGCACGACGGCGCTCTAGGTAGACAAAAAATTGGACGGGAAGAGAGGGAAGGGTGTCGCTCACACGGGCTGAGAGAACAGAGGAAATAAGGAGAAAAATAAAGAGAAGAAAAAGAAAAAGAGGGGGAAAAAAATAAGGGAAAGAAATGAGATCCAATTCTCACAACTAGAGTTACAAAATTGATCCAACAAAAGGGTTTTAAAACGATAATTTAAATTAAAAACACAGTAACTAAATAAAATAAAATAGTAAATCCAACAATAAAAGAATTTTAAATTCCAACATTAAACTAATTTAAAGTAAAGAGCAATTTAAATGCAAAACAATAATTACTATAAAAAACATATCAAAATAAATTTCACAACTTAAAAATCATAAAAATAAATCAACAAGAAATCTGATAAGAGAACCAATATTTAAATTAATTAAAATAATCATTCAATTAAAATACACTAAAATACAAGGTATCATAGTTGGTTTATAAAATCGTGCTTGTTGATTTAAAAAGAAAAGGTGAAAAACAACTTCAGTATATATTTTGCATTCACTCATGAGATATGTATGAAAGAGAAATAAATGCTTTTGACATAAATAGTGAGACATGAGTAATATTTGACATGTTTATGAAATGTACCAAAGAGCGAAATAAAAATTGAGATTATTGTACATATGATATGAAAATGATTTGGATATGTTTTTGATCAAATGGGAATGATATAAATATGTTCAGCACGTGGTTTGATATGATATGGATATGAAAGATCTTTAACATACTTATATGTTATGATTTTGATTTTGAATATGGTTCTAATATGATGATACTGGTTCACATGATATGATTGGTACCAACATGATATGATATGATATGAGTGTACCCACTTTGAAAACAAAGTGGTCTTTTATGTATTCTTTTCTGTGTACACTCTCAGGACTCCGAGATTAAAAAATGGGAAATTTCACAATATGATACTGCCTAGTTTGGCCACTGGGGATAGCACAACCCTACCATGAGGGTTAAATATGGTATATGATATGATATAATACGATACGATATGACATGACATGAAAAGATGAAGATGTTCAGTTATATTATGCCAAAGCGTTTTTTAATATGAAAATGGTTTTTGATTATGAAATGGATCTTTGAATATGAACAGTTGGTTTTTTAATATGAAAAGTGTCTTCAAATATGAACAGTTGGTTTTTGAGTATGAAAAGATTGAAAAGTCGCTCTGATTTTCTGATAACTCGTTTTTGAGATCTGCATAAGAAAATGAAATATTTTGTTTCTACATACCGAACTTTTTGAAAGGGCTCATGTTTACATACTAGAGTATATGATCTATGCTTACTGAGTTGTTAATAATTCACCCCTTATCTCCATAACATTTTTCAGATAATTTTTTATGGTATAGTTGGGGATCAATACTAGAATTCATGTATAAGGCTACATGAGCATAGTATAATAAGTACAAAGAGAGTACTTTGGTTATTTGAGCAATTATTCAATAGTTATGTTTTGCTTTGTCAATTGGTATTTTGGAAGGTTGAGGTTTATTTTGAGAGTTTGTGGTGTTTTAGATTATTCAATTTGGAGTAGTTGATTTGAAATAGCAAGTTGTATGTGTCATTGAAAACTTTGGAGTTTATTTTTGTACGGTGAGATACGATTTTTGGTGACAAGAAGTAACATTCCGACCCTTCCGGGATCGAGGCGTTACAGTTAGTATCGGAGACAAGTTTGAGATTATGTATACTATAATAAGTTGTTCGATGACATTTAAGGTTTTAGAATTTTGTAGGCACCAGGATATGATTTTGAAGATATTTGGTTTGAATTTTTGCAGACTCATGGTAGGTGGCCTACAAAATTTGAGGTTTTAGAGTTATAGATTTTAAGAAATGATTTTTTTTTTTTTTCGACATTTGAGGTTGTGTCACTTCTTAATGTTGTGTCATTTACCAACTATTGAGTTACTAATACTTGTACCATTTGCCAACTGGTGCATGATGGCCTATAAATAGGGGTCATAGGTGCACAATTCCACACATTCAATTTTTTTTATCTATCACCAACTTGTGGGACAAATATCCTCACGGGAGTAGTATCACCATATTGCCAAATTTCATTTCTTTTTGTTCTTCATAATTCTACACAATGTATTTCAAGCCACCATGCATGATTGAATATTGTAGGAATATTCATATTCCTAAGTGTTTTGCTTAAAAAACACAACGTTCCAATTATATGGTACGTACTTTTGGCTTCCATTTCTTTTAGGTCTTGTACTCTCGTTTAAGATTCAAACTTGAGATCAATTGAAAATATCGTGAACTGGAAATCTATTTTCATGGACCAACCGTGCATACTTTTACCCAACTAACTTACAAGAGGTAATAATTATCTTAGTAAATTATTCTTGCGAGCGAAAATTACGCGCACCTGAGACGCTTCAAACTAATTAAGTTGTTATCCGACCTTGAGTGTTATATCTTTGCTGCGACCATTCTGAACATCATCACTTCAACAATTTCTATTGTGCTAAAAGGAAAGTCCAAATCACAAGTCTGTTTATATTTTTAAAATGTCGATTAAAATTATATGTCAATATTGATCTTGACATCACTAAAAAAGACTCCAAGAATTTGCTCCTCCCAAAGGAATGTGAGATCATTTGTCATATTTCACACGCATGTTTCTAAATTTTCTAACTTAAGCCGTCTCTGGGTTGGCAATCCCTACCTACCGTATAAAGGTGGCATGAGTTTTACAGCTAGCAACGACGTTGTTTCTGCAATTTATTAATTAAAAAGTACTGGTTGTTACACAGAGTGGCCATAATTTATTTTTTGCTTCATGAAAATCGGCGCTATAGCTAGCAGATAAACTTAATTGTCACGTTACATTCTAAGAAACAATGCCTAATGTTATCAACTAACATTAGAACTTATCAAATATAACCCTATATTTCTCCAAATAAAGGCCTAATCATCTAGACTCCAAGATTACGTGTCCGACCTGCATCTCACATTACTACTATTGGTCATCAGTATACTTGACTCGTCCCAAACATTATGGATTGATTTATTTAACCATTTCAAACCAATCATGAAAGTTGAGACACCTAGGATTCCTTCCTCTTAAGATTGGCCTGATCCCCAAAGTTCATGTTTTGATATATAGTGTCCTCACGAACATTAATTTTTTACTTGGAAACCTTTGTGCAAAACATAATATTTATATATTATTTACATAAAAATATTTGATCACAAAGATCAGATTTAATTTTTAATTTTTTTCCTCACGAATCAAGTCTTATCATGCTTGTTAATGTGTAAATTTACATGACAGGCCGGAATGGAAGAAATAGTCATCCCTAGCCCACAATGATGATTTGGGCATTGATATGGTACTCTTGGCATTCATCCAAAAAAATAAATCGCAAATAAGCCTAAAAAAGAAAAATATAGATAGCCACACAAATTTACGTTGTTAGGCGTAAAGCCTACATCCATGGGTTGTTTGGGGCAAAATTCACAATAATCGATGATTTTACAATCTCTCATGACCTCATGTATCTCTTCATTCAATGGAGGAATTTAGAGTTTATGGAGTTTGAAGATGATACCTCCCTTGAGAGAAGATCCTTTAGAGTCATTGTGCATGGTGAAGGCTGTGTGTAGAGAAGTCCTAGAGAGTTCATAGATTTATAGAGATCTCCTCCTTCTATAAAGATTTATTTCCTTCTCTAGAGTAGTGTGCCCTACTTGCCTTATGCCGGTTTCACCTTTTTTGTATCTAAGTCAATCTCTTTCGGTTTATCTCTTCTTTACTTTATCTCTTGGCTTTATATCTTTCCTTATTAGTAGTGATAGTTTTCAATGGGTCGGACCCAATCAACTTTATCCCTAACAGATGTCAATGATTCTTAAGGTCGATTTGCTCAATAAGAAGCTCTTGAGAATCTTCAAGTAAAGCTGTGATAAAGATAGTCTAGAAAACCATAGAAAAATTTCTGGGAACTTGTTTATAGTTTTCTGTTCTTGTGTAATGCAATGGAGATCTCCGTGAGTGGTCCTTGAGGAGAATCAACGAAAATTGTAATAAGGGCCTTTGAGGATGGGCTTCTGGGAAGTTTATTTGTAAGAATGTTTGCTTGATAATCGAGTGTACTGATGATTGCAGGACTAATTATAGTCAACAAAGAATGCATATTTTCGTAATCATTTTTACTTTTGTTGGTAGTAGTGGATTTTTCTCCTATAAGGCGATTTTTTGTTGACGTTTACATTTTGGCATTGAGGTTAGAGTTTATTTTTTGTAACTTATGCTAAGTGTCCAAGGAGCCCGTCTACCCCTTGGGTCCATATCAACAAATTGCCTAGTCTTCAACTCGTTCTCCGAAGGTAACCCGCAATAGGAGGTTACAAAGCTTAGAAGCGCGTTTCCAGAGTTATCTATAGGCAGCGGTTGTTGAACAAGTGTCAACACTTGTCATTTGTTGGAGAAGACACGTTGGCGTTGATGGCCAAGTATGAGCATAAGAACACCCGGCTTTGATGGAAGGTAGGAGATGAGCTCAACCGCGCTAGTTGGAGAGGAGTAAAATACTTAAGGAAGTTATTTCCTCCTTTGGTTGCTAGTGGGAGTGATGATACTCGACTTTGAGGCTAGGTGAGAGATGAGCTAGACTGTGCAAGGTGTCAAGGAGGGAAATGCTCAACTTTAGGACTAGGTGGGAGATGAGCTCAAAAACGGATGGTGAGAAGGGAAGCATTTAAGGAAGCTATTTACCCCTTTGGTCGTTGGTGTGAGTGAACGACTCGGCTTTGCAAAAGGAGATGCTCGACCACGTTGAAGGGTAACCCATGTGCTTGAGTGGGGTTAAACCCAACGTGAGAGATGCTCGACCTCATTGAGGGAGGCTAACCCAACTGCTCGAGTGTGGTTGAGCTTGGTGGGAGAGATGCTTGATCTAGTTGCTTTTCTAGGAGTCGTACTTGACTGCTCTGCTGTGATGGGAGGTAAAGCTTGACCACTCTGCTGCAGGGTGAATGATGCTCTACCACTTTGTTATGGTAGGATACGCACTCTGTTGCACATATAGGTTTTCACCAAAGACCAAATTGGCATTTGCAAATAATCCAAATTATAAGTTTGAGACTTGCAAATCTGAACCATGTGTGCGTGATGTCCAGTGGGCATTCAAATCCAATAGTGCTCAAGTGAGGCTGGAGGTGCCCAAGTGCTTTGAGGGCTACACGGTCTCTTTGTTGCTTGGGCTAGTACTGTCGTTGCTTGGTGGGGATAAGGAGTTAAGGTGCCCGAGCGCTGCTCAAGGGTGACTCTACAGTTGGCATTCCAAGTCAAGTGGAAGCTTTCCAATCTTATTGCTTGGTAGAAGTTAATTGCTATTATGCACTCTCTTTATTCTGTTTCTCCGCACTTGAACTCTCTTTTGGGATATGGATCATTTGAACTTGTTTTTGGTTAAGAATAGTGAGTAAAATTTTTCTTGCTTATTCATCTAGCAGGATTCATCTTGAATCCTGAGGAATTTTGTTGGGGAAAACCTCCAAAAACCTAATTTGTCAATGAAAATAAAATTCAAATAGCGAGCTTGGGGGAGGAAAACCAAGGCCATTTAGCTGTTGCTTTCACTTCTTCGTTGGCAAAGATT
Source organism: Cyclocarya paliurus (assembly GCA_029856935.1). NCBI lineage: Eukaryota > Viridiplantae > Streptophyta > Magnoliopsida > Fagales > Juglandaceae > Cyclocarya > Cyclocarya paliurus. Next base: position 8,856,778 of record CM056956.1, read on the forward strand.
ATTTCTTGTTGAATAATTTTTGCATGGGGGAGATTGTTTGTCCTTGAGCATTTTTTGGTAGCGATGGAGATTGTCCATCTCCAGGCCAAATACGATGGCTTTCTTCTTAGTGGTTTTATCTTCTTGGGTGGCAGTCTAGGGCTAATTTTGTTTTTCCTTCTCTCAACCTAACCTGGTGTTGCAGTGGAGGAGAATGGCCATGAGGGGACCAAACTGGTTTGTTTGGTGATTGCTTCCAATGGTGCATTTGGGGGCTGCAATGCTTTTATGGCTTGTTGGGTATGCAATCGACGAAGTGGCATGGCTAGGCAAGCAGCTGCTACTATAGCTTTTAGTGGAGAAGATCATGATGTTGCAGCACAAACCCTAGGAACTGGTTGAGGAAGACAACTCATGTGGCTTATCCATTTATCCAACGTGCATGTTGGTTGTGAAATTTGCATTCAAGACATGCTAAACATGCTTGTCAATATTTCCTAGCCCAATAGAGACATATAAGTCTGATTGAGGCTCAAGAAATCTAAAATGATATATTTTAATTAAATTAAGTAGATATATATATATATTTAAATGATGGGATGTGCCTTATTAGTTAGTGTCCAAGATTATTTTTTTTTTTAATACATTTGGGGAGGGGTGGTTTCGAACCCAAGACCTCCATTTTGGAGGCTGGGGGTTTATGCCAATCCAACCACAGGCCTTTAGTAGTGTTCAGGATTTATGTATACGCAAAAGTGAAACAGTGCCAACTATTAGTGTGTAAATTTGCACAAAATGGCAGAACGGAAGAAAGAGTCATCCTTGACCTACAATGATGATTTCAGCATTGATCTATAAAAATAAATAGCAAATAAGCCTATAAAAGATAAATAGAGATAGCCACACAAATTTACATTGTTCAGCATAAAGTCTATGTCCACAACTTGTTTGATATCAAAATCTACTATAATTAGTGATTTTACAATTTCTCATGGTCTCAAATATCTCTCAATATAATGTAGCAATATTTTAGGGTTTTGGGAGTTTAATATGATGCCTCCCTTGAGAGAAGATCCTTTGGAGTCACTATATGTGGTGGAGGCCGTGCGTAGAGAAGTCGTGGAGAGTTAGTAGATTTGTAAAGATTTTCTCCTTTTATAGATGTCTATTTCATTTTTTGGAGTAGTTGTGTCCTACTTTCCTTATGTCGGTTTCACCTTTTTACATCTAAGTCAACCTTTCTCAATTTATCTCTTCATTGCCTTATCTCCTTGCTTTATCTTTTCCCTTATTATTAGTGATAGGTTTTCAATGGGTTGAACCCAATCAACTTTATCCCTAACATGAATGCTAATGATGTGAAAAGTGTGTTCTTCTATACTAAATTACAAGTTTGATTTTTTATTGTAGAATTCTTGACCATCAATAATAAGTCCAAAAATTTCTTCAAATGGAACATCAAGCTTCTATCTTCTTGGGATGGTCCCATCTCTTTAATCGATTTCTCTATATCAATAGTGATATTGGGAGAACCAGACTTATTACGATTGCTTAGGGTTTAGATAGCCACCTCTTAGAAGCATGAGAGTCCAACATTATCAATTGCTCTAGGGCTACATAGGTATGGCAATATTAGCTGAACTCTCTTCTACAATTAATGTAGTTGGCTTTAAAGCTTATATATTGGCAGCTAGCAAACTCCTAATTCACAAATAAAATTAGGAAATTTCCTATTTTCCTTACCATGTCTCTTGAAATCTTTAGAGAGGTCCCTCTGTTTTTGCATTATGCTTTAATGATTGATATTTCAACATAAAATCATCTGGGTACTTATAAATGAAATCATCACACAAAGAGCATGCACCAATTCAGCTCGAAACCTTTCGATAAGCATATATAGAAATAAAAGGACTTTGAATGCAAGCAAAAGTTAGATTTTCAAAAATCAGGTCCTATAGTACATGATGGGGCAATTTTGAGATCGATTTAGTTAACCACGCCTTTTTAGCCTCTATATGATTTAACTATATATGTCCTAGCTAGGGGTGTGCATATCACCCAAGCACTTGCTGGACCGATTAGGCTAACCCCTGTATTTTATCGGTAGTACTTGAGCAGGTTGGAGACCCGACTAAACAACGAGTTTATTAATGGGTGTCAACTCATCCGAGAATATTAAACCATACTGATCCTCAAACCCTAACCAACCAGTAGCCACCCACTCAGCCCACACCCAGGCTCACCAAACAGAAGGTTTGCAAGACAAAAACCAGAGATGAATTGGGAGAAAGAAAAGAAATTAATTAGAGAGACTGAGAAGAATTCGCCATGAAAACATTACCACCAGGTTGTTTGCTCAAAAAAAAAAAATCTATACTCCATTGAATTTTCAAATGAGCTCTAAATCCACATCATTGTTTCTATTTTGCTTCAATTGGCTTTGCTGCTTCTACAACTGAAACAACCAAGAAATAGTGAAAGAGAACAACAAGGTGTAGTTGAAGAAGGTAGATAACACTCATAACATCCATAAAGCCAATATATAATAAGAATCTCTCAGTCGAAAGAACCCTGTAATGTAATCTGAAAACAAAAAATTAAAATTTTCTAAAGAAAATCAAATTCTACTATCTATGGCCAACGACTTTTCTTTATTGGGCAACGATCTCCATGCAAGGAGACCATGTCGTGGCTCTGTCCAAGCCTGACCCATGCCATGGATCTCATTCAAAGCTTAAGGATTTCCTACTCTAAATTTCAGTGGACGACTTTGTGCATGGGGAGATGAAGTACAAGTATAGGAGGAGGTGAAAATTCACAGAGAAGAGGGAAGGAGACGAGTCCTGTGGGTGAGAGATGATTTCAAAAAATGAGTCCCCCCATTTGTAAATGAATCTATTTTCATTTCTCTCTCTTCGATCCCAAGACCACTTCTCTCTCTTCCGTTTGTAAATGAATCAGTTTTCATTTCTAGAAGCATGGAAAACGACCCTGTTTTTAATGGTAGTGTCATACGGGTTTGACCTGGTTTGATTTTGTTTCGGTCAAGTCGGTTCGGATTGTAGTCTTGCATAGGGCCATTCGGGTTGGGTGCAAACTTTACAAGGTCGGGTTGCAGGCCTAGTCTTAGTTGGCTGATCATTTGGTGCCTTGGCTTTCCTCGATCCAAAATAGGTCTTCAACCATGTGACATCCTCAGCTATCTTTCATCTATCCAATCATGTCATCGAGGTATTAGACAAATAACCCATAGTTACATTTCTCTCGTATTATTAGATTTTACAAAAAATATAGAAACTGTTGAGTAGGGGTGTAATCGGTCCGATTTTGTATATATTTTTAGAATCAAACCGGTATACATTGGTTTTTAAAATTTAAGAATCGATACTAGACTGATGCACTACCGAAACCAAAACTTTTAGTTTTTATGGTTTCAGTCTTGTTCGGTCTGGTTTTTTTGTTTTACAGATTATCTATATTGTTAGTAATAATATGATATTTACAAAGACTAAACTATTAGTCTATTTATATTATAGTATAAGTATATTATTTTATAATAATTAACACATAGTAGCATAATATTGAATTTAACTATAGTCTATATAAGTTCTGACATTTTATATGAGTATATATAATCAAATGTATATAAATGTATTTATAAAAAATATATATCATAATTTATTATGCAAAAAATGTATTTATCCTTGATATAATATATATATATATATATATATATATATATATATTTATATATAGCAAAAGCAAGTTTATATTTACAAATAAAACCCTGGTCTTCACGGTCAATCTCAACTTTGTTATTCCCTTCCATGAAAGGGTCAACCATACAGCTTGCAATAAAATTTGTGGTTCTGTTTTACCAATACAGCTGGTAGAGCTCTAGAGTGAGCGAGGTTTAGCATAAACATTAAATAGATAGAAATAAACCTTCATACGAGGCAAATGCAATCTTATCAAAATGAATAATAAACATAAACATGCAAAAATCATCTCATGTCTCGAACATATTCTTTTACCATTAACACTTGAAGCATCATTTCTTTTATTATTATCTTTTCGTCTTTAATTCATACTTTAACTTAATTAAGCAACATTGTCACGGACCCTCAATTAATCGTACAAGTGTCCGAGTTATTTTCCCCTCTAGAGTCTAGGTCTAAGGTCCTCAAAAAAAAAAGTGAGGTGTTTTTTTTTAATTTTATTGAAAAATAAAAAATCATTCCATGAAATAAAATTTAAAGAATTTTTATATTCCTCAATGTGTGTAAGGCCCCATAATACTACATTTAATATTTAATACAATGAATTATTTATATTTTTAAATATAGTTTTTAAGATTTTGCTAAATTGAAGCATAAAATTTACATTGAGACCTCATTTTAAGTTGTTGTATTAAATATAAATTAAAAACATATTTAAAAATTTTACATAAAATCTCATTTTATTGAAAATTTGAAAATATTTCATATAATAATTTATATTTTATTATATTATAATTACCAATAACTCATTTAAATTTTATCTTAGACTTTAATTTGTATTAAGCCGTCCTAATTCTAAGTCTGGTTTATAAGAATAGTTTTTTTAAGTTTTGTTACATAGAATTATTTTTATGTGTTTTTTACACATTAATCAAAATAATTATTTTATATTAAAAAAATAATACAATCAATTGCATAAAGAATACGCGAATAGATCTTGTACCATCTATAATTATTTTAAATAACGTGTCTATAAAATTTTATATTAATTCATGATTGGGTCAAAAAGGCGGCTGTCAGATCTCAGACTGCTGGGATATTGCTGTTAACTGATCTCATCTTTTTATTAAAAGAAAAGTATATGGAGGCTGGCTTACAACATTTGATGCCCCACTCACAACCTAGTACGTACGACTACTGTCCCCTCCCTTGATACATCTCAGACTGCTGGCTCACTGTCGATCATGAGTCGACGTTAAGCCTTCTTATTTATTATCGATCGTACTCGACCGGGGTTTAACAAGAAACGGATGCCCTCACTCCAACATGGTAAATTTCGCTATATGTGAAGCAAATTATACGTCGTTGATCGGTGAAACTCTGTCGTCCATCCTCTCGAAGCGTGCACGAGAGGCTAATTCCTGGAAAGCCTCCACGATTTTCTCAGTGCATGGCACAATGTCGATTAGAATTAATCCGACTGCAGCAGTTGGTATAATCTCTCGGAGATTGGCATTTTCCCAAAGGGAAGTCGTGTTGAGCATGGACTTGAGATTCTCGGCTGCAAGTTTTGACTCTGCTATATGGGAATTAACTAATGTTGACCGCCTCATTTTTCTGATCGCTGACGCTAATTCTTTCAGTGCTTTGCCAGATTCTGAACAAATCGTTATGCATGGCACTTGAATTTCTCTTCGGAACTCGGTGGGTGTCTGTAAGGATGGCATGCAAAAGATAGGTCACTGAAGAAATTCAGACTCGAAATAGAAGAGGAAAAAAGGTCTGATATAAATGCAAGAGTCTCGATCAATTGCAGAAAAGTCTAATGTACGTAATAACTTTGGCTGTCAAAGAGGGAACAATCTGTTTAGGAAATCATGCGTATTTCTGACTTACAAACTTGAGGTAGCTGTTGAGGTCTTCAATTTTGTAGGCACACTGCCGAGTCAAGGTTCCAACTTTAAGGTAACGATTCCAAGGATGACAGAACCCAAAACGATAGTGCCAAAATTCCCATTTCGCTAAATTGGCCTGAAAATCCAAAAATAGCAATGATACAAACTCGGAAAGAATGAATCAATTAGTGGAAATTAATTCAAGTAACACCTCCTTTCTTTTTTGTTTTTCTTTGCTGGAGACAAATTTGACAACGTAAGACCCGTACGTACCATAGTTTCTTCCTTGTCTTTAGAAGTCAGAACGCTTTTATACCCTTGAAGAAATGATTGATCATCCGTGGAATGCCCTTCCTCTGTCAATCTGAAGTATTTCCTACCAAATCCTGTGACTTTGACTCGGTCAGAAATTGATGCTAACAATAAAACAAGGCACAAGGCACGAGGCATATTCATAACACGAAGAAAACCAAAAAAAGGTATATATATGACATGTAAAGTTTGTTTGGTTGTAGTTTGGAAGAATACCTTCTAAGAAATTCCCAAGCTTTTCCAAATTGTTAGCTATTTGGTTCCGCAGATTCTCTCCAATCCAGACAGGGCGTACACAGATGCATACAATGATAGCAATAAAGCAACCAATGATGATTGTGTATAGCCTCTGGGAGGCCATATCTAGAACCTCATCATCTTGGTAACTCGATACAGATACCAAGCAGAAAGTCAATATGAATATCATCAGTCCATAATCGTATCTTGCCTTCAGTGCAGGGAAGAATCTCATAAATGTTACCGTTGCAGCTGCATGCATATCACATGTCACGACCATGAAATTAACCAGTTTGAATGATTGTGAAGTAAATATTAAATAGTAAAGTACTATTATATTAACTTGGTAAAAAAGAATTCACTAAATAAGTTACCAAACTAATTTTATAATATATAAAAATAATTTTAACACAACAATGGACTATGTATTTACCAATTATAAAGACCAAGATTCCAAGTACTATGGGATGTCCCGTCCCATCGAAGAGAGTTGCCACCTGATCAACTCCGACAGCTAGTGCACCACCGGACAACGTTGCCAGCATCCTGTTTAGGCCTTTTCCCAATGTTGCTCCTATAAATGATGGAAAAGAAAAGTATAAATTCAGGATTTTATGTGCAATAATTAGTGTCTCTTAGTTTTTAAATTCATAAAAATGCGACAAGAATTCTGGTAGATATATGACTCTCATGCTTACCAACTGAAAACTCTAAGACTAGAACGACGGTTAAAACCGCCCATATTCCATTTTCACCAAAACGGTCGAAGAGCGGTCGGACATAATAGAACAAGGAAACCAACGTGATAGCCACTCCTACTTTGAGCGAATGGACTATTCTTCGGGGATCATCTCGTCCAAGTTTCTTCATCTTATTTGCAAACTCGACTGCCATAGCCCATAACCTTACAGGCAAGGCCTTGAGCCATTCCCATGCACGAGTGAAAGGTCCAACATTTTCAAAATTTGGAGAAGCAATATCCATTGCTCTGGTTGAAAGGAAAGATTACAGAAGTGGAGAGATAATATAATACGAGAAGTGAGAAACCAAACCCAGAACTCTGATGTGTGGTAAAAATGTTTTATTGAAAGCCAAACCCAGAACTCTCTAATATATATGTAGAAACCTTGTTCGGAACAATACTGCATATGACACTTTTTATAAACTGTCTAAGAGATTGAACGAAAGAGGGAGATGGAGAGAGAGAGAGAGGGGTTGGGAGGTGAACCTAGAGCTGGCAGGTGGTTCTGAGTGTGCTTGGGGAGGGAGGGTCCTCTCCAATTTATAAGTGCGAAACGGAGTTTGTGACTAGACAGCATGTCACAAATTTCAAGTACATGACAAGCCAAAAAAAACAAAGGAGGGTGGAGGTCATGAATCTGGTTTGGCTGTTGATTCTGACTGGGCATAGGGAGGAAGTACTTGGCCCAGCTGACCTCAAGCCATTTTGTTTCAAATAGGTCCAACCAATGACATGATCAAACATACCAACTTTTAATTAATTTCTTCAAATGTGAAGGTTATTTGTGTATTCCAGGAATATTCTATCAAATCCAAATCTGTGAACTGTGTTTTTAAGAAAGAGTACATAGTGTTTGTGAGAGGCAACAATTGGTTTCTAAAGGTCAGACGTTTAAATATTGTTTGGGTGTGAAACCCTGCAATAAAAACATACAGCCAGCCAATTCATAACCTCCATGCATGCTTGCAACCCAGCCTAGTCCACGACGTTCCTTTTTTTTTAAAAAAAAAAAAAAAAAAAAAGTTGATTAAACCCGCGGACGCTAGGGTTTAGAATATTAGATGAAAAAACTTATACTGTATGCAGCCAATTCTCGTTTCTCGTTGTTTAGTAGAAACGTCTATCCAATGTAAAACCTTCCAAATAATCCTGAGACTTGGAGATCATTACAGCATATATACCATTAGAATTATTAATCCCATTAACAGTCTGTCATATCTGTCTCGTCTAGCTCTTTCTCCCGTGGTACTTGATGACTGCTCTGTTCTATATAATATCCTTCAACATTTGATAGTTCTTTGACTTTTGCAACTTCATTCATCACAACTTCTGTCTTGTTTTAGCGGTCGAATGTTGAACTTTGCGGCCACCATCCCCTCAATTAGAATCTAATTATTCTCATTTATTTTCATTTCTTTTTGTAGTTTTTTTTTTTTAATTTTTTCGGATGATTTTCACTTCAGTACTTAAATATTAATTACCCTTCTAGTACTGTAAGACTATCAATCATATATGCAAGCAGATTCCTTAATTAAATTGCCCAACCCTAGCTAATGTTACATATATTTTCATCATGAGGTGGTATTAAATTATAATTGAGGCCAAATCGACTTCCTAAATATTCGAATATATATTTTGATCTATTTGTTGGTCAAGGACTTCAAATGATAAGCATGCCGTACATATGACGTACGGTCCTATGGAGCCAATCTCGCATGATGGGATGGTAAATGTGTAAGAAGATTAAAAAGGTGGCGAGTTTTCTTCCTTTTCAGGGAGACATAAGTAGAATTATTGGGCACAGAGCAGGCCGCAGGTCAAGTGACCATTTTTGACTTTGCGCTTCAGATTTATTGTTTGAATTTTATCGACCAGCTGCAGCATTGGCAGTATTAGTTGCTATAGGAAGAAGAAATGAAATCGAGGTCCAATTTGGATATTTTTGGAAGTGTTTGAAATCATCATGAGGATACTTGGCAAGGCATGAAATTTTTAAGCTAGATGGAAGTTAAGAGTTCGATCGATGTACGTACATCACGAGAAACGGAAATTTTGAAAGTCAGCTGCATAAATATATATATATCTTTAATTTATTTTTCTAATTCAAATCATGTACCTGAATTTCTCTTCTCATTGCTTACGAGCTTACGAGCTTATTAGAGTCTCCGCAATAACGTACTTTTAATCTTGAAAATTCAAGATGTACTACGTAATGTGGTTGCTTTTTAATTATTTAAAAAACCGCCTAACATTTTCTTTGGTTGACCCATATTGTGACCCATATGCATAGTTAAAGGGTTTTGTATTCATTATGGTACACCAAGTGTTATTGCATCAATCGATTGAGATACCTAGCTAGCAGTATATTCCATCAATATACTAGTGTTTATGTAGTAGATAGATAGGCTAAAACAAGCAGTACTTCATAATGTGATTGAATGAGTTTTTTTGTTCGAGATTTATGGTTATATTTGAACAAAAATAACTGAAGGTAAGCATGTCTTTTCACTTTTTCGTTGGACATTCGTTCACATGTGATGGTCTTTAATGATAAACATAAAGTGGATGCTCACCATTTAGTGGGGACTAGATTATGTGAGACCTGTTGCATTGCAGGCTCTGGATTAGAAAGACACATAGCCGGTTTTGAGCAACGACATGGTTTTTATTTTTATGAGATCAAGTGATAATTTTCCGCCGGCATGCATACGTTGATCATCATTTTCTCCGTTTCCTGTGTCCAGTATAGAATACGGTATTGAAAAGTGGTTAACGTACTACTCCATTCCCTTTGTATTCGAAAGGAGAAACTGTCTGTATCTGTCGTGACAACTGCCTTCAGTCTAAACTTTAATAGTCGGGTTTCAAATACGTTGGTTTCAGATCAAATGATTTCTAGAATTTCATGTAGTCCCTTCGTGAAGGCCGCCTATATAAAATATATATATATAATAATTTATAAGGAAATAATTAATATATATAGGCAGAAGAAGAACAAAAGCTTTGATTTTTCTTAAAATGAATCGATAGTACCAAATTAATTGACAAAACAGTGAATATTTTGAAAAAGATTGAAACATGCCTATATTGCACGGACGTCAGCTACACAATAAACTTGTGATTCTTCCCCACACCAGTTGGCGGAGACCTGAAAATCGTGTTCTGATATTTGCTAATTCTCATTATTAGTCAATATGTGGGTGCTAGAAATATTTTTGACAGTATGATCCATGGTTTTCCGTTATTCAGAACAATATGCTAGAAAAAGCAATTTCCTCATAGAATGAGAAAAACTAGTGTTAATTAGAACCTACTGAATCAAAACAATATACAATGCCCACAACAATAATAAATACGATTTTCAATTAATGACCATGTCATAAATAAGAAAAATAATAATGAGTGGTTTTGTGTAATTATAAGATTATAATATTAATGAAGAAAGATATCCCGGTTGGAACTTCTTTTTCTCCTAAGCATGCATACTATAAATGTATAAAACACTTACAGGATATAAGAGATAACAGAGTGGGAGGCTCTGGCATTCATCCCAAACCAACTAGTATAATATAGAAAAAAAAAAAAAAAAAAAGATCTAAGGCTAATGACTTGACCTCCACCTATTTCCCAAAAGAGAAAGCCGTCTAAAGCGGTTTTAATATAGTTTCATAAACGAACTATAACACTACGACTAGAAGCCATAGTGTATGGATCTGTGCTCATGTCGTTGATTTGGACTAACTAAAGAAGACTTTCACTACCTTTTTTTCCCACGATATTTGGTTAGGATGAGTGATAACATAGGAAAATAGCAAGCAGAAGAAGCTTTGAATCGTCAGTAGGTGATTGCCAGGAACTATGGAAGCGCTTGAAGACCATGCGCCTTACTAGAAGAGTGGACGTTGGTCATATCTAAAAGATCCATGGCCGTGACCCAAAAAATGCCACATGTGGCTGCGACAAATTTTCTCTGGTGCGGCGGTGTGTGAGATCCACGCACTATTTGGGCTGCGCGTGAGATGCACATGCTACAGTTTTTGTCGGTTGCTTCTGCGGTTTGAAGAATCGACAGTTGGGGAGTCTTGCGGTGCGGTGCATGGTGGTCATGGGTGGCCAGAAAGTAGTTGATCAACACTTTTTCGTGCTACGATAAACAAAATGAAGGAAAATCCATAAAAAAAAACATAGTAGGATAGTGTTGAAACTATACAGACAAGAGGACAATGTAACCCCTTAAATTTATGGGTAGAGAGCATTTTAGCTAAAGAGAGAAATGAAAAAACGGTAACCCATAAAATTATTTCCATTGAACTTGATTAATGAGAGAGTCCCTCTTTCAAGATGTCTGAATGTTACATTTATATCCTCTAATCTCTATTTTTGACATAGTGATTCTATACGTTAACAAAATAAGAAAAAACGAATCAACACCATGTAATTTTAACATTCTAAAATACTAAAATATAAACCCCGAATTCTAAAATCGCAAACTCTACCCTAAAATTTATGAGAGTTGCTAGAGACAAAAAGAGATCCTACATACTGATGTGGCACAGTGTGTCACATCTCCCTTCTTCTCTCTCTCTCCTCTTCCTTTGCCTCCCCTCCTCCCCTTTTCCCTTCTCATCAACGTTGTCTACCCTCCTGGAGTGGTCCTGACTCTCACGTACAAAAAGTTTCAGGAATCGTGGCGTCAGGATGATGACAACACGGGTCACGCATCCTAACGACAAGTGTTAAAGTGTGTGCAACATGCAAAAGTGCACAACAAAACGCAGCGGATAAATAATTAAATCAGTCTACTAAGTACCAAAATTTTTTATATACAAAATTTACCAAAATATAAGTATACCGAAAGTTAAAATAGTTATCCAAGAAATACAACAAAAGCCAATATATACACATGGGAAACAAATCCCATAATCCAAAACAGCAACAACCACATGCCACTTCTCCACGGAATCGATCCCTAAGACTCGTCGTCCTCATCCTCATCTATACCAAAATCTACGACACCAAAAATGGTACTGTAGGTAAGTAATAATCCAAACAATCCCTAAGATAAAAATACATTAATGCTACCAACCATACATGCATATGATGTACTATGCACCAGATCCACAATATCATTTTTTCCTGAAAAATGAATATTTTTTAACACACGCCAAAATCTAATTTTTGGCCCAAAAACATAATCCGTCATTTTCTCAGAAAATGATTTACACAAAAATATTTGTCGGACACTGTAGGCAGGAATCACAGGCGGGACTCTACCACCATCCCTGCTTACCACCATCCCTACCGCGTGCACCTTAGGCGGGAATCGCAGGCGGGACTTTTCCACCATTCCTGCTTACCACCATCCCTACAGTCTCTTTTCCTTTTCTCCCATAAAAATTCAGTTTTCCAATGAACACATGAGCATGAATGCAATTACACGAAAACCCAGTTTTCAATTTACAAATATGCACATGCAATGTACCAGACCAACAACAATATCCAATAACCAACCAATAACCAAACACACAAATACTCTGTCCTCAATCCATCTGACCCCCATAACTCATCGGACTCAGTCCGGCACAACCAACCAATCACAATAATATTAAATGAGTTAGCGCAAAAATATATTAAAATCTCAAGAAATGTTTGAAAAAATACTTACAGCGCTATAATATATTTTTTGGAAGATCACGGAGGAGCTGGAAGCGCCAAAACAGCAACTCCACAGTGTAAAAACATTGTGGCCGAAATATACAGTATACCCAAAACCAAACGGGATCAAACGAAAACTTGAAATTGATAGGGTAGGACCTATGGGAGGTGGTGAAGCTAGTGGGTGGCTGCCGAAACGGCAGTGGAAGGTCAAAAAGGCCGAAACGGAGATGAGCTCGTGGAGGTGGCTCCGGCGACGGATCGGAACCGAAACTGAGTGGGTTAGGACGGCAAGGAGCCGGTGATGAAGTGGTGAAGAAATGGTGGCCAATGGTGGCGGAATGGGAGGAGGAAGGCCGCGGCTTCGCACGGCTCGCGGAGGCTAACGCCGACGTTAGCCGGCCTGAGGTTGGAGGGGCTGGGTCGCCGGCGGCTGGGGAGTCTGATGGTGCCGGTGGTGAGGGCCACGGACGGCCGGCGAAGGTGCTGGGGCTGAGGAGCCGAAACGCACGGGGGAGAGGAGAGAGAGAGGGTCGGGCAAAGAGAGAGAAACCGAGGGAAAGAAAAGAGAAAAAGAAAGAAAGAAGAAAAATAAGAGAAAAAGAAAAGAGAAAAAGGAAAAGAGAAGGGAAAGAGAGAAATCCAGACTTTACATCTTGGGGGCTCGAAATGATCCAACGAAAAGGATTTTAAAACTGACAGCTAAATAAAATAATTCAAATGCAGTGAAAAGCTCAATTAAAACAATAATAATTTTAAAACCCAAAAACAAAACAATTTAAATTAAAGGTCACTTTAAATGCCAAAACAATAATTAATATCAAGAAAGCACATTAAAATAATTTTCACAACTTAAAATATATTATAAAATAATATAATAAAACCTCTATAATTTTAGAGCAAGAGAACCAATTTCTTTAAATTAATTAAAATCATCCTCAATTAAAAATACACTAAAATATGGGGTATTACACCGATTACTACAAACGGCCAAAGGACAAGCCATCAGTTCCAATCCCGCCACCCCAGCCACCTAGCAACGCTCGGTCGACCATGCACATAGTGTGCAAAATGTGGTCCCGGCCATCAACGTGCACTACGAGTTGCCGTGAACTCCACGTCGGTGGTGCTGCTTGGATTGTCGGTGTCTTCTGTCCACCCTGAGGTGGTTCCCGACCACCGTGGCTAGCACGAGGAGAGGGCAGCGGTGGCGGCACGGGGGGAGGGAAGAAAGAAAGAGAAAAAAAAAAGTAGGGGGAGACGTGGCATACTAGCAATGTGCCACATTAATCATGTGTGAGATCTCTTTATGGGATTCTTTTGTGTCTATATATAATGTTTTCCAAATTTTATTGCTAGACCATTTTTTAGCACCTTCAGCCACCATTGATCAACCGTATGATCTCAAGTGGTGGCCGAAAAATTACTTTCATATTGGATGGCAGCCAATGAACCATGCACCCCACGCTTATTGTGAAAACATCCTTTTGATTCTGGCATCGTTGTGACCGGTTTAGGCACGGATCGATTGGTTCCAGCAAGGATTCAGACGGTTCCAACATAAATTCGACTTCTTTCAACACTAATATGCCTCGCCAGTACTCCACCGGGTGCTTTTGCAATTATAAGGCCAGGTGGTACTGCTAATTGCCACTTATGGATTAGTGAGTACTTCGACTTGAAATGCGTTCATAAAATTTTGTTATAATCTTATAATATGAAATGAATACATTTTATTCATCTACAAAATATTGAGGTGCCAAGTTCTAATTCGTGAAGGGTGTAACAGGGCATCACACCGCATTCCATTTTAAGATCGTTACATGATCGTTACTTGATCGTTACTGTAGTTGTTCCCCAGTCTTAAAATACGACGAATTTAGTTACAAGGAATTGAAACGACGACTTAACCATGAATTTAGTTAAAAAGCTTTATCTATTTGCAGCAGAGTTAAAGGTCAACCAACAAACATGATTTCTTGGTCGGTTCAATTAGTTCTATTAAATCATTTCTTTGTCCGTACGAGTGACATGATGGTTTGTGTGTGTGGATGTTAACATCAACATTTTTAATTTTAAGTCAGACGTATGACTCTGCACATAATCCCTGTTTCACGAGTTTTCAAAAAACGATGTATGAAATGAAGTATGACTTCACTTTTTTACTCATGTACCATTGAAATCGATTTGTGTATTCCTCTCAAACCAATACGCAAGGTCTAAAAAATGGCGCTGTCATAATGAAATAGAAAAATAATGTTTACAATTTCAAAGTGCGCAAATTGTAGACAGTATTCATTTTCATTTTGAAAAAAAAATTTTGATAAATCTCGGATCCACATATAAAATTAATTTTTTAATAGTGGTATTCACTATTTTTTAATTGAGAATGCGTAAAACTTACATACCCTAAAACTATATCTAACATATTAGTCATATAGAGCATATATATGCAGCGCGCCTAGAATATTCGAACAATCAAATGTATTGTTATTTCAATCCATTTGATCAACTTAGTAAAAATATTCTCTATTGGTCTAAATCCCTAAGTTACCATATGTCGTGTTAGGCATATTCCATATTGAAAAACACAAGTAAATGTCAAGTCCAACATGTAATGCTGCATGTGAAGATCAAGATTCTATATGTCATGACATAGTGAGGACTCCAAGTTGTTGAAGATTATCTTGATTTGATTTTCGTAACGTTTAAAATATAATTTATCTTATGATCTTGTTTCAATGTAATTTTCCTATTAATATGGATGTATGTTTTGTATTCAGTAACAATTAAGAAAGTAAAGACGTAGCTTTTAAAGTCTCCTTCCCTCTTTCTCCATCTTCTTTTATATTATATTTTATTTTCTATCATAGTATCAGAGCCCTTGGCTAACACTAGACTCGATTCTGTGGAATATTTATTCTTTCGCTAGCTTTACCTCTCACAAAATTTTCATCATCGTTCAATTATATATTGTTACAAATCAATACATTTGGACTAGTTCTATTAGCTGTGAGACCTTTTTATTGGATTTTGATTTGTTATAAGTATTGTGTGAAGTCTCAGATCGAATTTTGGCTTTTTGATTTTGGTCTAATAGTTGACTAAGGCCATATATAGCCTATTGTTGGCCACAACTCTAGATTTGATATTTTAGTTACTAGCCATTTTATCACCAACACATCATCTCATCGACGATCAATTAATGAATATGAAGGCTACTTTCAAATTTAAACTAAAGATTTCAAAGTTCTCCACCTTGAGTTTGAGGGGGATGATATTAATTTGAATTGATATTATCTTGATTTGATTTTTATAATGTTTAGGATATTTACCTTATATCGTCTCAATATAGTTTTCTTATAAATATGGATGTATGCCTTGTATTCAGTAACAATTGAGAAAGTAAAGATTTAGCTCTCAAAGTCTCTTTCTATCTTTCTCTGTTTTCTTTTATATTATATTTTATTTTCTATCAAGTGACAAACGAAAGATCAAAACTCTTGTATGGGAAATTAATAGATGGGATGCAAATATTGTTGCTCATATTTTAGCAAAGAATTCTTTAGACCTTTCAGAGGATACAATTTATATGTAGGACTATCATCCTTGTATTCATTCCTTTATTTGATGAAGACAATCAATCAAATATGATTTTCTTTCCTTAAAGAAAATATAGGTGGGTTAATTCAATTTGAAGGAACATTTACCACATGATCATTGAAAGGGAAAGAAAAATGCTTTAGTTTAGAATAAATAAATAACAGTGCAGAGAAATGATATTGTCAGCTTTTGAATCAACACAAAATAAAAAGATATAATTTTATATTGTGAAAATTTTTCGATTAATATGGGAAGACGTACATGCAACAATACCTCAACGATAAATTCTTAATTAATGTGTCAAAAAAAATTCTTAATTAAGAACATACAAATAAATTGGTGACGACACACAGAAACTAAGATTATTCTAATAACTAGTTAATCAATAAAAATTAAAAGATTGAGATTGAAAAGAGATTTTAGGGGATTGAGATGATATGAGAATGTTGTGAATTATAGTGAGATAGTTTGAGATAAGTATTTATTGAGTTTTGGGAAATGAGAGAGAAAATGTTGAATAAAAAATATTATAAAGTTAAAATATTATTAGAATATAGTTTTTTATATTATTTTTATTTTGAAATTTGAAAAAGTTGAATTATTTTTTATTTGAGAAGTTGGAAAAGTTATAATGATTAGTTTGAAAAAGTTGTAATGATTAGTTTGAACGTATTTATATTTGAATGATGTTTGAGAAAAAATGAGATGGAATAAGATAAGATGATATGAGATAGAATGGAATGATAAATATCTCAAGGCAAGAATTAATAAAAAAGTCGTGCTGCACAGAAACTCTACACTCTATACACCACTTAAAAAATATGTGATTTTACTCTTTTATTCTCATATTTCATATTTCATATATATAATATATGAGAGTAAAAGAGTAAAATCACATATTTTTAAGTGATGTGTAAGGCTTATGTCTATAATTTTTCTTAATAAAATTGGTGATTTGAAGGAAAAAACAGCTATTTCGGGATAACAAAATATAGAGCACCTAGAAAAGTAGGTGAAATGTGAATACAAGGTTCACATCAAAAAGAACTTTTAAATAGGGTCTTAATTAATGCGAATCTGATACCCATAGAACAATCCAATTAATTTTCCCTGATCCTTTGCTAGTTGGGCTTTTGCTGTTTTCCAAGTATCCCTTTTTTGTAAGTCACTCAGGTGGAAGGTACTTCTCTGCAAATTGCTAACTGCCTCGAGGCCATGATAGATACAGCTCATGCTTTAAGTCATAACGTTCTAAGCATCAGTACTAGCATTGTCTCTCTTGATGATATTCCCACTTGTACCCAGAATTTGATCCAAGTTCAATGATAATACAATGCAGTTACCTATTAAAAAAATATAAGTAAATATTGCTGCACGCATAGAGGACATGAGCAGCTCAGCTGTGGGGGGATTGCTAGTGCTCCAATGAGTTGTTTCCCAACTAGAAATTTGGTGATCCCAATGTAGAAAAATTGTTCATTGTTTGGTACTGAAGAAACATGGATTTGATTGCCGTTTGTTGCTTTCTAACCCAACCTCAAAAAAAAAAGTAACTGTCAAAATATCTAACATATGCACAATATTTCATCAATAGGTTCATAAAACGTTTTTATAAGGTTTGAAAAGGCAAAACCACTAAGGTAGGCGACAAAAACTAAGATAGGAAAGACCCCAAACACCCAATCACATTTATCTCAAAATTCGGACTAACCGCCTATGGTAAGCTCCATCCAGGCGGTGTCAAATCAGACTTAACTAGAAGATTGCGAGTTGTGCGCAACTCCAGGGTATAGTAATTACATGTCATCTGCAAGCCAAAGTGTCCATATACATCCAAACGTATATGTTTTATGTCTAGAGATCCAGGTAAATTTATACCTATAAATAGAGCTCGAGTCTAGTTCATTCTAAGCCAGTACTTCTCTCTCTCTCTCTCTCTCTCTCTCTCTTACACACACACACACACACAATTTTATCCAAGTGGTCTATTGAAGTGTTATTGAAGTGAACATCCAAAACTTAGAAATGGACCAGCATTTTGTTTTGGGCCATGACCATAATTTACACAAAGCCTCATTCAAATTAAATGGACAATATTATATTAACCTTTTAAGTCCATCAGTTTTTAGGAAACCCATTAATTCTAAGAGTAATGTTTTACAATTGTGAAGTGGGTAAGCGTTGCACAATTTTTTTTTTTTAAAAATAGTCTACTAGTAAAAAATTAATTTTTTATTATGTGAGTTTCATATTTACTTACTTTTTCAAAGGAATTAATGCACGATACTTACACATTTCATGACTGTAAATATCATTTCTTTAATTTTAAACGTCCAATTTTTATGATGTTATCATTGTTTTTTTATATAAAAGATTTACTAGCAGTGTTCTGAATGATTGATCGACCTGGTTAATTTATACCAAAAAGCCAGTTATCTCCATTTTGGGTAAGCACAATATACTCATTTTCAAAATAGTAAGAGCCTTCCAACGGTACACCTCATCTCATCTCTCTCTCTCTCCTCCTCCCTCCCTCCCTCCTCTTCCATTTAAGTTTATAAGCTCCAATACCATACAACTCACTATCTTTTGTAACTGATGTTAATTATGTAAGCATGTTGTTTAACATGTAACATTGTTATGCCATGCTGTCATGCTATGTTATCATGCCCATTATTTTTTATTTATTTTAGTCATGTCATTAACATGTATTATATGATCTATGAATTTCATATTGCACATCACATGCCGCAAAAATCTTCATAAGAAAAGTTGTAAGAACAAGGATTATTAAGGTTTAAAAATGGCCCAAAGAGATGGCATTGTACCAATGTAGTTATAGGTTTACGTGCAAGTTACACAAAATCATGAGTTAAAAAATGTGGTCTACCTAGTTTGATATGATACAACATGTTAGTGGTCGCTCTTGTGGCCATAGATTGTGGGATCAGTGCACAGCCTTGTACACAAAGGTCAATGTGCATTGGCCATAAACAATTTGAAAGACTAGTGGCTAAGATATGCACTACTATGTTAATAGTTATCATATTGAATGTGCTAGTTGTAAGTTCTCTTGCATTTGCTACATGTTAGCTAATTTTATCACATGTTTCTTGGCGCATTTATTTCTAAAACAACCAAGTTAAATTAAAACTTATTGTATGATGTATTGCTTATTAAGTATTCAAATCATTTTTCATATGTCTTTATGTTTTAACATGTAGGTGAGAAGAATCATCAAAATGGGGTAGCGGTAGACTTAGGGAAGGTTTGGATAGTGAGTTGAGATGAGATTAGATGAGATGAAAATTGAATAAAATATTATTTTTATTTTGGGATTTGAAAAAATTGAATTGTTTATTGTATTTTATATGGGAGTTTGGAAAAATTGTAATGATTAGATGAGATGAGTTGAGAGGTTTCTTGTAGCCAAACAAGATGGAAGAACCTAACATTAATGAAATATGCATCACCAAGATTCGCTATATCGGATTTTATGTTAGCATATTTATCTAATTTATTCATTCCCCTTTCAAGACACTAATTTTGTTTTTGAATTTAACGACTTTATGTTGGGTCTCTTTCCTAGTGTGAGTTACATATTTACGTAACAATCCTAACCTACTGGAATAGTTGTGACAATTTGGTATCAAAGCCCAATTTAAGAGTTTCGATAGACTTCTAGTTAAAAACAAATGAAAAGACCTTAGATAAGATTACTTAGGATGGTACTGACCCCCTCGAAAGTCCAGTGCTAATAAATGAGTTCTTTTTGTTTTTTATTCATTTGTTAATTAGTATTGTTATTATTAGTAGTTATTTATAATGGTTGTCAGTCTTAATTGTAAAATCCACTTTAGAGTGATGGCACCTAGTATTAGAAACAACCATAATTGAGAGGGATCTTCAAGGCCAAGCCATTGTGAGAACCTTGATCTCACCATTACTACAATGATTCGACTCTTCCGGTCAATGGCCAATGGCTAGGTTATGGGAGTTGTCCTACAAGCTAGGCATTGCTTGAAGAAATTTACCTGCCACCATCCTCCTACCTTCGATTGCAAATTTTGAATAATGGATTCTCATAATTGGATAGAGAGAATGGAGAAAATATTCAAAGCCCTCTGCTGTACAAATGACCAGAAGGCAACTTTTGTCACCTACAATTTGAAGGATATGGTAGACTAGTGGTGGAAATTTAGAATTCCTATGGCAAGAACTAGGATAAAATTTTCACATCCTAGGAGTGACTGGTGAAGGTTTTCTTAGGTAGCTCTTTACCTTAGGCTCTCTAGAAGGTGAAGGCCAGATAGTTTTCTGATTTGACCCACAAGACAATGACGTTTGACTAGTATGCTACCAGGTTTCTTGAGTTGTCTCTTATATTCAATGTTATCCTATTTCAAACCAGGAGAAGAGATGTCTAAATGAAGATAAGCGAGCAATTTTTGCCACTCAAGATATGTAACTTGGCAAACTTGGTCACCAAGGCTAACATTGTAGCAGAAGATATCCATAAGGGAATAAAACTAAGTAGGCATAGGAAATGTTAGAAGCAGCAACAACAATAGTAGTCTCCCAATTGGAATAAGAAACCCTACCAGAACAACCATCAGGGGCAACCATAAGGGAGTTAGACTTATCCTAGTTTCTAGGCATATAGACAATGCATTTGGGATGTTATTATGGGGTCAAAATGTTTGCTTCAAGTGTGGGAAGCTGAACCATTTTCCTAGTAGTCGAGATTCCTAGTTGAAGAGAGCATCGATGACAATGAAGAATAGTGAGCAAAAGGTTATAGCCACAACATGAGTATGTGCTCTCACCCTTGACGACGTAGAGGAGTCAAATGATGTGGCTATAGGTACTCTTTTACTTTTCTAGTTAGAGAGAGAACCCAACAGTTGTAATGGGCAGTGTTGTACTCTTGCACTATTGCTTTATCCATCACTTCCCTTTTGATGGCTCCCTACTATAGCATGCAACTGGTGGCCTGGGTGGGGTGTACAATGGTTTAGGTCAGTGGCAGATGATAGTTTGTGTCAGTGCAATGTGTAGCGTGGTCTTAAACAAACTGTTAGTGCAACGATTGCTACATTTGAGGATGCTCTATTTTGGGTTGCTTGAAATAGAATGTGAGGCTGAATTGTGGTGGAGGCAATTGTTGTGCACCCCAAAAGTGGTGAGGGACCGTTGTGTGGGTCTTCTATGTGTTGAGCTTGTTTTTATTTATGGCTGCACATTTTGATGGCCAAACCCAATAAGGATCTGTTGCAATTTTGTTGTAGATTTTCAATGAGCCTAAGGCCATGGAGTGGATGCTTGGGCTAATCCGAACCCCTAAGCAGAAGTTTTGACCTATGTGGGCTTGATCTGCCCCAACCGGTTGTTTAGGGTTTACTATATATATTGTATTATTCCATGTACAACTTTTGAACTATTGAACTATATTTGCTTATCAACTGAAATAAAGTCATTTGTAGCTCCATGGACATAGGCGCATTGGCGAACCACATAAGCCTTGTGATGTTAGTGATTGAATCCATTTTCGCTTTACTCTTTTCCTCTTATCATTCCTAGCACTGGATGGTCTCACAGTATGGCTAAGCTTGTTGGAGGTTGTGTCCATGATACTACGAGTGTGGCTTGGACTTCAACGCACACATATAGCGAGAGAGGGAGAGATTGACAAAGGAGAGCTTAGTGGTGTAAACGTTTGGTGTAGTGAAGAGGGAGGTTCACAGTGGTTTAAGGATGGCTTTGATGAGGGGAGGCTCACGGTTTGGAGGTTTAGGCATGGGTAGTGCTCAATGTAGACCTACATTGATGGTGGTGTCTTGCATTGAAAGGGGAGGTGGGGTTGTCTTGGGGTGGCTCTTCTTCTAGTAATCCAATTTCCATTTACTTGCGTGGAGCCCCATCCCTCAGTAAAGGAATTGGCAAGGATTCATGGTGCCAAGGTTGGCAACACCTTGAATTTAGATTAGGGATAGGCATGCAATTTTTGTAAGGAAGTACACGTGTTCGAAAAATAGGCATGTAAATTTATATCGCCGTAGAATAACTAAAGGTTTAGTGGTGATGCCTCCAAATTCCACTTGGGATTGGACGGACATTTGAAACGTCAAGACATGTAACACAAGGTTAACTGCCCTCGTTGATGACATATATGATACAATGTTCCTAGCATGCATATAGCATTATGTAATATTCGCAGTGGATAAATTTCTTTAGCAATACTAGGCACCAAACTGAAAGAATCCCAAATACTTAAAACATACTTCTGATAAAAGGATATACTAAATAGCCGAGATGATAACGCTAGTCCAAAATGGCTATGATAAAAAAAGTACTGGAGATGCAACTTTATAGTACATATAGTAATTTAAGTTAACTACTATATTAATATTGACATTGCACTGTCGCTCAGTTGATTGTGTCCAGTTGGTCGAATCTCGGTTCTTTTTTTGGTTCTGTGACAAGATATACCATTCAGGTGAGAATGGTAGTTGGGACTACCAAAGTGAGATTGGATTATAAATCTCAGCAAGTTAACAGAAAACCTCCACATAGATTAATTATGTATTCATTGCAGTAAAAACATGAATCATAACCAAAATTATAAGTAATCAGAGCATAACTTGACATACAACATAACATAATTGACATAACTTAAATTGAAGTGTGAACTGAATTTGATTTGCTTAAACTGAACTGGATTTTAACTAAGACTTGACTTGACATGAACTTAATATGAGACTTGACTTAACATAAACTTCATCTGAGACTTGACTTAACATGATTTTGGACTTGACTATTGAAACTTAACTTGACATGAACTTGAACTTAACTTTTCATGAACTTGAACTGACTTCTTTACTTTACACGAACTTGAACTTGAATTCTGACAATCTAAAATGACATCAGCCTTTTCGTCAAGAATAGTGAACAATCAGACATACGTATAATAGACAAGACATAGCAAGGCATAACATGTAACAGACAACATACTTAACATGACATACTTGCAACAATGAATATCACATAACAAGACATACATGTAATAGATGCATACTTAACATGACAGACTTGCAATGTATAGCAATACATGATAGAATATCATGTATAACATATGAATGATTCGTGACAGAATAAATTTTATGTAACAGATAAATGCGTAATTACTTGACATGACACATATGACAATATACATAAATAAATTGTAGTTACCTTACTTATCATCCATATACATTAAACTGATGGTAAGTTAAAAACTAACTTACTTCTATCTTCGAGTTTCTAAACAAAACTCAAGTGCAATCATGAGAAACTGAAAATAGTAATTTTTAAAAGTTAAAACTTAATCACTAATAATTAGAAATATGAAAAAATATCAACTTAGAGTAAAATTACCATTTTACACTCTACATGTGAAAAAATGATAATTTTACCCATAACTTAAAGATTTTGTATTATAACTCTAAAAATACCAAAATTTATATACCTCATGTAAATTTTGTCTTAAGCTCAAATATCTATTCAAAAAATTGAAAACTAAACACAACCATTAAAATTCTATAGGGACCAAAATTTTACATAAGCTATTTCCTTTGATTTTTGTTGTAATTCTTTCAAGTTTCAAAACTCATGATTAAACCAATTTTTTTTTTCTAATATACTCATAACATATTCTTAAGAATAATCATGTTTTTAATCATGAATAAAATTTATCAAAATACTAAAACTATAATTGAACTTTTTTTTATTTTTCTTCTAAGTTCAAAATATATTTTGTTTCTAACTTGTTTTGATCAACCTCTTGATCCATGACTTATAAAGATGTGATTTTCAAATAAAAACATCACATGGTTTAAAAATGTGTCCTAAAATAGATCCAAGCTTCAAACTCAAGATCATATGGTTAAAAATCAATCAAAACATAAATTTAGCTAAGAACATCATTACTTTGGCCTAACCGAATATCTCATTGCATAAAATTTCATATCTTCGAAACTAACATCAAATATATTTAAAAAAACATTCTAAAATATATATAAGAGACTTAGGATTCTCAAATAAAAATACAAAGCCATTGGATTAGGATTAAACCATAAAAGATTTAAACTTTCTTAAAACAAAAATTGTTTTTTCTCCTCCAGTTTCTAAGTTTCTAGACCTAAGAAAATATTTCACCAAAACTTTTAATCATAAAAATAAATCCTCAAAAAATAATCATATACCCATGTTAACAGTATTATATAAAAATTTTAGACCAAGATCTATCCTTACCTTGGTAAAAAACTTCAAACTACAACACACTCTCTAGTTTATAGTTCAAAATGACCTTTATTGGGTTTGAATAACTCTTGACCGATCAAATGATCTCACAATAGAACAAATAAGATATCCACGTAAACTTGACTAAAAAAGGAACAACTTTCATGAAAGAAATTTGGTGAGAGAATACTTACAAAAACTTCGAATCAGGCGTGCAACAGAGATCAGAAAAACTGTCCGAGAGTATCTTTTGTGTTCTATCAAGGAAAAGTGTAAATGAAGGTTGCTTTTTGTGGGAAGTGGACGGAGAGCCTCTTGCACAAGTTATGGAAAGTGATAGGACTGAAATAAAGCTTAAGATTATGTTTGGAAGGTGAGATGAGAATTTTGTGTTTTGTTTTAAAGTTTAAAATATTATTTTTTAGTTTTAAGATTTGAAAAAGTTAAATTGGAATTTGAAAAAGTTGTATTGGGATTTGAAAAAGTTGAATTGTTTATTATATTTTATATAGGAATTTGAAAAGGTTGTAATGATGAGATGAGATGAGATGAAAATTTTGAAGAAGATGGAACATCCAAACATAATCTAAGTGTTGGCCTTTTCTTCCTATTACAATAAACAAAAATCAGCCCAATATCTTTTCTGAGGGTGGAGTGTAAAAGTGAAAGAGTGAGGTGGACCTTTAGATTTTTACTTCAAAACCTTCTAGGACCTCTTTTGGAAATATTTGGTCATCCAAGTGGGGGTGAAAAACTGAGCCAAGAAGTAATGTTAATGAGACCAAATTCGTGGGCCTTAATGGGCCTAAATTTTGGGATTTTCAGAGAGTTTGGGTTGCTATCAAGACCAAAATCAATATCTCTTGGCCCAATCAATTTTTCAAGGTTAACAAGGTTGGATAATTATTTTCTAACATAAATTTGAAAGATTAATAGCATGTAAAAGTAATTTAATTAAGTGATAAAACATAATACTAGAAATTGATTCATTTAAGTTTTGGAGGTCAATTTTATGGTTTAGATAAAACTATTTAGGATTTTGATTTCAACCATGCTTTTGGATTCTCAATTGAATTCCAACCATATAGGATTTCACTAGGGTGAAAATCCTCTTTGGTTTGGCAAAATTTGATTGGTCGGATGGAATAAAGTTTTTTCTTAGGTAGCATGATCTCACACCTTAATTTTTTCAAATCCATCAAATGTTCATCATGGTGCCAAGTGTCTTATTCTATTTACTAAGTGTGGCTAAGATCTTGCTAAGTGTCCAAATAAAACTTCTCTAATCTAATTTAGACATTTCACACTATGATTTTGAAACATTGCAATTGGTGTGCTTACCAAGGTTACTATTCACTCTAAAAAAGTGAATCATAAACTTAGCATTAAAATTCATAAATATTCATATCAACCTATAATGAAAATTGTTTACCGAAATTAACCTTCAAGTGCCTCTAAAAATAATTTCATAGTTTCAAATAGGTATTTCATCTGAAAATATGAAAATGGACTTATTGGGCCATAAAATCATAAATAATCAAATGAGTCTAATGACGCAGACCATAACGCATTCTGACACTTATAACTACTCAAACAATTAGAATCTCACTTCTGGCACTATAGTGAGTGATAACACTAATTATGTTGATAGACTAAGACCTATACGATTGGTCGATTTATGGAAACTTATGGAGTTTCCACGAGATTCCTAAAGCCACTAGAAATTCCATTTTTGAATTTCTAGTGGACTATTAC
Organism: Cyclocarya paliurus; assembly: GCA_029856935.1. Taxonomy (NCBI): domain Eukaryota; kingdom Viridiplantae; phylum Streptophyta; class Magnoliopsida; order Fagales; family Juglandaceae; genus Cyclocarya; species Cyclocarya paliurus. Next base: position 8,882,952 of record CM056956.1, read on the forward strand.
ATTAGTCGAAGAGGAAATTTATTTGTACCAGAGATCTAAAACATGAGCATTTTCACAGTATTTAGAATGCATAACAAAACATTTTAGTTTCAAAATGCATAACTAAAACATGTTATCAAAATATTAGAGCGATAGTTCAAAATGTTCATATTCAAAAGTTCTTTAGCATAGCAGAATTGAACATCATCATTATCATCATATCATATCATATCAGAACATAGGCCATGTTTAACCCTATGGTTGGGTTGTGCTATACCCAGTGGCCAAACCGAGAAAAGACGAAAGTGAATCTTCCTCTTATCATTCTCGGAATCCCGAATGTGCACATAAAAAAGACCACACAATAAACCACTTTATTTTCAAAGTGGGTGTACGCAAAGAGAGAGAAATTGGTACCAACCCAAACAGAGGCCACAGTTTTATACCAATGGTAAGGTTAGAGTATAGCAGAAACTAAATCAAATATATAATCAAATTATCATGCTAAAGATTTTCAGATGCCACATTATATTAAAACAAAGTATTGAACATATTTATATTAGCTTCACATAATCAAAACAGATTCAGAGTATTTTCACACAATCATGCACAAATTTTCAGATTTCATATTCACTCTTTTTATTCAACTGAGAATGCTAAAACTTTTACTCATGTCTACACCAATTATGACAGAAAATAAGGTTATCTTTTATACAGATTTCTTGAGTAATGTAGAACAAATAACTAAGGTTGTTTTAATTTTTTTTCATAACAAAACATACATATGTTTTCAAAAATCAATCTCAGTGTATTTTTTTTTTATATAAAGTCTAGTATATGAACCCCGCTTACCCGACTCATCCAGCATATTGTCAAATTCTTGAGACTGATCCCTAAATAGGGTCACCACCTAAATAAGAAAATATTCACTAAGCATTAATAACCAAACATATGCCACAACTAACTCTGCCAGCTAGTCTGAAATAAGAACAAGTCTAACTTTTACTAACAAAAATTCATAGCCCAAACAAAAATCATAGAATGTACAACTCCATCATAATAGCTCAGTTCTTAAATATATGAAAAAAACCTCAATGAACAATACACAATAATTTAGGTCATTCTTCTCAAATTTACATCACCGTTCACAATACGCATGTCAACTATACAAACTACATGTTCAAAACACTTACCCCTCACTACCCCACCAAAATCCAATTTACATTTGCCTCGACATGTCAAAAATGACATATCCAAAAATCAAATAGCAACAAGTCAACCCCTGGACAGCCATACAAGCCAACATATAAACCCAAAACAGCCTACACATCAACCCTGAGCATCCTCAAAACTCATAAAATGTCCAACACAGCGAGTCCCAACACACATCCACCCATAAAAAACCAAAAAACCATCCCCGAAATGCTACATATCAATCCACAAATAGTTAACATCATTCCAAAATAACCAAACAGCCACAACAATCCAAGCAACAACATACATTAAGCATGATGACCTTGTGGAATTAAAGAGTGAAACAATATTGTCTAGGGCGTTGGAGACGTCCTGTGATATAAGGTTTGACGTCAAGTTTGAATTTAAACTTTGGGTAATGTACGACAATGGCTAATATTGGACAAGGGCATTACTTAAAGCACTTCGAATAGAGATTGTGCACTACCACCTTCCACTGGTCACAATGGTTGTACCAACTAAGATGACGAATCTGGAATTTAGAGCAAGTAAGAAAAAATGAGAGATAAAAACGACGGAGGGGCAGAGAACTCAAAGCAAGAAATTGAAAGGGCTCACCAGTGTCGGAGTTGCAAATCATGGACAGAGCCGATTGTGGGGTTGGCAATGCTGAGTAAAGGTTCCAACTTTAAGGTAATGATTCCAAGGATGACGGAACCCAAAACAATAGTGCCAAAATTCCCATCTCGTTAAATTGGCCTGAAAATCCAAAAATAGCAATGATACAAACTCAGAAAGATTGAATCAATTAGTGGAAATTAATTCAAGTAACACCTCCTTTCTTTTTTGTTTTTCTTTGATGGAGACAAATTTAAGAACATGAGGTTGACAATGTTAGACCCATGTATACCCTTGAAGAAATGATTTATCATCCGTGGAATGTCCTTCCTTTGACAATCTGAAGTATTCCCTACCAAATCCTGTAACTTTGACTCGTTCAGAAATTGATGCTAACAATAAAACAAGGCACAAGGTAGGCATATTCATAACACGAAGTAAACAAAAAAGAAGTATATATATGACATGTAAACAGACTATAATACTACGACCGAAAGCTGTAGTGCATGGATCTGTGCTCATGTCGTTGATCTGGATTGACTGAATGAGACTTTCACTACCTTTCTTCCCACAATCTTTGGTTAGGATGAGAGATAATATATGAAGATAGCAAGCGGAAGAAGCTTCAAATCGTCAGCAGGTGTCTGCCAAGAGCTATGGAAGTGCGTGAAGACCATGCGCCATGCTAGAAGAGTGGAGGTTGGTTGAATATAAGAGATCCGTGGCCGTGAACCCAAAAATGCCACACATGGCTGCAACAAATTCTCTCTGGTGCGACGGCGTGTGAGATCCACGCACGATTTTGACTGCACGTGAAGACACACATGCTAAATTTTTTTAAGGTTGCTTCTGGGGTATGAAGGATCGATAGCTGGGGAGTCTTGCAATGCGGTGCATGGTAGTCATGGGTGGCCAGAAAGTAGTAGATGGGCACTTTTTTGTGCTACGATAAAAAAAAAAAAAGAAAAAAAAAAAGAAAAAGGAAAATCCAGAAAAAAACATAGTAGGATAGTGTCGAAATTATATAGATGAGAGGAGAATGTAACCCCTTAAATTTATGGGTAGAGAGCATTTTCGCTAAAAAGAGAAATGAAGAAACGGTAGCCCATAAAATTATCTTTGTTGAACTTGATTAATAAGAGAGTCCCTCTTTCAAGATGACTAAGGCTTCGTTTGGTTATCAAACCAAACTCATCTCATCTCACTCATCATTACAATTTTTTCAAATTTCAATACAAAATATAATAAACAATTCAACTTTTTCAAATCCCAAAATAATAATAATATTAAAAAATAATATTCTAATAATATTTTATCATCTAAACTCAACTCAACTCAACTCATTTCAACATCCAAACGCACCCTAAATGTTACATTTGTATTCTCTTATCTCTATTTTCAACTTAGTGATTCTATACGTTAACAAAAAAAAGAAAAAATGAATCCACACCATGTAATTTTTACATTCTAAAATAGTACAATATAAACCCCGAATTCTAAAATCATAAACTCTATCCTAAATTTTATGAGGGCTGTTAGAGACAGAAAGGGATCCCACACTGATGTGGCACACTAATAGTGTGCCACGTCTCCCTTCTTCTCCCTCTCTCTCTCTCTCTCTCTCTCTCCCTCCCTCCCCGTGCCTTCTCTCCTCCCCCCTTTCCCTCACCCTTTCCCTCCTCATCGGCGTTGTCTGCCCTCCCGGGATGGTTCCCGACCACCATAGACAGCCAAAGGACAAGCCATCGGTTCAGATCCCACCACCCCAGCCACCTAGTGGCGCGCAGTCGACCATGCACACAGTGTGCAAAATGTGGTCCCCGAGAGAAAGAAAGAAAAAAAAAATGAAGGGATGTGGCATACGAGTAGTGTTATCCAAATTTTATTGCTAGACCATTTTTTACCGCCTTTAGCCACCATCGATCAACGTCTGATCTCAAGTTGTACTTTCACATTGGATGGCAGCCAACCATACACCCCACGCTTATTGTGAAAACTGCTGGCATTGCAGGAAAACCAGTGTCGGTTGTCCGAATCTAGCTCGTTCTAGAACAAATCCACTAATTCTGGCATGGTTGTGACGGGTTTAGGCACGGATCGATTGGTTCCAGCAAGGATTCAGACGGTTCCAACATAAATTCGACTTCTGTCAACACTAATATGCCTCGCCAGTACTCCACGGGGTGCTTTTGCAATTATAAGGCCAGGTGGTACTAATTGCCACTTATGGGTGAGTGAGTACATCGAATTTAAATGCGTTTCATAAAATTTTGTTATAATCTAATAATATGAAATAAGTACATTTTATTCATCTACAAAATATTGAGGTTCCAAGTTCTAATTCATGAAGGGTGTAAACAGGGCATCACACCGCACTCTGTTTTAAGATTTCCCCTTAATATAATGCAGTTGCATGTTCGTTACTGTAGTTCCCCAGTCTTAAAATACGACGACTTTAGTTAAAAAGAATTGAAACGGCGACTTAACCATGCACTTACGCCGTAAACTTTATTTATTTGCACCAGAGTAAAAGCCAAACCAACAAACATGATTTCTTGGTAGGTTCAACTACTTCTATTAAATCATTTCTTTGTCCGTACGAGTGACATGACGGTGTGTGTGTGTGGATGTTAACAAACATGATCGGACGTATGACTGTGCACATAATCCCTGCTTCACAAGTTTTCAACAAGCTATGTCTGAAATAAATAATGACTCCACAAACATTGAAATCGGTTTGTGTATTCCTTTCAAACCAAAACGCATGGTCTAAAAAATGGAGCTGTCATAATGACATAGAAAAATAATTTGTACAATTTCAAAATGCGCAAATTGTGTGCAGTATTCATTTTAAAAAATTGGATAAATTTGTAATCTACATGTAAAACCAATTTTTTTATTTTTTATTTTTTATTTTTTATAGTAGAGTACTCCACTATTTTTCAATTGAAAGTAGGCAAGATCACTTACATATCTTAAAACTGTATCTAACATTAGTTGTATAGAACATATATATGCAGTGCGCATAGAATATTTGAACAATCAAATGTATTCTTATTTCAATCTGTTTGATGAACTTAGTAAAAATATTCTCTATTTGTCTAAATCCCTAAGTTACCATATGTCGTGTTAGGCATTTTCCATATTGACAAACACAAGTAAATGCCAAGTCCAACATGTGATGCTGCATGTGACGATAAAGATTATACATGTGATGACAGACTGAAGACTACAAGTTGTTGAAGATTATCTTGATTTGATTTTCACAATCTTTAAAATATAATTTACCTTATCTTGTTTCAATGTCATTTTCTTATAAATAGGGATGTATGTTTTGTATTTAGTAATAATTGAGAAAGTAAAGATGTAGTTTTCAAAGTCTCTTTCCCTCTTTCTCAATCTTCTTTTATATTATATTTTATTTTCTATCTGCACGGTATCAAGCCCTTGACTAACGTTAGGCTCGATTTTGTAGAATATTTATTCTTTCACTAGCTTTACCTCTCACAAAATTTTTATCGCCGTTCAATTATATATCGTTACAAATCAATGCATTTGGAGTATTTCTATTAGTTGTGAGACCTTTTTTTATTGGGTTTTGATTTATTTTGAGCATTGTTTAATGTCTCATATCCAATTTTGACCTTTTGATTTTGGTCAAATTATTGAATATGAAAGCTACTTTCAAATTTCAAACTAAAGGTTTCAAAATTCTCCACCTTGAGTTTGAGGGGGTGATATTAATTTGATTTGCTAGTATCTTGATTTGATTTTCATAATATTTAAGATATTTACCTTATATTGTGTCAATATAATTTTCCTACATTTGAGAAAGTAAAAATTTAGCTCTCAAGTCTCTTTTCCTCTTTCTCTGTTCTCTTTTATATTATATTTTATTTTCTATCAAGTGACAAACGAAAGATCAAAACCTTCTTGTATGCGGAATTAATAGATGGGATGCAAATATTGCTGCTCAAATTTTAGCAAAGAATTTTTAGACCTTTCGGAGGATACAGTTTATATGGAGGACTATCATCCTTGTATTCATTCCTTTATTTGATGAAGGCTATCAAATAAAATATGATTTTTTTTCCTTAAAAAAAATATAGGTGGGTTAATAATCCAATTTGAAGGAACATTTACCACATCATTGAAAAAGAAAGAAAAATGCTTTAGTTTAGAATAAATACGTAACAGTATAGAGAAATGATATATTGTCTTTTGAATCAACACAAAATAAAAGATATAATTTTATATTGTGAAAATTTTTCGATTAATATGGGAAGAAGTACAGCAATACCTCAACGATAAATTATTAATTAATTTGTTAAAAAAAATTCTTAATTAAGAACATACAAATAAATTGGTGACGACACACTAAAATTATGATTATTCTAATAGCTAGTTGATCAATAAAAATTAAAAGATTGAGATTGAAAAGAGATTTTAGGGGATTGATCAAATGAGATGAAAATGTTGTGAATTATAGTAAAATAGTTTGAGATAAGTATTTATTGAGTTTTGGAAAATGAGAGAAAAAAAATTGAATAACAAATATTATAAAATTAAAATATTATTAGAATATAGTTTTTTTAATATTATTTTTGTTTTAGGATTTGAAAAAGTTTAATTATTTTTATTTTTTATTTGAAAAGTTTGGAAAGTTATAATGATTAGTTTGAGAAAGTTGTAATGATTAGTTTGACTGTGTTTATATGTGAATGATATTTGAGAAAAAAATGAGATGAGATGAAATAAGATGATATGAGATAAGATAGGATGATAAATATCTCAAGACAAGAATTAATAAAAGAGTCGTACTACACAGAAGCCCCACACTCTATATACCACTTTAAAAATATGTGATTTTACTTTTTTATCCTCATATTTCATATAAAAGAATAAAATCACATATTTTTAAGTGGTGTACATAGTTTAAGGTTTGAAAAGGCAAAACCACTGAAGGTAGGGAACAAAAACTAAGATAGGAAAGACCCCAAACACGCAAACACATTTATCTCAAAATGGGACTAAACGCCTATGGTAAGCTCCATCCAGGCGGTGTCAAATCAGGCTTAACTAGAAAATTGTGAGTTTTGCGCAACTCCAGGGCATGGTAACATGTCATCTGCAAGCCAAGTGTCCATACACATCCAAAAGTTTATGCTTTATGTCCAGAGATCCAGGAAAATTTATACCTATAAATAGAGCTCAAGTCTAGTTCATTCTAATCCAGTACTTTTCTCTCTCTCACGCAGAATTTTATCTAAGTGGTCTATTGAAGTGTTCTTGAAGTGGACATCCAAACCTTAGAAATGAACCAACATTTTGTTTTGGGCCATGACCATAATTTACACAAAGCCTCATTCAAATTAATTGGACAATATTATATTAACCTTTTAAGTCCATTTTTTTAGGAAGCCCATTAATTCTAAGAGTAATGTTACTTATAATCGTGAAGTGCGTAAGCGTCGCATATTTTTTTAAAAAAAAATTGAGTCTACTATTAAAATATTAATTTTTTATCATGTGAATTTTATATTTACTCACTTTGTCAAAAGAATTGTGCGGCACTTGCGCATTCCACAACTACAAATATTATTTCTCTTAAGTTTTTAAGATGTTATCCTTATTTTTTTATATAAAAGATCTACTAGCGGCGTTTTGAATGATTGATCGACCGGGTTAATTTATTCCAAAAAGCCAGTCATCTCCATTTTGGGTAAGCACAATATACTCCTTTTCAAATTAGTAAGAGCCTTTCGACGGTACACGTCATCTTTGTACCTCATCTCTCTCTCTCCTTCTCCCTCCCTCCTCTTTAACTTTATAAGTTCCAATACCCTGCAACTCACTATCTTTTGTAACTGATATTAATTATGTAAGCATGTTGTTTAATTATGTAGGACATTCTAATTAATTATGCAACATTGTTATGCCATGCTGTCATGCTATGCTATCATGCCCATTATTTTTTATTTATTTTAGTCATGTCATTAGCATGTATTATATGATCTATGAATTTCATATTGCACATCACACGCCAAGAAAATCTTCACAAGAAAAGTTGTAAGAACAAGGATTATTAAGGTTTAAAAATGGCCCTAAGAGATGGCATAGTACCAATGTAGTTATAGGTTTAAGTGCAAGTTACACAAAATCATGAGTTAAAAAATGTGGTCTACCTAGTATGATATGATACGAGATGTTGGTGATCGCTAATGTGTCCATAGATTGTGGGATTAGTGCACGTACAGCCTTGTACACCGAGGTCAATGTGCGTTGGCCCTAAAGAATGTGAAAGACTTGTGGCTAAGATATGCATGAATGTATTAATAGTTATCATATTGAATGTGTTAGTTGATTTTATCACATATTTCTTGGTGCATTTATTTCTAAAAAAACAAAGTTAAATTAAAGCTTATTGTATGATATATTGCTTATTAAGTATTCAATTCAATTTTTTATGTTTTAACATGTAGGTGAGAAGAATCATCAAAATGGGGTAGCGGTAGACTTAGGGAAGTTTTGGATAGTGAGTTGAGATGGTATTAGATGAGATGAAAATTGAATAAAATATTATTTCTATTTTGAGATTTGAAAAAAATGAATTGTTTATTGTATTTTGTGTGTGAGTTTGAAAAAGTTGTAATGATTAGATGAGATGAATTGAGAGACTTCTTGTAGCCAAACAAGATGGAAGAACCTAGCATTAATGAAATATGCATCACTGATATTCGTTATATCAGATTTTATGTTAACATATTTATCTAATTTATTCATTCCCCTTTCAAGACACTAATTATGTTTTTAAATTTAATGACTCTATGTTGGGCCTCTTTCCTGGTGTGAGTAACATATTTATGTAACAATCCTAACCTATTGGAATAGTTGTTACAATTTGGCATCAAAACCCAATTTGAGAGTTTCGATAGACTTCTAGGCAAAAACAAATGAAAAGACCTTAGATAAGATTACTTAGGATGGTCCTAACCCCCTCGAAAGTCCAGTGCTAATAAATGAGTTCTTTTTGTTTGTTATTCATTTGTTAATTAGTATTGTTATTATTATTAGTTATTTATAATGGTTGTCAATCTTAATTGTAAAATCCACTTTAGAGTGATGACACCTAGTATTAGGAACAACCATAATTGAGAGGGATCTTCACAGCCAAGCCATACTGAGAACCTTGATCTTATCATTGCTACAACGATTCAACTCTTCTAATCGATGGCCAATGGCCAAGTTATGGGAGCTATCCTACAAGTTAGGAATTGGTTGAAGCAATTTTACCTACCACCATCCTCCAACCTTCAATGGAAAATTTTGAAGCATGGATTCTAATAATTGGTTAGAGAGAATGGAGAAAATATTCAGAGCCCTTTGTTGTACAAATGACCAGAAGGCAACTTTTGTCACCTACAATTTGAAGGATATGGTAGTCTAGTGGTGGAAATTTAGAATTCCTACAGCAAGAACTGGGATAAAAATTTCCCATTCCTAGGAGTGACTAGTGAAGGTTTTTTTAGGTAGCTTTCTTCCTCAGGCTCTCTAGAAGGTGTAGGCCAAATAGTTTTTTGATTTGACCGACAAGACAATGACGTTTGAATAGTATGCTACATGGTTTCTTGAGTTGTCTCTTGTATTCAATGCTATCCAATTTCAAACCAGGGGAAGAAGGATGTTTGAATGAGGATAAGCAAGCAATTTTTGCAACTCAAGATATGTAACTTGGCGAACTTGGTCACCAAAGCTAACATTGTAGTAGAAGATATCCATAAGGGAATAGAACGAAGTAGGCATAGGAAATGTTAGAAGCAGCAACAACAATAATAGTCTCCCAACTGGAATAAGAAACCCTACCAAAACAACCATCAAGTGCAACCATAAGGGAGTCAGACTTATCCTAGTTTCCAAGCATATAGACAATGCATTTGGGATGTTATTATGGGTCAAAATGTTTGCTTCAAGTGTGGAAAGCTAAACCGACTCAGCCGAGATTCCTAGTTGAAGAGAGCACTGATGACAATGAAGAATAGTGAGCAAAAGGTTATGGCCATAGCATGAGTATGTGCTCTCACCCTTGACGACGTAGAGGAGTCAAATGATGTCGCTATAGGTACTCTTTTACTTTTCTAGTTAGAGAGAGAACCCAATAGTTGTAATGGGCAGTGTAGTACTGTTGCATTGTTGCATTATCCAATATCACTTCCCTTTTGATGGCTCCCTACTATAGCATGCAAGTAGTGGTCTGGGTGGGGTGCACAGTGGTTCAGGTCAGTGGTAGATGATACTATGCAGGAGGGTTTGAGACTGTTGTGTCAATGCAATGTGTAGCTTGGTCTTAAACTGGCTATTAGTGCAACGACTGCTACATTTGAGGATGCTCTATTTTGGGTTGCTTAAAATAGAAGGTGAGGCCGAGATGTGGGGGAGGTAGCAGTGGTGAAGGACCGTTGTGTGGGTCTTCTATGTGTGGAGCCTGGTTGTATTTATGGCTGCACATTTTGATGGCCAGATATGATAAGGACCCATTGCAATTTTATTGTAGATTTTCAATGAGGCTTGGGCCATCGAATGGATGCTTGGGCCAATCCGAACCCTTGAGGAGAAGTTTTGACCCGTTTGGGCTTGATCTGCCTTAACCGGTTGTTTAGGGTTTACTATATATATTGTATTATTCCATGTACAACTATTGAATTGTATTTGCTTATCAACTGAAATAAAGTCATCTGTAGCTCCATGGACATAGGCGCATTGCTGAACCACCTAAGCTTTTGTGATGTTAGTGATTGAATTCATTTTTGCTTTACTCTTTTTCTCTTATCATTCCTAACACGTGGATGGTCTCATAGTATGGCTAAGCTTGTTGGAGGTTGTGTCCATGATACTACGAGTGTGGCTTGGGCTTCAACTCACACATATAGGGAGAGAGGTTGAGATCGACAAAGGAGAGATTGGTGGTGTAAACGTTCGATGCAGTGAAGAGGGAGGTTCATAGTGGTTTAAGGATGGCTTTGATGAGGGGAGGCTCATGGTGTGGAGGTTTAGGCATGGGTAGTGCTCAGTGTGGAGCTACATTGATGGTGGTGTCTTGCATTGGAGGGGCTTACGGTTCACTCTTGTTTGTTGGGGGTGGTGTGCAAGGAGGAGGTGGGGTTGTCTTGGGGTGGCTCTTCTTCTAGTAATCCAATTTCCATTGAGTTACGTGGAGCCCTGTTCCTTGGTGAAGGAATTGGCGAGGATTCCTGGTGCCAAGGTTGGCAACACCTCGAATTTAGATTAGGGATAGGCATGCAATTTTTGTAAGGAAGTACACATGTTCGAAAAATAGGCATGTAAATGTATATCGCCGCAGAATAACTAAAGGTTTAGTTGAAGAACAAATTTATTTGTACCATAGATCTAAAACATGAGCCTTTTCACAGTGTTCAGAATGCAGAACAAAATATTTTAGTTTCAGAATGCAGAACCAAATCATATTATCAAAATATCAGAGTGATAGTTTAAAATGTTCATATTCAAAAGTTCTTTGGTATAACATAACTGAACATCATCATCATCATCTTATTATATCATATCAGAGTATCATATCAGAACATAGGCCATATTTAACTCCATGATTGGGTTGTGCTATCCCCGGTGGCTAAACCAGGTAGAGACAGAAGTGAATCTTCTCCTTATTATTCTCGGAGCCCTGAATGTGCACACAAGAAAGACCACACAGAAAATCACTTTATTTTCTAAGTAGATGCACTCAGAGAAAGAAAAGTTGGTACCAATCCAATTAGAGGCTACAGTATTATACCCACAGTAAGGTTAGAGTATAGTAGAAACAAAATCAAATATAGAATCAGATTATCATGCCAAAGGTTTTCAGATCCCACATCATATCAAAATAGAGTACCGAATGGATTTATACCAGCTTCACATTATCAAAATAGATTTAGAGTATCTTCAGATAATCATGCATAAATTCTCAGATTTCATATTTGCTCTTTTTATACAACTAAAAACTGAATGCTAAAAATTTTGCTCATGTCTACACCAATCATGACAGAAAATAAGTTTATCTTTTATACAGATTTCATAAGTAATGTAGAACAAATAATTGATATTGTTTTTGTTTTCTTTTCATAACAAAACATGCATATGTTTTAAAAAATTAACCTCAGTATATTTCTTTTTATATAAAGTCTCACCAATCATGATAGAAAATAAGTTTATCTTTTATACAGATTTCATGAGTAATGTAGAACAAATAACTGATGTTGTTTTTGTTTTGTTTTCATAACAAAACATACATATGTTTTCAAAAATTAACCTCAGTACATTTCTTTTTATATAAAATCTAGTATATGAACTCCGCTTACCCAATTCTTGCAGTGTATTATCAAAGTTTTGAGTCCAATCTCTAAATATTCTCACCACCTAAATAAGAAAATATTCACTAAGCGTTAATAACCAAACACATGCCATAACTAACAAAGGCCAACTAGTCCCAAACAAGAACAAATCTAACTTTTACTAACGAAAATCCATAGCCCAAACAAAAATCTTAGAATGTACAATTCCATCATAATAGCTCAGTTCTTAAATACATGACAGAATCCTCAATGAACAATACACAATAGTTTAGCTCATTCTCCTCAAATTTACATCACCGTTCACAATACGCATGTCAACTATACAAACTACATGTTCAAAACACTTACCCCTTGCTATCCCACCAAAATCCAATTTACATTTACCTCGACATGTAAAACCGACATGTCCAAAAATCAAGTAGCAACAAGTCAACCCCTAGACATCCATACAAGCCAACATATAAAACAGCCTACACGTCAACCCTAAGCATCCACAAAACTCACAACATTTCCAACATAGCCAGTCCCAACACACATCCTCCCATAAAATACCATAAAACCAACCCAAAAAGCTACATATCAATCCACAAATAGTCAACATCATTCCAAAATAACCAAACATCCACAACAATCCCAAACAACAACATACATCGAGTGCAATGACCCCATGAAATTAAAGAGCGAAACAACATTGTCTAGGGCGTTGGAGACGTCCTATGATAAAAGGTAGTGACATTAAGTTTGAATTTAAACACTAGGTAATGTATGACAATGGCTAATATTGGACAAGTGGATTACTTAAAGCACTTTGAACAAAGATTGTGCACTACCACCTTCCACTGGTCATGATGGTAGTACCAACTAAGATGACGAATCTGGAATTTAGAGCAAGTGAGAAAAAATGAGAGATAAAAACGACGGAGGGACAGAGAACTCAAAATAAGAAATTGAAGGGGGCTCACCAGTGTTGGAGTTGCAAATCATGGACAAAGGAGTCAACAATGGACCTAACAATTGTGGGGTTGGCACTCTGTGTTTAGCCATAAAATAATATCTTTTATATCTCGAGCAGGGAGGGGGAGGGGGAGAGAAAGCCTTTACAACATGAGGAGAGTTGACCAGTGACAACCTTTGACTGTGGAGGTGTATGACTAGGCGAAGGAAGGGATAATTTGTGTAAAGAAGAAAGAGGATATTGTGAAGAAATATTGTGAGGAAATGGAAAAAATATAACAGAGGGGGTAAAAGAAATGATAGAACCACTTATCGGTGTTGCTCAGGCGGTGGAAATCATGGGTGGAAAGGACTCGAGAAGCAAGAAATGGCAGCGTGTAGCACCAAGATCCCTAACCGACGCACGAGAGAGAGAGAGAGAGAGAGAGAGAGAGAGAGAGAGAGAATTTGTCGAGGGAGACTTAGGGGGTGAGGAACCGATTGAAATGTGTGGGGAAGGTGGGATTGGGGAAGAAAAAAATAGGGATAAAATATAGGGGTAAGGGGGAAAACCGTTGGGATGGGTGGGAGAGAAAGAAAGAAGAAACCTTATCGAAACGGTGTCGGTTTGACTATTCCCCTACTAGACTCCTCATGGTTCTAGGCTTGCGTCTAGGCATGGGCTTGGGCCTAGGGGGTATTACACTTTAGTTCTTTTAATTCCATCAGGGTTATCATATAGGGTGCTTTATGGATTGGAATAGTTTCTAAATCAATTGCAAACTCAATCTCCCTAGGAGGGGACATTTCTAGAAATTCCTCAAAAACTTCCACGAACTCTCTTACTACTATTATGTCATCCAGTTCCTTACGCATCCCTTTCCTTGAGGCCAGGTATACTAGCAAGCCTCAGCCCCTCTTATCAACTCTTTCTTAGCCTAAAGTGAGGTAATAACTTCTGGCATAAGGCATAATTTACTTCCACTAAAGACCCTAACCTACACTCCTCGTACTTGAAAGGTTACCATCCTCGAATGATAATCTATATTTGCAAAAGGTCTAAACAATCAATTCATTCCCAAGAAGACATTGAATCTTTGCATTTCGAATATGATTAGATCGGCCTCCAAAGGAACTCCCTCTGCCTCTAGCAAACATTCCTTAACTACCTTGTTTCAAAATACTACTTCTCCATTCTGTACAACCACCGTGACTACTTGGGTCATCAGTTACATTCAAAGGCTAGCCATCCTAACCAATGCAAAAGATGCAAATTGGAGTGGTAACCCTTGGGTTTATGAAGTACAATCAATAGACTTCAAATGGATTTTTCCTAAAGAATTCTGGAGCAAAGTAGCTGCACCTAATGTTAGTGGGTGAAACACATTATAAATATGGTGAAGGTGAATTGCAAACTGCCATATCATATTGATTCAGACGTACTACACTCGATCATGGGCCAGTAATGTGATGCAATAACAAACAAGGAACCTACAGTTCCTAGGATAACTGTGAGTTATCCACCCACATCGCTATATGAAATAAGATTACAAGTGATTAATAAGAAATGACACTTTGTTATTTTGTTACATCGTTACTTTGTTACATGGTTACAAGATCAGTGTTTTGAAAAAGAAATCTAGACGGCAGAAAAATGTGTTTTTGGTTAAAGTGCACATTAATATTCATACTCATGGTTTACCTTATACATGTTTATGTTATCTCTGTGTTTGTTTTTGGCTTAACTTGTTGAGATTTCTTGAAATTTCAATGTGGTAGCTTCCATTACAATTATCCTAGAATGGTAGAAGTTGTAACATGACTAGAAGATAGCCAACAAGATGGATGATTGGTCCGATATGATCGAGGATTGGTATACTATAAAAGCCCACGTTGGTATAGTTGACACCCACATGGAAGCCATTTTGCTTTTGCTTAAGGATATTCAAGACCTCCTAGATGGAGAATATGTAACGCATTGGACCACCAAATGGGAGGAAGGCCTCACCTCCGATAACCGATTTGAGTATATAGACCATTATGTGGAAATTATCTCAAAGTGCCTATAAGAGGTTCTTGATCTTATGAAAGCTCATTGAAGCCTTAATTAGTTTCGATGAATATTTAATGCTTATAGTGTTATGAACAATATTTTGATGGATATTTTGAAGGGGCAAGGTTTTGAGGCCCCTACTTTTTGTATGAATGGTTCAAAAAATACTTTTGGGATTAATAGTATTTTATTTGGTACCATATTGAATCGATCAATTTTATAGTTTTGCATTATTCTGTTGCGATTATTACATACTGCTGGTGACATGTTAGGTGCATTACATGTTACCTGTCATGAACAAGGGGTATGTGACCTTGTGATACATGTCTTGACACTTCAATTTCCATCAAATCCCAAGCGGGATCTAGGGCCTTCACACAAGCTTTCTAGGTGCTGCCGCTCATGGCTCATCCTTTGTTTGGACTAGCTATACTTTATAGGCCTTGCCTCCTAATATTTTACCAAATCAATGAGGGAATATCATCTTTGCCTACCACTTGTCAAGGAAAGGCTCTGTTCTTTGCCTTCCCTTTCCTTTACCCTTACAAGGTGACGACTCCTCTTACGTTGGAGTGTTCCTCATAGTTTGGGGTAAGGGGAGAGGCTGTGCATATGGATTTTGTAACAGCCTATGAAAAATTCAGTAGATGAATTTCTTTACACTTTAGGAATCTCGTGAAAGTCTCAGAATTTTCACGAATCGAGCAATCACACCTGTTTTAGTCTATTAGCATAGCTAGTTTTACTACTCACTATGGTGCCATAAACACAATTTTATTTATTTGAGGTATTTAGAAGTGTGAGAATGGAAAACAGTCTGTGCCATTAGTTTCAGATGAATATTTATGATTTTATGGTGCAATAAAAAAAATTTTCGTTTACGGACAACAAGTGTTCAAAAACACATTTTGAATTGTTTGATGCACTTCGGAGTTGAATTTTGTAAAATAAAGTATGCTCCTAATTTCATTTAAATATTTAGAATTTTATAATGCAAAGTTATTTTTACCATTTTTGGAGTGAATAATGACTAGTGTAAGCGTCATGTGGCACTCAGTCCAGTATTTTCAAGATCATAGTGTGAAATGTCCAAATTAGATTAGAAAAATTTTATTTAGACACTTGAAAAGATCTTAACCACACTTGATTATTAGTATTGGACACTTGGCACCAAAAGGAACCATGTGATGAAAATTTGAAGGAAATCAACATTTGTGATCATTCCACCTAAGCCAAATACTATTCTATCCAGCCATCTAATTTGTGTCAAATCAAAGAGGGTTTCAATCCTAGTGAAACCCCCAAATACTTTAAATCGTATTGAAAGCTTAAAAGCTTGGTAAAAACCAAAACCCCAAATGTTTCCCCAAATCCCAAATGTTTCCTTCAAAACCCAAATTGTAACTGGTCGTAGCTTAGTATTTAATCACTTGATTAAATCACTTTCACATGCTATTAACCACTCAAATTTATGTGATTCAATCCTTATTTCTTATTTTATATCTTAGCAATTTTATTGGGTGAAAAAAAATTAGATTTGGACTTATTAGAAATCCAAACCCCATTGAAACCTCAAATGAAGACCCATTCAGTTAAGGCCTATTATGGCCCACAACATTGCACTACCAAGGCAAGGTTTGCGGATAAAGTTTTCCCCTACCATGGGTGTCCTTTTGCTGCCCAAGTTAGCCCCAAATAGTGTTTGATAGGATGGCCCACAACATTGCACCACCAAGGCAAGGCTTGTTATTACTTCTCTGTTTTTTTTAATATTTCTGAAAATGGTGGATCTTGGGGGTGAATTTGGAAGGTCCAAATTTCCAACAGGCTTATGGTTTGGTCTTGTTCATGAGTGCGGTGTGCAAGGAGGAGATGGAGTTGTCTTGGTGCAACTCTGCTTTGGTAATCTAGTTGCCGTTGGTTTAGGTTGAGGAGAGGGGAGGCTATGCATATGTACACTTGTGGCAGCCATAGAGGTTGAAGAAGGCGTGTGCACGGGGTCTAACGTGTGGGTCTGATATATTTATAGGTAGCTGGGTCTGAGTCTTGGGTCTCACGGGTCATGGGTCATGGGTCATGCACAAGGGTTGTGTCATTTTTGTAGGTTTAGGATTCTCTTATGCATGAGCCAAGGCTCATGGGCTTCTTGGTTGGTTTTATCACCTCACTTGGGCCATTTTAAGGATCTGATTAAACTATTGGGCTTGCTTATATTTTCATGGCCGGGTATTGAACTCAATAGAAGTCCAACTAGTCTAATAAATATTTATGTTCAGCCCATTATCAGAAAAAGGGGCCCGTCTAGCCAATATAAATTAACGAAGCTCTAACTGACTCATTCGGTCCAATAAAATCTGTAGTCATCCAAAATAAATTTCTGTGCCAATGGATTTTCAATATTGTCCAATAATCTCAATTGGGCTTCAAATAAAATATTGGGCCTCAGATCCAATTATAGTCTAAAAATGTAAGATTCAACAATGAGCCTCGATTAAAAGCTTACTAATGATTTCGTCCGAATATTTAGCTTAACTCCACATAATCACATTCAAACATCAAATCGCATGTCGTATTAAAAACCATGGCGAAAAAAATAGTAACTATAATTTCTTCAAAACTACCAGAAACAACGATAATATTTCAATTACCAAAGTAATTAACACTTTTTTTTTTAAAAAAAAAAGAAAAAGAAACCTAATAAGAGCTAGTTTTAATTCAGAGATTAGATGAAATAGTTTTAGATGAAAGTTAAAAAAAATATTATTAGAATCTATATTATTTTTAATATTATTATTGTTTTGATATTTGAAAAAATTGAATTGCTTATTATATTTTGTGTAAAAATTTAAAAAAAATTATAATGATGAGATGAAATATTTTTTGAATCCAAATGACACGCAAGAAATACCAAAAAAACAAAAGAATGAGTATTGAAAAAGTTTGGATGACGAGAAGAAAGTCATCCAAAGCCTTACAATGAGCCCATTACTGTACGTTAAAAGCGATTATAGTTGCTAAATCAGCTAATACGTACACAGTGTAATGGGTGTGACGTTTAAAGTGATTGTTAGCAACGCATATTGACATGCTTTATGGTAAATGTCTAGACGGCTGATCGATTGTAATAACATGATGTTCTCCACTGGTACTCGAACATGGCGGGATTGGTTGTAGGTGAAGTGACCCAGCTGCCTCCTTTTCTTCCACAATAATATGCTCGACACTTTCGTAACGTGCAAGAGTGGCAAGCTCATTAATCGACTCCGCAATTTTCTCACTGGAAGAAACCACATCAACTAGCAGTGCCGCCACGGTTGCTGCTGGCAAAACCTCGAGGAGGTCGATTTCTTCGCACAAGCCTGCTTGCAGCAAGGATTTGAGGCCTTTGGCTGCATTTTCGGATTTTGCAATGTGGGGTTTGGCAGAGGATGGTGGTGTCATTGTCTTGATTGCAGATGCTAGCTCCATCAATGCCTTACCTGATTCCATGCTCATCTTCGTGCATGTTGCTTGAATTTTGCTGCGGAATTCTGGTGGTGTCTGTAAGAGTAATTCCATGGTGTTTGTCAGCTTTCTTGGTTTCCTTTTTCATTTCTTTGTATATGGTAATTGGATTTCTTGCTTAAATCAAATAATTGGAACTGGGTAGAATGGCTTAGTATGTATAGTACCTGTATCTCAGAGTTTAGATAGCCATTAAGAGCATCAATCCGATAAGCACATTGGCGAGTTAGGCTTCCTATCTTCAAGTATTGTTTCCATGGATGGGAGAACCTAAACGGACCATGACCAGGTTTCCATCAAGCAGAATTAGCCTGCAGGCATATAAACAAACCTTTTCTTATGTCAAGGTTTTTTTATATTTAGGAAGAAATGGACTGGCTTTATAATTTCATCTAACTCACCAAGCTTTCTTCGCTTTGTTTTGAGTTAAGAACAGTCTTATATCTTTGCATGACTGCTGTCTTAGACTCTCCAACCTCCCCTGATATTTTGAAGTACTCAATCCCAAAACCTGCAATTTGCTTTAACGTTTAAGTTACCAGTTACATTTACAAGATGGAAAATGGTTACGGTTTTTCATTTGTTGTCACGAATTTGGCATAGCCTTATAAACCTACCTTGCAAGAAGCTCCCGAGATTTTCGATGTTAGAGGCAACCAGATTGTGCAGATCAGCACCTGCCCAAACAGGGCAAATGCAAATGCAGATGCAGACAAATACTGATGTGAAGCTACCAATTAGGATTGTAGACACTCTTCTATGTGCCACATCTAACAGGTCTTCATCTCGGTAGCCGGATATTGATACCAAAAAAAATGTCAGCATAAATATGAGGAGCCCATAGTCATATCTCGCCTTCATTTGAGGGAAAAACCGTATGAATATCACCACCCCAGCTGAAAATCATCCCCAATAACACCAAATTCAGGTATAAATACAACAAAAATTTAAAATTTGATACGCTATTAGCTTGTTAGAAAGTAGGAGGAATCGAGTTGAAAGCATTTCAGAATCATGTTCTGTTTTCCTAAAGGATTTTAGGGAAAACAAAACTAGGTTTGTGTTTGCTGTTTGAGTTTCTTACCAATTAGGAAGACAAAGAGCCCAAGGAGTATGGGCTCAACTTTGTCTCCAGAACGACTTGCAAGGTAATGGGCACCGAATCCAAGAGCCCCAGCTACGAATGTCACCAATCCTCTGTTTAAACCTCTTCCAAGTGTTGCTCCTGTATTATGGAACATCAAAAAAACATTGTATATATCCATCAGTCTTTCCAACAATTCAGATAGGCAGTCGTAAGTTAGCTGGAAAGGAAAAAAAAAAAAAAAAAAAAGGAACCGACTGAGAATTCCAAGACGACAATAACAGTCAAAATTGCCCACATTGCAGAGCCGCCAAAACCTTCATAAAGAGATTCAACGTAGTAGATCAACGAGACCAACGTGATAGCTAGTCCAACTTTCAGGGAATGAATAATCCTTCTCGGATCATCTTGTCCTAGTTTTTTTATCTTCCTTGCAGCTTCGACTATCTTGGTGCCTAACCTTCCAGGCAAGGCCTTCAACCTCCCCCACCTACTAACGGAAACTAATTCATTTTGTTGAATTTCAGAAGTCATTTACACGACTGGTTGTACTCGTCTGATAGAGAGGGTCCGAGGGAGAGGTCTTTTTAAACAACAGAGTAAAGACAACAGCTTCTGTTTATTGTGTTGGTAAGAAGATGAGTTGCGGAGATGGAACTAGATCAGAGAGGCAAAGCCATCACTGTATATATAGTTGAAAACTTTTGCATGGAAACTAATATGTTACTGTTTTAGGATAAAACGTTTTCGTGTACAGTTGTACTGCTGTCTTTGCAACATTCCAGTACCTTAAAGAACCCCTTAGAGTTTGACTAGTGGGACTGTTAGCTCCTATCACTAATGTGCTACAGCAGTCGCTCTTCTGGCTAAAGTAATGGTACCTACTTTTGTTTGTTTGTCTTTGTCTTGTGCAAATTTTTCTTTTTCTCCCGAGCTTTGTTGTAAGAGACTGGAAGGGGGAAAAGAAAACCTTGCTTTATGATGGTGCTACCTGGTGGCTTCTTGAGGGTTAATGAGGAAGGTTGCTTTCAAATTATTTTTCTGGTGTAGTTTGTTTGCTGAATGTTCTGTCTTGATTCCTGCGGCTTGTCTGGTGGTCCTCGCAGCTCTGTCTTAGTGGGCCACGCAGCGTGGAGTTTCTTTCACTCTTTCTTTCTTCTAGGACTGCCTTTGTTGTCAACATGTGCAATTCTTTTTGTTTACTTTGTGGTGGATTAACTTAGCGGTATTGCTGTCTTCTATTGTACCATGAAACATGCTGAATTTTTGAATTATCTATCTTGAGTTCAAATTTGTTTAGTTCGTGTATTTTTGTCTTACTGGTGCATTTTCTTTCGGACCTTCATAATTTGCTTTATAGAGATATGAATGTGTCATTGGAAAGGTATCCTATGATAGTTTTGTGGTAGATAGCAAGAGGATAGCCAATGAAAATGCATCTTCTAGCTTGAGGAGCAAATTTAGATCGATTATGGGTTAGAGTAATTCATATGGTATTTTGTTTGCAAGCAAAGGAGAAGGAATCTTGTTAATTAAATATACTGCTATAAGAATGCAATCAGACCAGAAAACCAAAGGAATACTTGATTGAAAAAGGAGAGCACGAGCAATATTGAGAATATGTTGGTGCTTCCTTTCAACAACTGAATTTTGTTGAGGGGTGACCACACAAGATAACTGATGAACAATGCCTTTAGAAGAAAAAAAATGAGGCATAGCAAATTCAGTACCATTATTTGTCCTTATAGCTTTGATGGAATAATCAAATTGATTGGCAACCATATTAATGAAATGTTGCAATAGCACTCTAGTATCAGATTTTGACTTCATCAAATAAACCTAAGTACTTCGAGAAAAGTCATCTATAATGGCTAAGAAATACTTAAAACCATCCAATGATTGAGATTGAATTGGGCCCCATATATCACAATGGACAAGTTGTGATGTCATTATTGAACATGTAATGTCATTATTTATAGAAGTAGTAGGCACAACAGAAGACAACAATTTTATTCGACAAAATGATGGATGACCCAACCTTTCATGCCAAATATCAAACTCAAAATGATTAGAACAGGCAACAAAAGCAGAATTGAAATTGAATTACAAGGAAGAGTAACATGATCATGTGATTTATGTAGTATGCATAATCCTCATTTGGCTTTACCCTTCCCAATCATTCTCCAATGGGTGAGGTCCTGTGTATAGCAAGCATTACCAGAAAAAAATCAAGCAACAAGATGTTGATTTGGTTAGTTGACTAACAGAAAGAAGATTGAATTGAAAAGAAGGTACACACAGAACATTATGCAAAATGAGCAGTGGAGATAGATGAATGGATCCAATATGTGTAATTAGTGCAGAAATGTAACGCCCGTCCTCGTGGTGGGTATTTTTTTACAAAATATTTTAGAAAATACGATAGGAATTACCGTCCGATTTGAAACATCTTTTACAGTCCTTCCCAGGGTGCAAGATTCTACATTATAAAATAAAATGTGCTTTTACAATAAAAGAGGCTTGGGGTTTAAAACAGTAGAAAATATAAATCTTTAAAATAAAAAGGCCTTCTTACATTTAAAACCATCATGCCTAGACTTCCGTGCCCTTCTCCTTTTGGCCGTATCCCTCCTGAGCGTACTGCTCATTCAGTTCCTGTGGGGGAGGGGCACACATAAAAACTAAAATGAGTCGAATACTCAGTAAGCATTACTTCATACCGTTAAAATATAAAAACATAGGTTTTCAATCATGCATTCATCATTCCATACATACTATAAGTACATGCATACATGCTTTCATTTGGAAACATCACTGACGGAGTTTTTTCTTCTTTAAAACTGGTCTTCTTTTCTTAAAACGTTTACCCCGTCAGTGCCTCCATTTCTTAAAGAATGCCGTGCATTCATACATTACTTTTTCTTTTCGTAAACGTCAGTAGATGGGGGTTTTCATATTTAAAATGTGCTTTTCTTTTAGTAAAGCCTTCCCCCGTTACTGCCTTCATTTCTTGAAGAGTGCCATGCATTCATACATTCTTTTCTTATCACTTTCATAGGCCAGTGCACACTGTTACACCCCGTGTGCTTGGGTTAGCGGCCTTTTGGGCCGATGGATTCACCCGTGACCACGGGTTGGAATCCCTTTCCGTCAGGGATGCAGCACTGGGTGCACTACCAGATACTACCACCCGGCATTGCAATCTGCCCATTCATTCATTTGGGTACCCCGTTCATTTATTTCATGTGGTTATTACATATTTTCATACATTTATGCACGCTCATGCATTTCTTTCGTTCTTTCTTACATTCATTCATTCATGGCAGCTCTAGAGAGCCGCAGCTTTCGTTCATTTCATGTGCATGAGCATGTCTTTCCTTTCTTTTTGTTTCATTCATGCTTTCATAAAAAAAAACACCTTTTCGTGAGAAAACTTTCTTTTGGGGCGAGAGCCAGAAAACCTTTTTTCGTTCATCGTCTTTTCTTTAAAAATACATACAATAATTACTACGTATAGTCATCCATTCACATGCATACACTTAATACTTTTGGGTGCGTAAACAGGGGCTGCCAAAGGAGGCCGTACATACTTATACTTTAAAAGCGTTACTTTTCTTCATTTTCGTAGGGAAAAATATTTCTTTTTCTTCTTTATATATTTAGAAAACTCTAGAAGAGTATGAACGTAACACTTACCTGGACTCCATGCTACTTTCATACCATACAGTCTGTTCATACTGTACAGTCCATTCATGCGTGTGTCAGATGGCAACCTACATGCATACATAACCTTAACGTTATTTTCTATCTAGTGCATAAGCAACTGACTATAAATAGAGCTATGCTTTACTTAGAGAACACTCTCCTTCTATCCCGTGCTCTTTCACGTTTCTTACTATAATACAACCCTTAGAGACCTATTACGCTCTCTACTTCCTTCAACCTTGACGTTCTACTTCGAGTGCTTACTCACTAGGATGAACTCATGTTCATCTTAGGATTAAAACACTAGAACCTTTATCCTGTTCTTCTTGTTAACCACATTCCGACGCATGACTTAGACTTACTAAGCCACGCATCCCATTCTTAGACAGTACCTTCATCATTACCCTCATGTATCTTAGCTCACTCTCCTTCTCATGACCATCCATTCACGTCACACGGCTCCGAGCCACTCTGAGGCTTAATTACCGTGTCATCATACATAGGACAGATTACCCATTATATATGGTGAATCCGTCCGGCATATGTGTCTAACTAGACAACACACGTACTTTACCCTTTTATCTCTTAAGACCATCATTTAATACATTGGTCACGGACTCGTATGGCGAACACCATACTCCGTTACCAACCTTCTCATACCCGGCTAGCACGACTCTTCGTGCTACCCGGCACTCATGACAGTTTATCCCAACTATTGACACGATGGGACTCTATTTATAACCGTACTTTACATCACGTCATATAGCTCGAGACTGTTTCCAAGCTACACCGTGACCTTATCACATCACCTTACATACATCTTAAGTCATCACAGCGTAACTCCATGATGAACCACGTCACTTCATGACGTTGCCCAATCATGCTTTCGCTGCGCTGCTCTGATACTTCTTAGCCATTTCGCACTTATTCCCGACTATAAGTCAATCACATGGCGACACCCGTCGCCTTGGGCTACAGCCATACTTTGCAGCCATTTCGGGACACTGTTCCACAGTTCCCAACACCATACACCAAGTTCTTTCCCTAACAATTATGCAACCATCCTCATCCTTGTGACACGCCATACGGTGTATCACTGCACCTCAGGGAGTACACTCCATGCATACTCCCTTCACAACACTATGCCACATCACCACTACGGCACACGCGCCGTATGGTGCATCGTCTCACCACATGGAGTATACCCCGCGTATACTCTATTACGTCACTACAACACATCACTATTCTGGCATACACGCCATATAGTGTATCGTCTCACAACATGGAGTACTCTCCTCATATACTCCATTCACGACACTACATCACAACACCATTATGGCACACACGCCACATGATGTAGCACTTACCACATAGAGTATACTCCGCGTATACTCTACTCAAAGAACCGTGCCACGTCACCGCTATGGCACATACGCCATATGGTGCAGCACTTACTACATAGAGTATACTCCGCGTATACTCTACTCATAGAACCATGCCACGTCACCGCTATGGCACATACGCCATATGGTGCATTGCTCCACCACATGGAGTACATCCCATCTGTACCCCACTTACGACACTCCGCTACGTCACCAATACGACACACACGCCATATGGTGCATCGCTCCACCACATGGAGTACACCCCTCGTGTACTCCATTCACAGAACTACACTACGTCACTTTACAGCACAGTCCACAACATTACACAGCACAGACCACAACACTACACAACACAGACTACAACACCAACAGCACAGATCCCAACACTTCACGACAGACTTCCCAATCCACCTAACACTTCACGCCACAGTCCACATCACTATACAACACACTTCCCAACTACGCCCAACACTTCACATCACAGCCCATCACATCACCATCATACTACACAGGAATCCTATAATACTAACAGCACAGTCCACAACCTAGTCAACTAGCTAGCATCTAACATAAATAGCGAGGGATAGAGAATTATACCATCGACGGGATAACCCGTGCGTCGCTCGTTGACCGTCACAGTGAATACGCCAGAGGAGCGTACGGGGTGGCTACACCGTGTACAATGACTGTTTAAGTGTTTGGATAGCTAGGTGTGGTCTTGGAAGGGCCTAAGGTGACCTTGATGATGATGACAATGAACGTATCACGGTGGATCTTGCCGTGTACAGTGGCGGTCAGTCACGCGCAGTGACTGTCCATCACGTGTAGTGATTACCCACCACATAAAGTGGTGGTTTAGGCTTGGGCTAGGCTAGGGGAGGTTGCTAGTGGAGCCGTGGAGGCTCGGTGGTGGTCGCCAAGGTGGTCTACAGTGGCTGGCTGTGCACTGCGGGGGAGGAGAAGCCGTGGGAGAGTGTGAGAGAGTGTGGGGCCGTGGGTGGTAGATCGGGGCCCTGGGTGGTACCATTGGGTTCGTGGTGGCCTAAGGATGCCGGCTAGGGTGGTCGTTCACCGTGAGTGGCGGCGGACAGCGGCGGATCGAGCCAAACTCGTGCGGTGGAGAGGGGGACACCGGGAGGTGGAGGAGAGGCCTATTGGCCGTGGGTTCATGGGAGGAGGAAGGGGGAGACCTGAGGAGTCTCGTGGTGGTGGCCGAGATGGCCGCGCACGGCGGCGCTAGGAGGCCGCATAGTGAACCCGTGCATGGGTTTGCTGTGCTCGTGCATGGTGGAGGAAGGTGGCTGCATGGGAGGGGCTGAGGCCCCTGGAGGGGACTAGTCGGTGGTAGGGGAGGCTGCCGAGGGAGTGGTGGTGCCGGAGAACGGCGCACAGCGGCGCTGTGGCTTCTAAGCCCGTTCGGGCTTGCACCACCAAGGGAGGAGGAGGAGAGAGCGTGCGGGGATGATACCGGTGCAGGGGGACTCGTCGGAGGGAGGGGAGGTTGGTGGTGTGGGCGGTGAGGCACGGCGGCGCCGAGCTGGGCTGTGGAGGAGATCGGACGAGAGAGAGACGGGCCACGTACGCTGCAAGCCAAGAAAGGAGAGAGAGAGGGGAGGGAAAAGTGAGGGAAAAGAGAGAGGGGCTGGGGTTTTATCCTAAAATCCGACATCTGGGGGTCTATAAAAATGGTCTACGATGACCTTTAAATATTGATTTGAAAATGCGTAAAAACTAACTTATTTAAAAGTACTAAGAGGAATTAAGATAGAATATTATTTAAAATAATATTCCTTCATCATTTATAAAATGATGAAGTCTTACTTAAAATATTTAAAGGAGTAAAACTATTAAACAAATAAAGATTCCATCACTATTTAAATCACCTAATATTTTAAATAACTGGAATCATTTATATAAAATGATTCTCTACAATTATAATATTTTTGGAACTCTTCAAAGATATTATAATTGAGTTATTTAAAATATTCTTTATTTAAATAGTAAGTGGAATCTTCCATGTAAAATACACATTATTTTAAATCATAAAACTAACTTATAAATTACGTAGTATCTTTTAAAAACACGTCATCGGGGTCTGGCACGCATAACGGGGCTCTTAGACACTAGAGAGGGGAGTGGGCAGGCTGACACATCTGACGTAATTGCTTACGTCAAAAGAAAGGAATGAGCAGGGTATTACAAGAAATGCCATTGGGCATTTTGACAAACGAGTTATGTGTAGAATGAAAAGAAGTAAAAAAAGAAGTGGAATGGACCATATGATTTGTTGCACAAGTGTCTATAATCCAATAATCATAAGTGATATGCAAAGGGAATGTTGTTTTAATGGGAAAAAAAAAACAAAAGAAAATTTACTCCAAAGATGATCAATTGGAGAAATCACATTGGCTGTTTGAGACACATGTGATTCATAACTGAGGAGAGCTATAAGCTGTTGACGTTGTTGTGGTGTGAGTGGAAATGAAGAGGTTGAATCAGCAGCAACTTGATGAGCTGAAGATGATGGAGTGGAATATTACCCTTTGGAGCGATATCCAGGAGGATATCCATGGAACTTGAAACATTTTTCAATGGTATTCCCAGGAACAGAGCAATGGGAGCAAATAGATCTATCTTTGCGAGTGGAAGGTTTAATTTGATGAGCCTGTTTTGCTGTTGATGAAAGTGCAGCAGAAGGAATGTGAGAAACAAGAAGTTATACGATGTCTCTTTGACGCTCTTCTTGTAGAACGAGGGAGAAAACCTTGTTTATAGGAGGAAGTGGATCAATCAAAAGGATTTGACCATGCACTTGAGACAATGAGTCATTTAGCCCCATCAAGAAACACATAACATAGTCTTGCTGATGCATGGCCATTAGTGTATGCAGACCTCCACTTAAACATACAGTTAAGGGTCTATAGTTCATCAATTCATCCCATAAACCCTTCATTTGAGTGAAATATGCACTGACAAAGAGGTCATTCTGCATAAGAGAAGCAATGGACTTCTGCAATTGAAAAATCCGAGGGCTGTTGCCTTGAGAGAAATGTTCTTAAAGATCAGACCATATTTTCATGGCAGATTTGACATATATGACACTGGCAGCAATCTCTTTAGAAAGAATATTAAGAAGCCAAGACAGGATCATATTGTTGCATTTGGTCTAGCTATGAATAAGAGGAGAAGTACCTACCGGTTTGGCAATAGAGCCATCAACGAAACCAACTTTGCTCTTGGAAGTTAGGGCCATTAGCATGGATCTACACCAAGTATGGTAATTGTCACCAGTAAGAACTTGAGTAACAAGAATGGATACTATCTCCATGGATGAAGATAACAAGGACTCGAGGAATCAGAAGAAGGATTAGAGGGAGAAGATGATATTGAAGAAGAATCAATCATTGCGTGTGGGAATGTGTTTTTCAAACTGATACCATGTTAAGATTGATACTAAGAAAATACCAAAAAGATGCAAAGCATAAAAAACTATTATTTATTACTTCAGACTTGTAACTATACATCAAAGCAAAAATGCTTTATATACAATGTATAATAGGCGGGAAAGAAATATTTTAAATACCTAAGTAATAGAACTAACAGAACTTTGTTACTAAAAATGTAACTTACTAAAAACAGAAACTACAGAAACAATACTATCTCTAATAGATGGGGAGCTTGTAACAAACTTGATTTACAGTCGACTTACACCCATGCCTCATGGACGTAGGCCTTAGTGCTGAACCATGTAAACCAGTATCTCTTTATTTTTAGTCATTTATGATTAAGCAACCATGAATGAGAGTTCTATGTACATCACAACCGCGAACCATCCCGAGAAACGAGAGCATCATCCGACTATAGTGTGTGCATTCAACCATGATTGAAAAATAAATTAATAGTTTGGCACTGTCTGTGGAATTAATTTGTCGTTCTTGAAACAAAGGGCCAAGAAATTTTAGTTTTAGGGACAAAATTATTTAGGGGAGAATTAAATTCCATCCCTAAAAGTAATTATTGGAGACAAAATTTAAATTTCATCTAAAAAATGGATGACTTTATAAAAACGTTCAAACGCCTAAAAATCCATTCGAACCAGATCTTCTATGATGAATTAGGTTGTCTCAAAACATCAAAACCATTCGAATGATCCAAAATACATTCGAACCTATAATTAATGCTAGTTTGAATGGTTTATAATTTGTTCGAATAGTAATCTTGGTGGGGAAGTAATTTATTTTGGTAGAGAAAGTTCAAATCTGTTAGAACAAATATTGATTCATTCTAACGGGAAAGATTTTGGGGGAAATTTTGGCAGGAAGGTTCCAAGATTGTTCGAACACAACATTTAAGCATTCAAATGGAACATTTGGTGGGAAATTAAATTAAAATTGGCAGGGATTTTTTTAAACCTTCGAAACATAAAATATTTATGAATTCATAAATTAATTTTATGTAATTAATGTAAAAATATTTTAGTGATTTATTTTATGTTAAATAAGTTTTTAGTGAAATAAATATTACTTACAGTGTCATTTTTTATATTATTGTGAATGGAAAATAAAATGAAAAATAACATAATTAATAATAAACAAGCTAGCAAATACTAAAAATAAAACCATACATTAATTGCAACCCAAAAATATAATGTATGACTATTTGAATATTTAAATTAATTATACAAAATACAATAGTCATAATTGTCACTACAAAAAAACACATTTAGTGCTAATAAAATATATACACCATTGGGCCATATCATGTAACACCGCTTCGACTCCAGCAATGTGTGCCTCAATATTAGTCACTTGAGATATGAGCTTCGACTCAATCTTTGCGAGGGCGACCCAGGCTACTTCAATGATCTCTGATGTCTGTGCGCACATCTATGCACGCCCGATATTTGCAATCTCCTCATGAAAGCACTGTGTGATACACCCTGTGTAGATGTCTCACCAGATACGCCTTGTCAACCGCCTCTGTAGTAGATGCATGAATATGAATTCTGGAGTGTCCGGTGCTACGAGACAAGGTCAACGAGTTGATCGGTTGAATCGGCTCCCCAAACACGTTCAAACTCATCTGGCCTAACTTCTTTCACTAAAAGAAATCGTGTGAGCATTACTCTAAACGACAATATATGTCATAAATTTTTTTTTATAAGTAAAAGTATTATATATATCAAAAGAAGTAACCAAGTACACTGAATAAAATAAAACTCTATTTGTCATAATATAGGTGGTGGCTGATTGAATCCTAGCCAATTTATATCTCGCTAGGTTTATAGATACCCCACGAGCGAGCCGTAACATAAATCGTGCCTGGTCCATGCTCACCTCAGTCTTGTGCAGTCGAGGATCGATGTTGTTGGCTATTATAATGTTCATGATCTTGGAAAAACTAGATAAGTCCATCTGTATGATGCTTTTGCTCCCATCATAGGAAGGAGCATCTGGATTAACAACCAACTGATGAATCTCATGATCAGCGAGACCATCGATCTCATCAGGCATCACAGTATCCTCTTCCTCTACAGTCTCCCCATCACCTATAGTTGTAGACTCTCTAGGCACCACGTTAGGATATGCAGTGGGCAGTTGAGGGATACCTAGAAAATTAACAATTGCATTAACTGAAAATCATATTGAGATGCCTCAGACAGAGAAAGTGTATGCGCCATCCTCCTGGCTGGCACGACCAAGTTCTCTATAGAACTCAGATACCATATTGATGTAGGAAACTATCTTGTCCTTCACTTCATCCTTCTGATCGATGATCAGTGTCCAACCACGATCGAGAAAGATAGATGCGAGAGAATGTCTCTCCCACAGAAGATCCCTAACATCATCTATCTTCACCATCCTCTCCAACAAAATAGTCCTCTCTCAGACTTCTTCGCAAGATGATTGTCATGACGCAACCCGCTTCTTTCCCTGAGCCATTGGAATGACACTAAATTTATAATATAAAATTAAGGACAATAATTATAAAATATCATAATTATAATTAGATCAAGGTAATTATATCTATCAAAACATTTCAAATAGAAATGTACCGTTCAAATGCTTAACAACACATTCCAATGGTATTATAGTGCGTTTGACCAGAAATAATATATGTTCGAACGCTAATAGATTGTTGTTTGAACCGTCTAATTGTGGTTCGAATGATAACCATTCATATGCCGTTCGAACGTCTTAGACACGTTTGAATGATGATTTCTGGTTCGAAATTGGCAATAGCTAAGCCGACTTAGCCATTGCCAAAACTATCAATGTATGGTTTAGAACCGTGGTTTTTCCTCCCACAACAACAATGAGAGGTCAGAATGACCATAGAGTCAACCCTTCCTCCATTTCCAACCAACAACGGGATTGAGATGGAGTTTTTTTCAAAACCCCATTTTTCAACTCATTTAAAACATATTTTAGGAGAAATTAATCGGTTAAAACGGTTAGGAGAGGACATACCTATTGCGGGTTGGAGAGTGGTGGTGGACGGTGGCTTCAACGATGGCGTTTGGTAGCTCTTGGCATTGGTGCGGCGGAGTGGTGGGATTTTTTCATTCTAATGGCACTAGGGTCTGGACACGATGCCTAATATTTATTTTTTTCTGCTCAAATGGCTAGTAATGACATTCGAATACATTCCAAAAATATTTTATCCGTTCAAATGTCTTACGAATATCGTTCCAAAAGGAAAAAAAATATTGCATCGGTTATTATTATATTTGTTATATAATATAGTATATATAATTATACTACTTATATATACTTATATACTACAATATATTATACTTATATATACAACTATAATATAAGTTAACAAATATATATATGTATAACTATATAAGTATATTATAATTATAGTAGTATAATAATTATAGTACTATAATTATAATATACTTATATAGTTATACATATATATATTTGTTAACTTATATTATAGTTAGATATACAACTATAATATATAATTTACTTATATATAGTTATATATATTTATAAATATATACTCTATATAATTATATACTACTATATCCTTATCTTATACTATATATTTAGACTTATATATATTCTTAACATAAATATTAAGTGTTCTATATACCTATACTTATATATATATATTGTAAGTTTGAATTGCCTATTATTATTGTTCGAAAGGTTTAATTAAGTGTTTGAATGGAAATTTATAGCGTTATAACTTATATAATATGTTGGCGCCATTGAGAAGCTGTGGCGGGATCAATTTGCACTGTATTACACTTTCAATTATCCATTCGAGCGTCTATAATTAACGTTTGAACGGGTGTACGCTGAATTGATCCATTTCCCGCTTCCCTTTTTTTGGGTTTGAACGGTTAGTAAATTCCGTTTGAATAGGAAAATAAGAAATAAGACGTCCAGAAGCACAAACGTACTAGACATTTGAGAAAACTGGTCTTTAGATATAGAGAGCATGAGATAAAGAGAGACTGTGAGCGTTGGGAGATAGAGAGACCGTACTCGTGCTAGACATCAATTCTTTCATTCTGGACATCAATTCTTTCATTTTCTTCAATTTGGCAAGTTTTTTTTACTTTGATATTCTATTTTCATGGAACTTTTTTATTAAAAAACTCCAAATTTATGTTCTCTTAAACACAAATTAGTTCTTTGCTCTTCTATTTTTGCACAAAAGATTAAGGTTAGAAGAATATATTTGTGTTTAGATGTGAGAAACATGTAAATATATTTGTGTTTGGATGTGGGAATATATTTTTGTTTTTGAACAAATATGAAAATATTTTTATGTTTGGATGTGGGAATATGAAAATATATTTGTGTTTGTACAATGTTTGTGAAATATGCATCTTATGAGTTTGTGTTTATACTATGAATGTGTTATCTGATATTGTGTTTGTCTCTCTTTTGTGTTTGAAATCTGGGTTGCAACCATTTGAACACAATGATTTCGCGTTCGAATGCGTTATCCTGTTCGAACAAATCTTGAAGTGTTTGAACGGGTGTACTACTATGTTATAATACTTAAATTCAAATTTCATACTTAAAAGATAATTTATTAAAAAATATAAAGTATAATTAAAAAATAAGTAAATTTGAATTATAATTAATACTTGAAAAATAAGAAACATAAGATTTATTAATACTTAAATTAGAATTAATACTTAAAAGATAATTTACTAAAATCTATAAGGTATAATTAAAAAAATGTAAATTTGAATTATAATTAATACTTAAAAAATAAGAAACATAAGATTTATTAATACTTAAAAGAGAATTAATACTTAAAAGAGAATGGGGTTAAAAGCTATAAGGTATAATTAAAAAATAAGTAAATTTAAATTATAGTTAATATTTAAAAAATAAGAAACATATGAATAATCTCCCACTTAAATAATTATTAATACTTATAATTATTAAGAATTATTGTTGATTTGGAATGTGATAGTTGTAGGAGTTGATTTACCAGTGGTTTGATTTACTTGTTAGGAGTTATATGGATTTTAGAGTTATTTTTATATGCAATTGAACTTTAAACCCATTCGAGAGTTGTGGCCAAACATTCTCTTAAAGAATGTTTAGGTACCACTCTTGAATTGGCCAAAGTGAACAGTTTGTGATTTTATCATCTATATGACAGATATATTCAATTTAAACTCATGTGTTAATCAATTAAAACTTTAGTTCAGTATTTTCTTACATTCTTAGGGTACGCCATATGTAAATTGTTCGGCCCATGAATAAGGTCGACGACTTATCGTGACTAGCATACTTTGAGAATTGTAGGGAAATGCAGTCGAAATTTTAACTAACATTAGAGTTTTTTTTTTATACATGGGGTAGGGGGGATTTCTTGGTTCTCTTAGTGAGAAACCAAGGTGTTGCCAATTGACTAACATTAGAGTTTAAACTGAGTATATATGCGATATAGATGATAGTCTCTGGAATAAGATATGACCAATTACCTTATCAAAATAGAAGCAGTATCCATGAAAAGACTCTTATAAATGTTTATCCCATGAATTAGGTTTTTTTGATAGATAGACGACAAGTAACGGAATTACAATGGAGAAGAGTTAGATGTTGTTGGGAAATAGACTTGGGCGAGACTATAAGGACTATACACAAGGGGTGAAGTTTTTTTATAGAGTTTGCTCACATGGGTGTTGATAGTCAAGGATTTATAAGATATCTGTGCAAAAATATTAATTCTTATAATTTGGTAGTAGTGGAGGATCATGGTCGTAGTGCAAAATGTGTAAATGAAATTGATCCTAAATACTCACCTTGTGTCTTACATGGTGAACCATTTCTTAAAGAAGTTAGATTTAGCAGTCAGTTCAATCAAATGGAGGAGGGTAACAACATCAACATGGACGACATTAATGTGGATGCTTCTGATGACAGTGATGATAATGGAGAGGATATGACTAAGATGCTAGACAATCTGAGTGCAAGAATATTTAGGATGAGGGAAGGAGAATGAATATTTGTATAATCATTTGAGGAAAATGAAAACTTTGGAAGACTGAAGAAGGATGCACAATGAGAGTTGTACGAGGGGTGCACCCGTCATAGTAAGTTGTCTTTCACGAGAAGGTTGCTCCATATTAAGTCTATTGGTCGTATTTCAGGCAAGGCCATTGACATGTTGTTAAAATTATTTAAAGGGGCTCTCTCTCAGGATAACGTAGTACCCGGTAATTTTTATGAAACAAAGTAATTGAAGCAAGGGCTAAGATTTGATTATAATATCATCCACGCTTGTAAAAATGATTGTGTTCTCTTCTAGCAGCAATATGCAGAATTTGATTCATATCCAGTGTGTCATGAGTAAAGATGGACATCCGATAAGCGTAATGTATCCCAAAAAGTGTTAAGATATTTTTTGTTGATTCATTGACTTCAAAGATTGTTTACGTCCCTGTTAACTATGAAAGATATGACTTGGCATCACACAAAAAGAGCCCAAAATGAAAACTTCCTCTCGCATCCTGTAGATTCCTTACAATGGAAGAAATTTGACGTCGAGTATTCATGGTTTGCCAAAGAACCTCGCAATTTCCGTCTTGGTTTAGCAACAGATGGTTTTAATCCATTTGGCAACATGAGCACTTCTCATAGTACTTGGCCTGTCATATTAATGCCCTATAACTTGCCACCTTGGAACTATATGAAGGATTCGTATTTTATGATGACTCTACTGATACTAGGGCCAAGGTCATCAGGAAATCAATTAGATGTATATTTGCAACCACTGATTGCAGAGTTGAAAAAAGTTGTGAAATTAGGGTGTTAGTACATATGATGCGGCCTCATCACAGGAGTTCAAGATGCATGATGCAGTGATGTGCACAATAAATCATTTCCTAACATATGGAAACTTGTCTGGGTGAAGCACAAAAGGTAAAATGGTTTGTCCTGTTTGCAATAAAGATACACCATTTTCAGTGGTTGGAAAATGGTAGGAAATTATGATTCATAGAACACTGTCGATATTTACCACACGATCATAGGTGGCGTTTAAATAGAGCGATATTTGATGGAAGGGTTGAGCGATCTTGGGCACTCTGATGTCAATAGAAAGGAAGATAAAAGATACAGCTAACTCTCGTAAATATTTAAAGGATTTGGGATAAGACCGGAGTTGTATTTGCAAGATAATGGGTCATCTGCCTATATGCCTATTGGATGATATACACTTTCAAATGATGAGAGAAATAAATTCTGTGATTGGTTCATGACAATCAAATTACCTATGACTATGCTTCAAACATGTCAAGATGTGTTTGAACTCATGATTGGAAGATAACTAGTCTTAAAAGTCACAGCTATCATGTATTTCTACAGCTTTTGTTGCTGGTTGGTGTGTGTGGAAAGCTTACTCGAGATGTTCATACTGCTCTCATAGAATTAGGGAGATTTCTCAGAGATATTTTTAGTAGAACGTTGAAAATTGAACAGAGATTTCTCAGAGAATGTTAAAAATGGAAGTTGATATTGCAGTGATATTGTGCAAATTAGAGAGTTTGTACTCGCCTTTATTCTTTGATATAATGGTTCATTTGGCTATGCACCTACTTCGTAAGGCTTTAGTCGCTGGCCTGGTTTAGTAGAGATGGATGTATCTT
Source organism: Cyclocarya paliurus (assembly GCA_029856935.1). Taxonomy (NCBI): domain Eukaryota; kingdom Viridiplantae; phylum Streptophyta; class Magnoliopsida; order Fagales; family Juglandaceae; genus Cyclocarya; species Cyclocarya paliurus. Next base: position 8,918,905 of record CM056956.1, read on the forward strand.
ATTGAATGATTTTTTGGAAAAACTTAAGCAATCTGTAGGGAATAAAGCTCGTGCGAAAGGTTCGATTGCAGAGTCATACATTGATAATGAATGATATACCTTTTGTTCAATGTATTTCCGTGGAGTTGATACTAGATTTACGAGATAGGATCAAAATTATAAAGGTGGATAAATGAGAGTCTCATCGACAGTTATCATATTTTTCTAGACTGTACGTCCTATAGGTGCATAATGGGGCTATGCTCTATATGGTGAGAGTTTGAAAGAGTTCGATGGTATGTCTTGAATAACTGCGCAGAGATTGACCACTACTTGAGATTAGTGATGATCCTCTAAATCAATACTATCTTTAAGTTCATATATATTACTATAGTATAACTTAATAAAAAATAATAGTTTACATGATCATGTGCAACGAATATATACAACTACTTCGGACGAAAGGTGTAACTGATGTAGAAAAGAGGCACAAAGAAGAATTTGCCTCGTGGTTTGAACATACGGTATAATTGTAAAGTCTCATCTTATAATATGAACTATATACCACTAAACTCTACAGAATTCTATCTAACATTGATATAACTATTATAATATTTTTTTGATGTAGATTGTATCGAAATATGGTAACAATTTAAAAGAAATCTCACCAGAACTGTATGTTCTGGCACCTGATCTATCCAGACGGGCTATCTAATACTCAAGATGTTTGGTGCGTGGATATAGATTTCATACATCTAATAGAGAACGATATAGGAAAATCCAAAATTATGGGGTAGTAGTCAAAGGAAGCCATGGGATTGATAACATTGACTTCTACGGAATTGTAGAAGATATTATAGCGTTAAAGTATGTGGGGGGATATATGGTCTAGTTGTTTAAATGTAATTGATGGGATGTCTCAAATCCTAGGTTGAGAGTGCGTAACAATGAATATTTTTTGAGTGTTAATACATCTAGCACATGGTATGAGAACGATCATTCATTCTCACTTGCCAAGTGAATCAAGTTTTTTATTTAGATGATCTAGAGTACGAGAATCCATGGCAGGTAGTGGAGAAGTTTGCACCAAAAAATGTATTTGATTACATTCCAAATGCAAACGAACCACATGAAGAAGATGCTAGTCTAGCAAATGAAGAAGCATATCAAGAAAATGAATTAGGCATCAATATATTTGTTAATCTAAGCCAATATGACATGGTCTCATTGCGTAGAGAAGATGTTCAACCTGAAGTAATTAAGGGTGAAATGTTGGAAGAAAATGAATCAACTGAAGTATCTAGTGAGGATGAGGGCGACTAGTCTAGCAAAACAGATAGTGAATGGATTTCAAACAGATATTTTTGTAAGTATCATTTTTATAAATATCTGTAACGTTTATTCGAATAATAATTTGTTACAATTTTAAACAGATATGTCTCTCAAATGCAAAGCAACACTTGGGCCATTCCTATCCATTATTAACTCCCTATGTGGTTCACCTGCCATTAATAGTGGGCCAACATTGCCAGACCCAACATAAGGTATATAGATCAAATTAAATACCACATTTTATGCTCAATTTAAGTAATATTTATCTATAATATAAAAATAATTTAATTCAAATATATGCTTTAATTATTGTATATATAGCTGTTGTAAAGAGCAAGTAAGGAAAGTGGGTATGATATTTTTTATGATCACACTAGTGGCTCCAGAGATTCGGCAGCGTGGCTTGCTTCTTATATTGGTTCGCTTACTCACACGTATGCACCGATTACTACATCCTCCTGGTCTAAAGTTCTCCAAGATGTGAAAGATTACATCAAAAATCGTTGATTGGTAATAAACTACATTCCAAGCAACTAAGTATATAACATGTTAATTTAAAATTACTTTGCATTTATACTAATTTTTTATATTTTTGAAAGGACGAGTTTGAACTTAATTTTGGCTGACAAGAAGATCGATTAACGATTGAGAAATTGATGTCGAATACATTTTGGTGGTACACAGGTCGATGTCATGCACACTATAAGAAGTTTAGTACTACAATAGAGGCGCGCCAAAATCCATTCCAAGCAATGCCACCAAACAAATGGGAGAAGGTTTGTAATATATTTGAAGATCTTGCTTATTAGGTAATTTCGCTGCTATATTTTTTTAATAGTCTATGATAGATGTATTAAACATATAGACATAATAATTTTTTTAGCAATGGAGTACTGTAAACAAAGCAAATAGATCAAATTTAATAATACACCATCATTCGGGTTCTCGATCTTTTCATTATTTGTCTAACAAAATGATAAGTTATTCTAGTCCCCGTTAAATATTAATATATTATACACTTTTCTAATTTAAGTTCTAATATAGATTTTTATTTTGCAGAAAGAAGAAAATCCTGCTGACTATGTTTTGACCCAATTGTATGCTAAAGTACATAAAATCATGATAGTGTTTGGACCAATCCCGAAACAGAGGTAAATTATGTAAGTTTAAATTTCTTTAATTTCATTGTCTAATAATATTTTTGTTACTTATACCAACTTTAATGTTTTTGTTTTTCTATGACAAGATAAAATTTCTTAAGAAAATTGCTACGGATCCATCTGATGAATCATCTGTCAACAATGCTCAGATCATTTCTCAAGTTCTAGGATCATGTTCTAGATTTTTGGGGGCTTCGGAGGTTGTGTGAAGCCATCATCATCCTCTTTTTGAGCCATATTGAATGATGACAAGACTAAGGTTAGGTTTGGATACTAAAACAAAATATAAAATTCTCATCTCATCTCATCATTACACCTTTTTCAAAATTTCATACAAAATATAATAAACAATTCAACTTTTTCAAATCTCAATTCAATTTTGTCAAATTTCAAAATAATAATAATATTAAAAAATAATATTTTAAACTTTCATCTAAAACAAAAAATTCTCATCTCATTCCCCAAACTAAACCTAAGGTATTGGAGGAATCAGTACTTAAGATAGAACGATTGAGGTCTAAGGAAAAAGAGTTGCTGATCCGATTAGATCAAGCAACGGATCTTAAGGTGAGGTTGGAAAAAAGGTTGCAGTTGAATAACCAATAAATGTTTGAACAGTTCTAGTCAATCGTGATGTCCCAAAACTCTATGTCACCACCACAATCTTAAAATTTATTTTTTCTTTAATTGTTGTTCTATTATGATGTTCCAAAACATTTGAACAATTGTGATGTTTGAATTACAATTTCTGTAATATTAGTATTCTATTTAATTAAATTATGTACCATATGATTAATACCGTTTGAACGATAAATAACATATTTGAATGGTCAATTACCTATTATAAATCCATTCGAACAAAAACAGACCCATTCCAACACAAAATAACGCATTCGAACGACTACTGCGAAATACAATCCATATGTCCGTTCGAACAATAAAATATTTGTTCGAACAACATTAATTTCCAAAATCCCATTAAACGGAACGAATTTCAAAAATAAAAAGTCTATTTGATTGCATAAAATCCATTCTAACACTCCATCCGTTCGAACTGAATCAAATATGGTCATTTATTCGAATGAATATTTTTTACATTCGAACGGTACGTGTCGGTTCGAACTGATATTTTTCCATTTGAACAGATTTTTTAGATGAAAATTGTTGTCTTAAAAAAAACACCGATTCGAAGAGGTTCTACAGGTTCCACCCAATTTTGCCCCTAAAAATAATTTTTTGAAATGAAATTCAATTTTTGTCTCCAAATATCTTTTGAGAACAAGCTTTTTGAGACAAAATTGAGACGAAAAATGGAGTCTAAAACATGTGTAAAAACCCAAAAATTTATCTTTTGCAAGTGGAGGATCAAATGGAAAAGGGTTAAAAAGTGGAGGAAAACAGTAAGGAATTCAGTAGTTTGGTAGAAAAAAAAGGAGTGAGGAAGAATGCTTAGAGATTTTGATTCATGCCATTTTAGGATGTCCTTGCAACAATGCTATGAAGCTATTAGGAACGATTGGCATAGGCTCAGTGGAGATTTTAGTAGATTAAAAAAGTACTCATAACTTCCTCGATCCACTTGTGGTGAAGACAATTAAACTGAAAATTCATAGTGATTCTAGTTTACAGGTGAGGGTGGCAACTGGTGATAGGGTGTTGAGCAAAGGCAGATGTGAGAAGGTGGTTAGCATTCAAGGATCCAGATTCATAGTTTCATTTCATGTTTTACTTTTTTTTGGGTGGGGAGGGGGGGGGGCTATGATATTGTTCTAGGAGTATAGTGGCACTAGACCTTGGGACCCATTGATTAGGATTTTAGTAGCATGTCAATGAGTTTCATGTTTGGACAGTCAAAAGTTACTTTGCAATGCTTGAAATCTGATAATATAATTGTTTAGTCTGTGGTTAATTGTTTGAAGTCTTCCTTGGTCAAAAAACAAGGCTGGTTTCTGCAATTGATGGTAGTGGAAGCAACTCAGAATCCTAAAAGTGAGCCAAAAGAATTAACAGAAGTTTTTTAGGATCTTGAAGAACTTTTGGGGAGCTAGTGGGGTTGCCTCCAAGAAGGACTTTTGATCTCATATTCCCTTGAAGGAAGGGACTGCACCAATATCAGTGAGGCTTTATAGATACCCACATTACCAAAAGACATAAATAGAAAACATTGTCCAAGATTTATTAAGATTTGGAGGTGTGAGGCCTATCTAAAGCCTTTTTTCTTCACTATTTTTATTAGTGAAGGAAGCAAATGATACTTGAAGAATGTACACAGATTATTGTGCACTAAATCAATAAATCATCAAAGACATGTTTCACATACCTATCATTGATGAGTTACTTGATGAATTGTTTGGGGCTAAGATTTTTTCCAAGCTGGGCTTGAGATCTGGGTATTATGAGATCAGGGTCAAGGATGGGGACATGGAGAATATAGCTTTTAGACTCATGAAGGCCACTATGAGTTCCTAATAATCCCTTTTGGCCTTACTAATGCCCTATCACCTTTCAGTGGCTCATGAATGACATATTCAGACATTGTTTTTAAGAAGACTTGTGTTGGTCTTCTTTGATGATATTCTGATATACAATAGTAGCTTAGTAGAGCATGTTGGGCATCTCAGATCAGTGCTGGGAGCATTGAAGCAGCACACCATATATGTAAAAAGGTTTAAATTTAAGTTTGGAATGGAAGAAATTGACTATTTAAGCCATGTGAAATTGATTTATGTCTGTGGAGTGAAATGTGACCTCTCGAAAATTTCATCAATGCTGGAGTGGCCCATTCCTAAATCTGTGAAAGCATTGTTTTTTCGGCCTTAGAGGTTACTATAGGAAATTCATATGAAATTATGGGGCTATTGCAGCCCCATTAACTAAGTTGTCAAAGATGAATTCTTTTGTTTGAAGCAAAGAAGCAACCCAAGCATTTCTAGAATTAAAAAAATTGTCACTCAATCTCATGTGTTGAGGTTACCTGACTTTTCCAAAAGTTTCACAATTGAGTATAATGTTTTTGGTGTGGACTTGGGGGCTATGCTCATGCAAGAGCACCAACCTATAGCAGTCTACAATAAGGTTTTAAAAGGCAAAGCATTGTTTTTGTTAGCATATGAAAGGGAATTAGTGGCATTTGTTTCTGCAGTCAGTAAATGGAGGCCTTATTTGTTAGGAAGAGCTTTCAAGGTCAAGATTGATCAATAGGCCTTGAAATATTTACTAGAGCAAAAGGTAGGGACTGAAGTTCAGCAGAAGTAGCTATCAAAGCTAATGGGTGGCTAAGGATAGTAAAGTTGCTGATGCTCTCTTAAGGAAATCTAAGAATGACACATCTACCCTTGCTTGGATTACATTTCCACTCTTGTTTGGATTGAAGAATCAAACCAAAACTACCAAAATTTTCCAACATTCAGTATTTACTTGAAACTTCAGCAAGGTCAGGATGGGCCAAAGCATTACACTATTCAGCAAGGGTTGTTATTGATGAAAGACAGGTTGGTGGTGGTGCATGATTCTCCATTTTAGTTTAAGGTGTTACAACAATTCATCATAACCCTCCGGTTGGGTGTGTGGGTTATCACAAAACACTGCACAAAGTTAAGCAAGATTTTTTCTGGAAGGGTATGAGAAAAGGCATAAGAAAGCTAGTGAAAGAGCGTGATATGTGTTAGATAAGTAAGAATGAAACTGTTCATCTCGCTGGACTCTTACAACCACTACCTATCCATACTTCCCCATGGTTGGGTACTTCTATGGATTTCGTAGAAGGACTACTGTAACACCCCGCTCCCCAATAAAGATATTTTAAAATTTTTCGGAGAGCCAGTGTGCTACTACTGAACTTGACTAAAACTTTTTCCTTTTAATAACGAGCCAGATGCAAAAGATTCTATAAATAAAATATAATTTAATTAATACTTAAAATCCAACATAGAGTCTGCGGAAGCACTTATTTAAAAAATATACGGAAGTCTCATATGCTTATCAAAATAATTTACTTAAATCTTAAACCATAAAAGTTAATCATATCATAATCTGTCTAGGCCTCTGTCTCGCCTCCCGGGGTCAAGTCCTGTCCTGCAGTCTCATCTTCATAAATTTCATCACCTGGGGTGGTTTAAAAACATGAAAACAAACTAAAATGAGTTGAATACTCAATAAGCACACATCATACAGTAAACATAATAAACATAAGGTTTCTTGAAAAACGTGCTTACTTATAAATACATACGTAAATAACATGAACATGAACATGAACATGAGCTTATCTTTCACTTTTCATTGGCCGTTACCCACTATTGACCCCCGTGAGTTAGGGTTAGCGAATCTAAATAGATTCCGATTCCGCCTGTGGCCGCGGGTTGTGGAATCCATACATAAGGAAGACATACTGGGTGCACTACCAGCATGTACGACCTGGCAATGCAATATGCCCATATCATAGGTACCGTCTTCATATCATAACATAGGCTGTTACGTATCTTATCATTCTTATTTCATCATAATCATACTTGCATACTTGTCATATCATAGATTTCAAAAGAAATCACATACATACTTATCATATCTTGTCATATCATATCATAGATTTCAAATGAAATCGCATTCTTTCATAACATGTCGTGATGCATGACTTCTCACATAAAATCATGATTTTTCATAAATACTTTAATGCATAGATGTTCACATAAAATCATGCATGGCTTTTCATAAACTATTTTAATGCATAACTCTCACATAAAATTGTAACTTTTCATAAATCTTTTGATGTATAACTTCCTTTCATAAAATCATGAATTTTCATAAATAATTTGATGCATAATTATTTACACAAAATTATAGATTTTCCTATTTTTATCATGTCTTGGGTACGTAAAAAGGGGCTTCCAATAAAGGTTATTCATGCATAATATTTTTATAAAAGACATGTCATTTACCACACATACGTGTAAGGGTATGATCATGCTACTTACCTTACAGCGCTACTTCCTGAATCTCACTTCGTAACTCGTCACCGAAGGGTACGTGACGGGGGTTGGCTGGACGAGACGACGATGGTTCTGGGTGGCCAGGAGTGAGGCGACGCGGCTGGTTTACTGGGCTGGGTGGTGCGACACCGAGAGAGGGAGAGATAGTACCGAGAGAGAGTTTTGTTGCTGAAGGCAACCGAGAGAGAGAGAGAGAGAGAGGAGGCTGGCGGTGGTTGTGGTTTCTTATGTTTTCTTCTGGAGGTCTCGGCTAGGGGTGGGTTTTATAGGCAAGGAGAAGGGTATTGTGACCATAAGGAGATGGGATAGGATTTGGAGTTGAGAGTTTTGTTTCCTAATAGGATTTGGAATTGAGAGTTTGGTTTCCTAATAGGATTTGGAGTTGAGGGTTTGATTTCCTAATAGGATTTGGAGTTGAGGGTTTGGTTTCCTAATAGGATTTGGAGTTATTAATTAGAGGATAAGGATGAGGCTTATGGGTGGAGATAGGGAGAAATAATGTTTAAATTCAAAAAACTAAAATTCTTGTGCTTAAAACAAAAAAATCCGTTCATGATAAAATAATAATAATAATAATAATAATAATAATAATAATAATAATAATAATAGAAATAACAATAATAATAATAATAATAATAGTAATGGAGGCTTAATTCTAAGTTAAAAAAAAATAATATGTTTGATAAATTCTTTTATAGGCTTAAACTCATTTATTGAGCCTAATAAAATTGTCCATAATTTATTCTTAAAAAATATAGAATCGGGTTGTTACAATCTCCCCTCCTTATAAAAATTCTATTCTCAGAATTTGCTAGACCTCAACAACAAACGTATTTATTCACCACATTCCTTCATTGTCTTTATTTTAAATCCTGGATTCAATCGGTTGAACCTATAATTCCCAAGCTTTTAATCTGTCGAGATTTTTTTCTTAAACATCGCTTATTCTCCAAGATTGTAGACCTCGATAGCGGGCTCGATTACAAGCCTAATATTAATTTGACTAGAACAACTCCATACAAAAGTGATTGAAACTCTCCACATAGAATAATAAAACTCTCCAAAGTTCAAATTCTAACTCCTATAATTCATGCTGAGATAGAATTTCATTACCTGTAGTACATAAAAGTACCACCAATCATCATAAAATACCATACACCGTATATAAATCTATGTCATAACTTCAAAATTCCTCAAAATTCATTCCTAATTTTCGCAAATAAGACTCTACAAAATATAAGACTATATCCTCATAAACAAGATGCATCATCAATCTTAAAACCAAAGGTTCCTGATCTCATATTTAGAAGCTTCCTTACCTTCGCGCTAAAAGCCTTTCATGTAGTAGGTGCACTTTGACATGCATGTATCCAAAAATTTCATTCATAATTTTCATTAAAATAGTAAAATAATAACAATTAAATATACTTACTACAGAGCAGAACCTGCCTTGGGGAGACCTTGGCCTAGACATTCCCTTCCTTCTTTTTCTATTTTCCAAAAAAAACTTCTCTGATTTTTAAAAAATTTCTTTGCAAAACGTTTTCCTCTTTATTTTGAAAAAGTCTACAGAATCTTTCAACCTAGGGCTCTGATACCAACTGTAACACCCCGCTCCCCAATAAAGACATTTTAGAATTTTTCGGAGAGCCAGTGTGCTACTACTGAACTTGACTAAAACTTTTTCCTTTTAATAATGAGCCAGATGCAAAAGATTCTATAAATAAAATTTAATTTAATTAATACTTAAAATCTAACATAGAGTCTGCGGAAGCACTTATTTAAAAAATATACGGAAGTCTCATGTGCTTATCAAAATAATTTACTTAAATCTTAAACCATAAAAGCTAATCATATTATAATCTGTCTAGGCCTCTGTCTCGCCTCCCGGGGTCAAGTCCTGTCCTGCAGTCTCATCTTTATAAATTTAATCACCTGGGGTGGTTTAAAAACATGAAAACAAACTAAAATGAGTCGAATACTCAATAAGCACACATCATACAGTATACATAATAAACATAAGGTTTCTTGAAAAACGTGCTTACTTATAAATACATACGTAAATAACATGAACATGAACATGAGCTTATCTTTCACTTGTCATAGGCCGTTACCCACTATTGACCCCCGTGAGTTAGGGTTAGCGAATCTAAATAGATTCCGATTCCGCCCGTGGCCGCGGGTTGTGGAATCCATACATAAGGAAGACATACTGGGTGCACTACCAGCATGTACGACCTGGCAATGCAATATGCCCATATCATAGGTACCGTCTTCATATCATAACATAGGCCGTTATGTATCTTATCATTCTTATTTCATCATAATCATACTTGCATACTTGTCATATCATAGATTTCAAAAGAAATCACATACATACTTATCATATCTTGTCATATCATATCATAGATTTCAAATAAAATCGCATTCTTTCATAACATGTCGTGATGCATGACTTCTCACATAAAATCATGATTTTTCATAAATACTTTAATGCATAGATGTTCACATAAAATCATGCATGGCTTTTCATAAACTATTTTAATGCATAACTCTCACATAAAAGTGTAACTTTTCATAAATCTTTTGATGTATAACTTCTTTTCATAAAATCATGAATTTTCATAAATAATTTGATGCATAATTATTTACACAAAATCATAGATTTTCCTATTTTTATCATGTCTTAGGTACGTAAAAAGGGGCTTCCAATAAAGGTTATTCATGCATAATATTTTTATAAAAGACATGTCGTTTACCGCACATACGTGTAAGGGTATGATCATGCTACTTACCTTGCAGCGCTACTTCTTGAATCTCACTTCGTAACTCGTCACCGAAGGGTACGTGACGGGGGTTGGCTGGACGAGACGACGATGGTTCTGGGTGGCCAGGAGTGAGGCGACACGGCTGGTTTACTGGCCTGGGTGGTGCGACGCCGAGAGAGGGAGAGATAGTACCGAGAGAGAGTTCTGTTGCCGAAGGCAACCGAGAGAGAGAGAGAGAGGAGGCTGGCGGTGGTTGTGGTTTCTTATTTTTTCTTCTGGAGGTCTCGGCTAGGGGTGGGTTTTATAGGCAAGGAGAAGGGTATTGTGACCATAAGGAGATGGGATAGGATTTGGAGTTGAGAGTTTGGTTTCCTAATAGGATTTGGAGTTGAGGGTTTGGTTTCCTAATAGGATTTGGAGTTGAGGGTTTGGTTTCCTAATAGGATTTGGAGTTATTAATTAGAGGATAAGGATGAGGCTTATGGGTGGAGATAGGGAAATAATGTTTAAATTCAAAAAACTAAAATTCTTGTGCTTAAAACAAAAAAATCCGTTCATGATAAAATACTAATAATACTAATAATAATAATAATAATAATAATAATAATAATAATAGAAATAACAATAATAATAATAATAATAATAATAATAGTAATGGAGGCTTAATTCTAAGTTAAAAAAAAATAATATATTTGATAAATTCTTTTATAGGCTTAAACTCATTTATTGAGCCTAATAAAATTGTCCATAATTTATTCTTAAAAAATATAGAATCGGGTTGTTACAACTACACTCTTCTAGTGGTTTCAAAGTGATTTTTACAGTGGTGAACAGACTCACCAAATTTGCTCATCTCTTCCCTATGGCTCATCCTTACACAACCACTAAAGTTGCCCAAGTGTTCTTTGCTGGGGTCTTTAAGTTACATGGAATACCTAAGTCTATTGTTTATGATCGATATCCCATTTTCACAAGTAATTTTAGGAGAGAATTGTTTTAGCTACATGGCACTTCCCTTAATTGTAGCTTTGTCTATCACCCACAATTTGATGAGCAAACCGAGGCCTTGAATAAAACATTGGAAGGGTATTTGATGTGTTATACTAGTGACAAACCAAAGGAATGGATTTTGTGGATTCCTATGGCAAAATGATGTTATAACACCACCTGTCATTCTTTAACTGAGTTGTGTCCTTTTGAGACCCTCTATGGGTACCCACCACCCAAGTTCTTGTCTTACATTTCGGGCACCACTGCTAATGCTATAGTGGATCAACAGTTGAAGTCGAGGGAGCATATTTCGCTCTTATTGAAAGAGAATCCGACTAAGACTCAATAAAGAATGAAATTGTTTGCTGATAAAAGAAAAATCGAAAAAGTTTTTGAAGTTGGGGATCGGGTGTTTTTTAGGCTTTAACCGTATAGGCAGAATCAGTGGCCATGAGGCATAACTTGAAACTTGCTCCAAGGTTCTTTGGACCTTTCCAAGTGGTATAGAGGATTAGGACAATAGCTTACAAATTGAGTTTTCCCCTTCTTCAAAATTGGATCCAGTGATCTAAGTATCTCGTTTGAAGAAAAAGCTTGGCTAGAATGTCACCCCATTACCTACACTACCCTATCTGGATTCACCAGGGCAAATACAACCTGAACCTAAGCTGATTTTTGAAAGGAGATTGAAAAATGTGGGTCACCATGCAACTATTGAGGTTCTTGTGAAGTGGCTAGGAGCACCTATCGAAGTCAGCTCCTAGGAGTTATTTCGGAAATTGCCTAGCCTTTACCCACACCTTGTGGGCAAGGTCCTTTAGTGTGTTGGGGGGGGGGGGGGGATTGCCAGGTCCTTGACCTCAAGGACCTTAAAGGGGAGAAGATTGTAAGGGCTAGTCTGTGAAGGTTGTTAAGCTGGATGTAGAAATTGAAGTGAAGTGTTATGGAGAATCAAAGGCAACGATTTTAACTAACAAAGGATGAAGCTTAGGGATAAATGAAGCTAACCATTTAAGGATATCAAAAAGGGGCGTAAAGGCTTATGACTTAAATGAAACGGTTTATTGCGAGAGTACTGCAGGATTCGTACTAGGCGTTTATGTTTACTTGTAATAAAACGTAACCGTTGTGTAAAGAAAACAATGCTTTGTATGATTTAGCTTGATTCTAATTAGTTAATACAAGTTAATTAGGAGTTAATGTTTTAATATTTGTCATTAATTATTTTTTTATTGACACCGGGTGTCTAGGAACAACATCCTAACTAATCCCGAATGTGAGTTTCCTGCAAATGCACATCGGATAATTCAAGTAGAAAATCTCACAGTCCAATGGCCCTTAAAGATTGTTTTGCACCCAAGAGGAATTGAACCTTAGATCTGTGGTGAGCATACTCCAAGTCCAAGACCTTTACCACTTGAGCCAACCCCTAGAAGTTTTGTCATTAATTGTTATGGTTGAGTTAAGAAAGGACTCAGTGGTTTTAATCTGATTTTGATTAGTTCTCGATTTCTTTGTGATCAGGATTGAGTTCCATTTAGTATATAGTTCCGTACAACTAGTGATCTATCCGAAGTTTTTATTTTTCATTTAAAAAATTCAGCATCTTATATATTTATGTTCATTAAATCCCATTGAGATTCTTAATTATAACCCCAAATTCTTGGAGGGCCTACATAAAATTCCAATTTGCTACTTTATTAATTCTTCGTTTTAATTATTTATCATGTTTTAACCTTAAGTTTAAGTACATCGAAATTCCAGTCGAGTCTTCTAATGTACTTAAACTAATGTTTCTTTGATTCCCACATTGAACACAATTAGGATTCAACGTACAAGACTAATGAAATTTAATTTAAATGAGATCACCGAAACGTCCGCGTATGTACGTTTCCTTCCTTCATCCAATATCCTTAATTAACTCTTTAAATACCAACGTAAATTGCAATCTCCTCGATCCCAATTTATCTATCTATCTTCTTCTTCTAAAACTTCTTGTCAATCAACAATGGCTGCTGGCAAAACTTCTCGCAGAGGTCTCAAAATATGCTGTGCTGTAACGGCGATTTTCTTAGTTATCATTGCCGCTGTTCTTGTAGCCTTGTCTTTTACCATGTTGAAGCCTAAAGACCCAAGAATCAGCATCCACCTCCAAGGCCTCGAAAACATTGATTTGTCAATGCTGATGAATGCAACAGCGAATGTCACATTGGGCACTGTTTTTACCGTCGAGAATCCAAACTATGGAAGCTTCAGGTATAAAAACTCTACCGCATACGTTGATTTTCACGGCGACCTGGTCGGGGAGGCTCTGATAGGGGAACGATATGTTCCCGCATGCGGCAAGCTTAACATGACAACTTCCGTGACTCTCATGACTGGTAATTTGGTGATGAATCCACATTTTTTTGCTGATTTGGAAAGTGGGAGCCTGAATTTGACATCGACGGCTACTTTGGTGGGGAAAACGAGTCTGCTCAAGATCTTCAAGAAGCATGCTACAGTTTATAACAGGTGTAACATATCTGTTTTTGTTTTTACTAGGAGTGTTGAATCCATATGCGAGACCAAACTCAAGATGTAGTTTCTGTCATGGATTCATTTGCATGCATGCATATTGTAGTATAACTGATATGTATATATAGCCCGATAATTTGATTATATAGTTGTGATCTGCTTTTTCTCAAGGAATAGGATTTGTTTCCAAGTTTTATATAATATAATATGCTATTTATTCTTCTTGTTTTCGTGTTCACATATATATAGACGCTCTTTTTCTTTTGTTTTTAAAATCAACAGAAGACTCTTTAATTAATTTCCAAAACTTCCATATACAGTTGATCGATTCCTGAGGTTCCGTCTCAAATAATCAAAAAAAAAGAAAAAAAGAAGATTATAGTCTGATCGATCGATTTTGACTGAAGTTTTCTGGTTTTTTGTTTTTGTTTGGAAATTTATCTCCCGGTCTGACTCCATATTCAGTCGTTTTGATCGTTAATTAGACGTATCATGGGGTTTTCAAACCATTGTGAGTCCATGTTAATTAATGGGCCATTCGCAAAAAAAAAAAAAAAAAAAAAAATGCATGGGTCCAATTAATGGTCCAGCTTCCTATAGGCTTCTAACCATGGAATCTTGATATGAAGTGAATATGAACTCCACAGGCCACAGAAAAAGCCTCCTTATAGGTTTGTAACCGCGGATGTTTGATATTAGGGCAATGAGTTTTGCTAGCCAGCTACCTCCTATTCACGCATCTTCCGCACTCCAGCCTACGTGGCTTTCTCTTTTTTTTTTTTTTTTTTTTTTAAGGAAAACGTGCGCAGAGAGTTCATTTCAATTTCCCCCCAGGTTCATTTCAACTTCCCCCCAGGTTCATTTCAACTCCAACACCCCTCCCCCTCCCCGCATTCTTCTTCGCTTCTCCAGAGTGCTCCGCTTCTTCATAAATCCTAGAGAGAACTACTAAGGAAAGCAAAACTCGGAAAACCCAGGATTTGGCAACTACCAACGAAAGCAAATCAGTGGGAGAAAAATAGGTACGTGGATTCAGCGAGTTCCCGACGTGCGTATTTAAATGGGTTTCAAAGAGAGGTTTGCTATTCTTGTTTTTTTTTTGTAAAGAAAAATAGTGAGAGACGGAGATGTGACTGTGTTTTGGCCTTTTGGATTTTTTTTGTAGAAAACAAATTTCGTGAGCAGAGAGTTTCGTGTCGTCGGGGCATTTGGATATTTTCCGCTATGCGTTCACCATTACCGTACGGCTTCAAAAGCTTCACCATTTCCGCACGGCTTCACCTGGTATTGTAGCTGCCGAGAGCCACCGTATGTCGTCTTATAAGGGTAAGAAATTAAAGAAAAGGGTTTTTATTTTTCTCTTTTTGTTTCATCTCTCCATTTCTAGTATTACTCATATTGTGTGTTTATGCGTTTATGGATCGGCGATTTGATGTTTGTTTAATCTGTGTTTTGTGGGGTTTTTGGTTGTTGATGTTGTATGTATGCCACTGATTTTTTGGTGTTTGATAACATCTGAAATGAGCGAGATTTATTGGCTTGGACTGGTAGAAGGGGAAGAACTAAAATTTATACCTTTTACTAGCTCCTTTAAACAGAACCATACATCCATGATAGCAAAAAGATCTAGAAGTGGCTTGACCCTGCTGTTTATATAACTAATTGGAGGCATGATGACATCGCTTAACATCGGAATTTAGAATAAAATCTGGTTTAGGATTCGTTGATCAGTTGCAAAGAAGTTGTGAAAAGAAGTGGTTTTTTAGTAACCCTCTAACCTCTGAATTATTGATACATACTTTTGTTTCAGATTTATTCACCTCGCTTGGACTCACCTCCTCCAAGATGGGTTCATGTTGCACACGGATTCTACTTTTTCTCTATCAGGTCTGATTAGAATTAATTCAAGCTGTGAAAGTCACGTTGTTTCTTCTTATTGTCATAATTTATATTCATTAGGCGTGCTTCTTCTCCTTACATACTGCTGAATAGGGTTATAATACTAAGATACTCATTCATGCAATATTTCCTTGAGATTATTTATTTTGCTTTCATGCATTATTTTAGTTTGACTTTCATGGAGCTGTTTTGCTTGCTTGACTTTTGTGTTATCATGTTCTTATTTCTTTGATTGAAGCCAAGAGAATTAGCTTCTGGATTTTAAACAGTTAAAAGTTGGGGCTTGTGGAAAACTGCTGCTGCTCAACTTCTGTAGAGGTCTTTTTAGGTTTTGTGACCATCTAAGACTATTTTCTGCAAAATGAAATTTTTACCACAACTTCATATTTGTAAATATTCTAATGTCCTGATTACTAGGTAGCCATTTTGTCCTGCCATTTTAGGTGTCTTTTATGTTGCAGATCGTTTATTAACCTGTTTGTCCAGCTAATGTGGTGTCTGTGGAGAGAATGAAATGATCTGTACTTTGAAGACTGCAACAAATCAGTGGATGAGCTCAAAGTTTTTTTTTTTTTCCATTAAAACCCTTTTTTCTTAGGGTGGTCACTCGTTATTGTGATACTAATCTTCAATATCATGATTTTCTTCTAAAGCATCTATTGTATACTCCGTGTAGTTGGATGTCCCGACCTTTTGAGATTGAATAAAATTACATTTAAGGTATAAAATATGGTCCTCTAATAGAGATTGCATATAATCATTTCCATCCCCTTCTCCTTTATCACTGTTTTTTTAACCTGTTTCTATTCCATGTTAGACCTTTGATGCTGTTGATGGTAAGCAAGCAAGACGAACTAATTCATCAAGTCCATTAGGGGAGCTTTTTGATCATGGTGAGTTACTGTCACATAGGTTGTCTTTTTTTTTTTTTTTTGTGGGACAAGCATTAATACTGATGAATATTTGCAAATGGCAAATATCTTAGACATATGGAAGCAGCTATCAAGACAGTTAGATCAACTGCTTTAATGGTCAGAAAAAACTTGAATTGAACTTGTGCAAACCAGCCATGGTGCTCTAGGAATATTATGGTTTGTCAACTTGGACCAAAGAAATGTACATTTGGGTGGCTGGATATTCTGGCCTATATTTGGTAGGAAAAAGACCTCCATTATATATTATATATATAGGAGTTGGTACATCTAACATTTGCTGCTTATTATTATATATGCAGTAATTTTCACCAAGTGGCTTACAACACAGAACTAATTAAATTAAATAAAGTAATTTAATTTATAAATATCGATGGTCTAGATCTGGATATGGATTGGCTTAGTGGGGTGTATTATTCTTCAGCACATTTGCCAAGGGGAATGTTTGTGGGGTCCCTCCCAGAACCAAAGAAAGGGGGGTTTGTCAGATCTTTCTCAATCTTCTAATTTGAAAGAAGAAAAGGGAGGGGTTGGCATGGAATTAGCAATGGACGGTAAGATAATGATTAAGAAAATTTCACTTTGACAATGGATGGATAACTTGTTTCTCTTGAGAAAGTTTAAGAATCAAATTGTTGGTAACTTGAGCTTATGTTGTTTCTCTTGCATGTATTTTAGATGGCCGTGCATTTATATTGCTGTTAGTTAGACTTGTTCAGTTAGAATCTATATTGCTCTTAGTTAGTGTGGAAAAAAGTTTTTTCCATAGTTTCCCTCAAGTACATCATGCAAGTGCCTATTTTTCATCCTCGTTTTCCCTTGCTATCCACTTTTGTAATTTATATTTAACGAGGAAAAAAAAAGAAATAAACCTCAATGTTAATGTGTTCCCATTCAAATGCAGTCCCTGCAAATTGCATCTGTGCATCTGCAATAACTCAAAACTTTTATGAGACTCGAGAGCTATTTAAAACTGCAGCAATTATATATATATATATAAAAAAAAAAAAAAAAAACTGCACCAACGTAATGAAGTGGCATAAGATACTGTGTTTCTAAGTGAGTGTCGGCGTGTTTGTGTTTCCAGAACTAGGAACAAAGGCCATCGTGTTTCCCATTATATAGTAGGTAAGAAAGGGGAAATCCAATAACTACGTTATATACATTTTCAGAGTCACTTTCGGGCAAGCATTAGATTTGGAGCACGTATCACATATTGTAGGACATAGGACCACGATGACACTACATTATTATGCACACACGCCATGAATGAGTATAATATAGCGTCCACTCACACATTTTCATTCCACTGGGTTTTTCTGCGACAATTAAGAATTAGATAGCAAGGATATTTTTGCCACTTGTGATGCTTCATTGATACTAGCTGCAGGTGATCAATTACAGGCATGAAGAACGGTGCATGTCTGTTGTTTCCAGAAATTTCTCTGCATTGGCTAGGATCAGAGGTCCATACTCGAAAACCATTCTCTTGTGCTGCCAAAGAATTTTCTTCAAGTGTAATATTTTGAAGAAGTGTAGCATTTTTGTGAAAATGGAAGTGTTCCATTTTCTTCAAGTGTAATATTTTGAAGAAGTGTAAATTATGATATGTAAAAGGGTATTGCACCATATGTAAAAGGGGTATTATTTTTTTTGAAGTGTAAAAAAATCAGGACTTCATTGAACTTTGTAAATATTTTTTGTTCAATTGTGAAATGCAATGAGTGCTTATTGTTCACGATTTTTGGAATGCATCATGCTTAGGTATGGGATGCCAATGGGCAATTGACAACCATAAGATGAGACCAACTATCTAGAATTTGATCAATATAAATGAATCTGACCAAATAAAAAGAGAACTTGCCGCAGGTATCAAAAAAGGAGAAAAATGTGTCACGGATTTGTCCCCTAGTTACGTCTCTCATTTCTTTCAAATTCATTAATCAAAAGATTCAGAACCTCATTTCATTGCATATAAATAAAGGCCACAAAATCTCATTCCATTGCATATAATCATAACCTCATTTACATCCCTCATTTAACTGTAACAAAACATACGTTTGGGCTGTCTAAGCACCTCATTCCATTGCATATAAATAACATACTCCCTACTTCACAAGTATTAATTAACACTTACAACTCAGCATACAACTATGAAAGGAAATACACGAATTCAATTTTAGAATCTATTGTACTTCTCTAACTTGAGTGTAAACAAATCCACCAACAAAGACAAACCAGAGGCTAA
Organism: Cyclocarya paliurus; assembly: GCA_029856935.1. Taxonomy (NCBI): domain Eukaryota; kingdom Viridiplantae; phylum Streptophyta; class Magnoliopsida; order Fagales; family Juglandaceae; genus Cyclocarya; species Cyclocarya paliurus. The sequence goes on from CM056956.1 coordinate 8,937,715, forward strand.
AGTCATTATTTGGCTGCAACTATTTCCATAAATCTTCAATCCTGCAAGTGTCCAAAGTGCTGTCCAATCCCATTTTTGGATATGCATATCATTATTTCTGTAGAAACAATAGAGAAACATATATGAGGGAGTGGATTAAATTTCCTGTAACAAACAAAAACATGTCCTAACAATACCTGCAGTCCAAATAACAGCTCCATACGGACATTATCCTTGTGTCCCATCCCTATCAAATACACAGGAAGTTTAATACAACAAAGTACATTTACAAATCTTTTTTCTTTGTGAGGTTCTATTTTATCAGCAACCAAACGTATTAATAAATGATATGAAAGAAATGGATCCTTCTATTTGGAGACAATGAGGGGATTGGGAGTATAGCTATTCTTTTTTAACAAGAAAAAGAAATAAATTGATCAAATGAGCAGCGTTGTTGACTATCTACCAATGAAAAATAAAGGAAAAAATAAACAATTCAAAGAAAAAATAAAATTTAAAATAAAGAAAAGGCTAAAGTGAATCAAGTTCCAATATTATGTTGAAAATTTTGAATCCCATATCAATATTAATGGCAATAACTTCAGAATTCTCTACTCAACAACACATTTTTTCCCAAAATACAATCTCATCAAGAAAAGGGAAAAGAGAAAAGAAACAAGATGAAGTAGACGAAGCAAATAAAAAAAAAAAAAACAGATACTTTATTTGAAGCCAATATAATCAAGAAATGTTTAAGAACACTTGAACATCAAACCCAAACTCCTCCTCACCAAGAAAATGAAATACGTAGCAAAGAAACAATATTCTTTGTTTGCATTTCGTGGGTGAGGAGTCGAGTTTTTAATTGGTGATTCATCGAAATATAAAGTTTATGTAAAATATAAAACTTGTACTACTTCTAACGTTACTCAACAAAAGGAGCCTCCAAAGGACTGCTCTTCTTGACTTCTTTCTTTACGAGGAAAAAAAAGGATCCAACAAAAATCACCTGAAGTGAAGAAAGGATTAAAAAAGAAAAAAGAAGAAAAAGAACTCTTAAGTGAAGAAAATAGAGAAATGATAACTCACAGAGAAATCTTTGATTCCTCCAAAGTGCTCTAACAATGCTAGATAGTGCCCCTGCCAGAGGAAAGAAACGTCGATTTAAAGTCGAAAGCGGTAGGTGCTTTGTGTGGGGGTTTTGTGAAAAAATGCCGATTTTTGTCAGGGTTTTGTGAAAGGACTCTATAAAATCACTCAACCAGTGATCCACGAGAGAAGGAGAGAGAGGTCAGAAGAGATTCTGTGTGTGAGGGGTTGTATTTTTTTTAGGGTTTCATGGGTGAGAGAATGTTTGGGTGAGGAAGAAGAGAATTTTTTCGTGTAGCCTTTCAGGGCTGATTCGGGAGGGGAAGAAGAGGGAGAGTTGAGAGGTCTGAGGGAGAACGAGGGTGAGAGGTTGAGGGAGAAGAGGGAGATGCATCGAGTGAGTCTGAGGGAGGAGAGGTATGCGTCGAGTGAGATGTCTGAGGGAGAAGAGGGCGAATGAAGCAGCTCGGGAGGGATTATTCGATAAACTGTGAGGTGGAGAAGAACCGGGTTCGGCCACGTCAGGAGTGTGGTGTGTGGGTAAAAAACCGGAGGTTGAGTAGATTATTTGTTAGGGCAATATGAACTCCAAGAGCCACAGAAAAAGATTTTTTTTTTTTAAAAAAAAAAAAAAAAACTAAATCAAGTAGCTAGAAGTTTATTTTTTTTATATGGAAAAAAAAGGTAAGAGAAGCCAATTGGATGTGACTTTTTTACTTAAATTTGACGATAGTAGCACCTATTCCTTGGAAAAACATGACCGTACCCTATCTAGTACCTGTTAGGAATCGTATATGCCAATAACTTAAACCCACTAGAAAATTCAATTAATTTTTAGCCGGCTAGTTATACCATTAGTTTAAGTTTATTAGTACATATATGTCAAACCTGGAGGATCGGAGTAATACAAAGGATACTGAGTCTAGTTTGAAATTTAAGAATAAAGAAGCCATGCTATATTTGGTTTTCATACACGTACAAATATATATTATATATTTATATATGTGACATTTTATTTATGCATGTATTCCGTTAGAAGATTTTGTCTTTACATAATTGAACATTGTAGATGTAAAAGTTTGATTAGGACTAGGTGACTAAGTTGATAAGTTTGCATATTATTAGGTGACTAAAATGATAGAGTTTATCCTATCATTAAGTTTGTAATTTTGGATGAATGTAAATATTTATTGGCTTGATTTATAACCATATTAAGTTTATCTAGGAGGTATTAGAGGTTACATAGATAAGTCATAAGTATGAAAATCAAGTCCCAATGAATATGCTATTATCCACAAAAGAAGTTGAACTGGGTTCAATTTCTATAGAGAGAATTTATCGCGGATGTCAGCATTATATCAGGAGACGTCTTCGCGACGGACTCGCCCCGTCAGCAGAGTCTTAGGGTTCGTTTGGTTACCCAACCAAACTCAACTCATCTCACTCATCATTACAATTTTTTCAAATTCCAATACAAAATATAATAAACAATTCAACTTTTTCAAATTCCAAAACAATAAAAATATTCAAAAATAATATTTTAGCAATATTTTATTATCTAAACTCAACTCAACTCAACTCATTTCAACAACCAAACACACCCTTACTGAAACTAAATGTAACGTCCATCCTTGTGGTGGGTCTTTTTACAAAATATTTTAGAAAAGACGATGGGAATTACCGTTCGGTTTGAAACTTTTTACTTCCATTCCCAAGGTGCAAGATTTTACATTATAAAATAAAATGTGATTTTAGAATAAAAGAGGTTTACAGTGGAAAACATAAATCTTAAAATAAAAATAACTCTTATACAATTAAGACGCTTGTGCCTAGACTTCGGTGCTTTTTCCCTTTGGTCGTGTCCATTCTGAAGCGTACCACTCATTCAGTTCCTGTGGGGGGAGGGGCATACATAAAAACTAAAATGAGTCGAATACTCAGTAAGTATTACTTCATACAGTTAAAATATAGCAACGTAAGTTTTCAGTCATGCATTTATTATTCCATACATACTATATGTACATGCATACATTTGTTCATTTGAAAATATCACTAGACGGGGCTTTTTTTCTTTAAAAAGGATTTTCTTTTCGTAAAACATTTCTCCCGTCAGTGTCTTCACTTCTTAAAGAATGTCATGCATTCATACATGCTTTTCTTTTCACTTTCATAGGCCGGTGCATGTTGTTATGCCCCTCGTGCTAGGGTTAGTGGCCCTTTGGCCAATGGATTCACCGCGTAACCACAGGTTGGAATCTCATTCCGTTAGAGTGCAGCATTGGGTGCACTACCAGATACTATTACCCGGCATTGTAATCTGCCAATTCATTCATTGGGTACCCTTTTCATTCATATGACCGTTACGTATCTTCATACATTCATGCTTTCATGCCTTTCTTTCTTTTCATTCGTTCATTCATGTTAGCTCTAAAGAGCTGGAGCTTTCATTCATTTCATGTGCATGAGGATGAGCTTTCATTCTTTTCTTTTCTTTTCATTTGATAGTCCTTTCATGAGAAAACATCATTTCATAAGAAAAATATCTTTTCATGAGAAAACGCTGTTCAGGGCGAGAGCTAAAAAATCATCTTTCATGACATATCTTTTCATGGAAAATACATACAATAGATATTGCGTATAGTCATCCATTCATATGCGTACAATTAATACTATGGTTGCGTGAAAAAGGGCTACCAAATAAAGGTCGTACATACTTATACTTTAAAACGTTATGCTTTGTATGCTTTTTCGTAAAGAATGTTCTTTCATTTCGTAAAGCATTGTAAGGGAAAAGCATTTCTTTTCTTCGTTTTCAAAAAGGAAAAGCGTTTCATTTTTCTTTTTCTTATCTTTTGAAAAACTCTAGAAGGGCATGAACATAATACTTACTTGGATTCCATGCTACTTTCATATCATGCAATCCATTCATGCACGTGCCAGATGGCAACCTACATGCATACATATAACCTTAACATCATTATCTATCTAATACATAAGCAACTGAACTAGAAATAAAACTATGCTTTACTTAGAACACTCTCCTTCTATCCCGTACTCTTACGTGTCCTTTACTATGGTAAAACCTTCGGGAACCGATTTACGGTCATTACCTCTTTTAACCTCAATGCTCTACTTCAAGTGCTTACTCGCTAGGGTGTAACCATGATTCACCTTAAGATTAAGATACTAAGACCTTCATCATATTCTTCTCATTAACCGCGTTCCGACACATGACTCAAACCGACTACGTCACACATCCCATTCTTAGACGGTACACTCGTCATTACGTTCATGTACCTTAGCTCACACTAAATCCTCATGCTCATCCATACACGCCACATGGCTCTAAGCCACTGGGAGGCTTAAGCACCATGTAACCATGTAACCATACTTAGGACAGATTACCCATTGCATACGGTGAATCCGTCCGGTACATGTGTTTAACCGGATTACACACGTACCTTATCCCTTTATTACTTAAAACCAACATATAATACATTGATCACAGGCTCGTATGGACAAGTGCCATACTCCGATATCAACCTTCTCTTACCTAGCAAGCATGACTCTTCATGCTGACCGTCTCTTTTGACAGTTCATCCCAACACTTGATACGACAAGACTCTATTCATAACTACACCTTACGTCACGCTATATAGCTCGAGACTGTTCTCAAGCTACACCATGACCTTGTCATGTCACCTCATATACATCCTAACTCATCATAGCATGACCTCTTAATTGACCATGTCAGTTCGTGACGTTGCCCAATTATGCTTCCGCTACACTACTCTGATACTTTCCAGCCACTTCGCACATACTCCAAGCCATAAGCCGACTACATGGCGACACTCGTCATCTCAAACTATAGCCACACTTCATAGCACAGTCCACAACACTACACAGCACAATCCACAACACTACACAGCACACTCCCCAACTACATCCAACACTTTATGTCACAGCACACCACATCACTATACTACACAGCGAACTCCACAATATTAACAGTCCACAACCTAATCAACCAACTAACATCTAACATAAATAACAAGGGATACAGAGTTATACCATCAACGGGATAATTCATGTGTTGTCCGCTAACCGCCACAGCTGATGGCATCGGAAGGGGCGTACGGGGAGGCTAAACTGCGTACGGTGACTGTTTGGGCATTTGGATAGCTAGGTGTGGTCTTGGAAAGGCTCATGGTGGCGGCAAGGGGCGTACCACAGCAGATTTAGCCGTGTACAGTGACGGTCAGCCATGTGCAATGGCTGTCCATCGTGGGTAGTGGTTGTCCACCACATAAAGTGGTGGCTTGGGCTTAGGGCTAGGCTAAGGGAGGTCAAGGGAGGCTGAGGGTGGCCTCATGGTGGCGGAGCACGGCGGAGCCGTGGGTTTCCAAGGGACACCAGTGTGTCTCAAGGCATGGAAGTGGAGGGGGGAGCTTGGGCTGGTCGTGGTTGGCCCTGGAGGGGCTCAGGAGGCTACTGGCAGAGCCGTGGTGGCTCAGTGGTGGCAGCACGGCAGTCCACAGCGGTGGAACTAGAGAAACCTATACGTGAGAGAGGGAGAAGTCATGTGTGGAGGAAGGGGCTACCGGCCTTGGGTCCAAGGGAGGAGGAAGGGAGAGACTCAGGGATGCTGGTGGTGGTGTCTGGTGGCCTAGGTAGCAGTGCACAACGGCGCTAGGAGCTGCGCAAGGTGAAACCATGCGTGGGTTGCTGCGGGCATGAGTGGGAGACGATGGGTGCGAGATAGAGGCTTGGCTCGGTGGTGGAGGCTCGCTAGAGTGAGGGGAGGTCGTTGGTGGCGGCGGTAAGACCTGCTGGCACATGATGGTGTTGGACTATGATGTAGAGTGGATCGGTGAGAGGGGCAATGTGCTGCACAAGCCGAAGGAGTGGGAGGAGAGAGAGAGGGGAGGGAAAAGTGAGGGAGAAAGAGAGAGGGCTGGGGTTTTATTCTAAAACCCATCGTCTTGGAATCTACAAAGCGATCTAACGGTGAAGCTTAAATACTGATTTGAAAATGTGTAAATGTTAACTTAATTAAAAGCACTGAGAGGAATTAAGATAGAATATTATTTAAACTAAACTTTAGTTTATAAAAGTAATATTCCTTCATCATTAATAAAATGATGAAGTCTTACTTAATATATTTAAGAGAATAAAACCATTAAATTAACAAAGTTCTCAACGTAATTTAAATCCCATAATATTTTAAATAACTAAAATCCTTTAATAAAATGATTTCTCACAATTATAATAGTTTTGAAGCTCTTCAAAAATATTATAATTGTCTTATTTAAAGTATTACTTAGTCAAATAATGATAAGAATATTCCATTTAAAATACTCATAACTTTAAAATATAAAATTAGCTTCAGAAATCACATAATATCTTTACAAACACGCCATCGAGGTTTGGCACGCATAACAAGGCTCGCAGTCGCTAGAGATAAGGGGTGGACTGTCGCATCGAACGGAATTACTTACGTTAGAAAGAAGGAAGGAACGGGTTGCTACATTAAAACTTCTTTCAGATTGTTTATTTAAAGGATCCTATTGGTTAGGATCTATAGAGACTCAGATCTAGATATTTTCTAGAATAATTTTTAGTGTATATTTTGGTGAGAAAATCTTTTAGAGAATTTTCATATTATTTCTTTCAAAGAGTGTGATTGGGCTTTATGTTGGAGAATTGATTGATTGAATTTCAACCACTAGAGTTCTAGGAGAAAAGTCAATGTTTGAAAATCACTAGAGGTTCTGGCTAGCGCTACTGCTGTAGAAGACAAATGGGGTATTTGTCTGGTCAAGTAAGAGTATTAATTGATAAAGGTTTTGTAATTGCGTTTTACTTGTAATTGATTTTCAAATAATAAAATTGATTTTTTTGAGTTTGGCTGCCCCATAAGGTTTTACATTTAAAAAGTTCTTTAAAGGATTTCCCTTCGATACCAATCTTGGTGTTATGCAATTTCTTTACTTTAAGTTATTACTTAATTATTAAATAATTGCTTGATTAATGACTAACCAATTTGTTTAGTGAATTGGTAAATATTTCAGTGAATACACAGGAGTATTTGGGTAATTTCAAACATAATTAAACTCAATTGTTCATAGAGTAAATTTGAGTTTTGTGAAAGATGATAAGATTCATGTGAGCTTAATTACATCTATATATAGGAATGATAGTACTTATTAATGGCGCCTTATATGCACTGATAGCGTAAGATTTGAGTTCGTATTTAGAATGAACATATAGATTCAGCATGCTAATTATGCATCTTAGGCTTCTTCTTTTTTCTTCTAAAGTTGAAGATTTCACACACCCTCTTCAAATTACCACCCATGCAATTTGCAATCACTACTCAAACTATAAAATGGCTGCAATGCAATAGGCCAATTTCTCCTAAGAAAGATAAAATTATGCCTAAAAGCTTAAAAATCCTCAAAAAAAGACAAAATAAATTTAAATTTAAAAAGAGATTTATTTCTTTAAGAATTTAATTTTTGAAAAGAAATAAAATAAAAAAATTTAAAATTTTGTTATTTATCTAAAAAAAAAAAATGGTCTTCTACTTTAACTTTATAGTTTTTTGTTTTTAAATAAAGCATGTTCAACCTTTAATTCTTGAATTAAAAGTTTCATTTTATTTTTTTTGTATTTTTTCAAAATTTTAAATATTTTATTATGTGTATTTATTCCAAAGTTTTGATGAAGTGGGCAGGTTACAATTTTTTAATAGTGTAATGGGCAATTAAGAGCTGCATGGGTAATAGTTTAAAAGATTTTTGTATATATATTTTTGGTGGTTTGTATGTTATTATTATTCCTGGCAGCTTTCGCATTAGGTTGGTTTGGTTGACCCTAATGATAATTAGTTAGAGTGTATATATATATATATTTAATTCTATAGTTTAATCATTTGAATGCATATATATGGTTGAAGTGAAAGCTTTTATTTTTTATTATTTGACTAACAAATCTCTATCAAATCTGATCATGGATAATGGTTCTGATCTTAAGCAAGTGTTCTTTTTCAATCATACAGGAACGTGTGAGTTTAATGTGTGTGTGAGAAGAAAAATCTAAATTTTATGGTTGTAAAAGATATATAATAAGATTTTGAGTTAGCATTGGGGTTTTAGATCGATCATATCCTTCATCTTTATTATAATTAATTTAACTAAGAAATCCGATAATTGCAAGATTCAAGCTGATCTAGATCATAATATTGTTTGAATTAAAATAAAATAAAATAAAAATGTTTTATTTGGAGACTGTTGATCAAATGAATCAAGTATTTGATTCTTTGAAAGGCAATAATAATTAAGATTGGAGCTTGACCTTCAACTTAATTAATTAACCCTACGCATGATGACTGACTAGCACTACTGCATGCGTAGCTATTGTTGTTGGGTGAGTGAATCATCATGTAGACTTGGTTTTATGCTTCCTTCCTAATTCGCACCCTTATTTCTTTATAATTTCTATCTTCGATCCACACCGTACGTAATAGATGATCCCCAAATACCATTAAACTAGAAATCTCTTAGCTGGAGAGTATCGATGGATCAGAAATATTTCACCAAAACAAAAAAATGAAGTATATATATGTAACTAATCTACTAACAATATTATAAGTTGTCATGAGTGGAGTTGATGCTCAATTATTGTGTCAACCCTAGCTAATTCGTGGTAATAAATGAGAGTATTAAGTACAAGCTGTGGGCTCTAATCCTCGTATGAGGATCCCCACTACTTTGCAGTAACAAAGAGCATGACATAGTTGTGGGATCTAATTATCATGAAGAAAAAGCTCTATTGGATAAATAATTTGATTCGAACGTAAATTATTCGAACTTAACTCACATCTTTAGTTCTTCAGAATGAGATATTTGTAATGATCTCTTTTTTTTAAAAAAAAAATAGACTTCATTTCATTCAATGAATCGAAATTACAGCTGTGACTTATCAATACAGAGAAAAATCCAGACTACAAGCCAAACTAATGCATCTACTCTGAAGCACCCCCACACACAAATTTATTTGTGATGAACATTGTCTTAACTTCTAAAAAAACTCTCTATTAACAGAGATGAGCATTTTGTGAAAACAGAACTAAACGCCTTTTCTTCCAAAAAAGAGAAGTACTATCTTCATCCTTCCCAAGAGGAGGATTACTATCTCTCCGACTCCTCCCAAAAGAGGAACGAGACTCTACTGCTATTGACACAAGTCCAATAGCCTATTCCTTATTATTTCTTTTTCTAATATTAAACCATAATGCATAGAAAAAACTAAAAAACACATCTAAAACTAAAAAAACCACATGGACCGAAGAAAACAGATGGCTCAGTCCAAAGAAAACAGAACAACCTATTTGCAAGTGGAAGGCCACTTAGGGCTTCATCACTATCAATTGCGCCGCCCTCCTTCTTTTTTCTTTTCTTCTTGTTTCTTTTTTCTTTATTTTCTTGCTACTCCTATGCCTGATCTTCGTTTCTTTTCTCCCGTCACCCGCCTACCACGATCGGCCATGAGCAGCAACGGCTTTCTCTCTGCACACAAGCACCGTCTCTGTGACACCAGCACCGACCTTTCACCACGAGCATCGAGACCATTGAGGAGTTGTCGCCTGGTCTAATTGAGGTGCATTATTGCATATTTTATACATTTAAAACCTATATATTTTTAATTGTTTTATTATTTTATCATTGGTTTTAGATGAAAAAATGATTGAAATGCATAAATCAAAGTTGTGATTTAAATTGATTAAAAGCATAATTTATGCTTAATTTTATAACTTATGATTTAATAGGTCAATATTTATTCACTTGCATAACACACTTTTAATATTTTGTTTTCCATATTTTGTCTAATTTTATTTTTATTTTCTTTGTCTAGTTTTATTTCTTTGATTATTTATTATTTATTTTACTTGTCTAAGTTTTATTTTATTTATTTTATTATTTTTTTTAACTCTTTTGATTTTGATTTTATTTTTGTTTTAAAGCTTGTACTAAACGACATGTCGTTTTTCCTATATGGAAAATGACTTGTCGGTTAACTTGGGAATAGAATCTGTCGTCTTCTAAACGATGTGTCGTTTTATCCAGTGAAAACCAGAGAGAAATAGTTTGAAACAATTTTAAAAGGATCTGTATATATGGACCGATTAGGTTCAATATAAAACAGATTCCATGAAAATAATTTTCTAATATACTCAGTTTTTGTAGCAGGGAGAAAATACTGAGTATTTTTAGATGAAATAGGCTTGGAATATGGATCATAAGGGGTTAAAATAATTAAAACAAAAGAAACCGGTTTAATAGTAAAGATACTACCAAGGGTAGTAAACCTGTTTGCAATTTCTAGGGATGAAGCAAGCTCTTCTTGATGAGCTTAGTATCAGAAATTAGGGGGGGACAACAATCTGTTTTCCTTTTCCTTTCTTCTTGCTCATGGTTGCTGCAAGAATTTACAGGTAAGGAAATCGGAAATAGAATTTTCAAAACCTTTAATGTACTCAATATCAAAATTAAATACACTTACAATAGCTTGCCATCGAGCAAAAATATATTTGAATGCAATGTTTTCAACATCTTTTTCTAAAACATATTTAGCACTTTTGCAATCAACGCGCAATAAAAAAATTTTGTTTAATAAGTCACTCTAAAATTTAGAAATGCATAGTAATATAGATAAGATTTCTTTTTTAATAGTACTATAATTACTCTGTGTAGTATTCTAGTCTCCGGAATGGAATCGAACAATTTGTTCAAATAAGTCTGGTAAAACAATTTGTTTCAAAATGCCACCATAACCAATGTCTAAAGCATCTATTTCAATAATTTTAACAGAATCAAAAGTAGGGATACCAAGACAGGGAATAGTTTTGACATGTGTCTTGATCTGTTTAACAAGATGAGTATGAATTTCAGACCAAATAGGAGGATTGGTATGTAGCCTTTCAAATAGTGGGCGATATTGTTTCATCATATTCTAGTAGAAATCAGTAACATAATTGAGAGAGCCAAGAAATCTCTACAACTAAGTTTTATCAAGAATGACATCAGGAAATTTGTCAACAAATTCAAGAGCCCGATTGATGGGTCTAATTTTGCTTTCAGAAATATCATAACTAAGAAATCGAATTTTGGTTTGAAACAGTTTAATCTTTTTAGCAGAAACAACAAGACCATTTAATCTAGTGATATCTAGAAATGATTGCAAATGTTTCCAGTGTTCATCAATAGATTTGAAAAATATGAGAATATCATCAATGTAAATAATGGTAAAATGGGTGAATGAGTTGAATATATCATTCATGATATTTTGGAATTCACTATGTGCATTTTTTAGGCCAAAAGATATTACATTCCACTAATAGTGACCAAAAGGGGTAGTAAAGGCAGTCTTATCCTTATCTGACTCACTAATCTGGATTTGCCAAAATCCTGACTTTAGGTCAAACTTGGAGAAGACAACAACATTACTTAACCTATGAATTAAGTCATTTTTATTGGGGATAGGCTACCTAATCCACTCTAAGATTTTGTTCAAGGGTTTGTAATTAATAACTAGGCGGGGGGTCCTTCTCTCAATCTCAGCATTTTTCTAAACATAAAACGCAGCACAAGACCAGGGAGACTTATTAGGCCTAATAATATTCTTAGCAAATATATTATTAATTTCATTTTTGTAAAATTCTAAAGTCTCACTATTCATTTGAATAGACAGAGCTTTAGTTGGAATATCTTTTTCAAAAAAATCTTTAACATATGGTAAAGTAACAATATGTTTCTTCCTATACCAGATCTTCGGCTCTTGGGATGGAGTATTCCCAAGAGCCAAATACTCCATCTGCTTTAACCCATAAACTGATTTTGTTGATTTCAATCGATGGAGTATTCCAAAGATTGATGCTAAATCTATTTACAAAACTACTTGGGTTCAATCTGCTTTTAAAACTGAATTCAATGTTAAAACTGTAGAACAAACCTATGCTATTTGAAAAACCCATGAAAAATGTTGCCTATTTAATAGAAAATCGATCCAAGGTTTTCTAGTAAAAGGTTACAAATTTCCACATATTGGTTCTGTTCAAGTTGTTGTCAAACCTCTAACGAGGAAAGGCATCAACGCTTCTGTTTTACTGTGTTTACGTGATGCTAGATTTAAAAAATTTGAAACTAGTATTCTTGGTATGATTCAATCTTCTTTGTTTAGTGGTCTAGTCCACTTTGATTGTTTTCTTGATATAACTCTTGCTTTGGATGATCCCAATATTTTAAAAGCATTGACTGTGAATATTTTAACTTCTGGTTATGATATGAAAGAAGGCAGTAAGCCTCTTGCTATTGTTTACTGGATTGGATCTTAAAGACTAATTTAAATCCGAAAGCTATTTTGAAAACTTTAGGAAATAAAACTCTGTTAATCCAAAGTTCTACTCCTGATGCAAATGTTCAAGTTCCAAAAATGATTTATTGGAAAGATATTTCTCTTCCCAATGAATGGATTTTGGAACATGAAGTTTCTCATACTAAAGCTTTTGCTGATGAGCTTAATCTTGATTATATTCAGCTGAAAACTCTCTCTCTCTCTAAAAACCAGAGCTTCTCTCTCTAAAAACTCTCGTCCGAACACATCCTGGAGGAGGGGGAGCTTCGGCTTCCTCCTCCTCTTCCTCTCCTCCCTCTCTACAGTCGTCCCCGACGATTTTTTTGTTTTTGTCTTTGTTTTTATTTTTTGTTTTTGTTTTTTGTTTTTTGTTTTTTTGTTTTTTTTTTTTCAAGTTTTTTCGGCCGAATAATGAGGGTAGTCGATCTGCTTCTCCGGTGACCATTTTTCGACACGCGCACCACCGGGAGAACTCCCACATGCTGATCTTGCAGTCGTTCACTTTGTGCGCCATTCGAAGCAGCGTGTCGTACCTACGCGCGGATTACAAAGAATGCATGGTACACTCGAGCCACCACGTATCACACTGCGTCGGTGCCGGCAGCTCAGGGCCCAGCACACCAGCACTGTCTCGACTGGCCGATCGGCCCCTTCCCAAAGTGGCGCGTGTCATGCACGTGCCACCACTGATTTCCCTTTACTGTTTTTTCCGGTTCTATTTGTTTGGTGGTTGCTTGTTGTTTCCGTTTCTGTGTTTCCGACTTAATGTCGGTGTGTTTTTATTGGTATTTGTTTGTAGCAAAAATAAAGTGAAATAGGCTATTGAACTTATATTCATAGCTATGTGGGTTCCTCCCTCATCCAGTTAGGAGGATGGGTCGTTGTTCACTTCTCCTCTTTTGGAGGATGGAGTTTGGATGTGGGATTTTTTATCTCTGTTATATACAGAGATTGATACTCTCTTTTGAGAGTATTATGAAGTTCAGACAATGCCTGTCACATAATATTTGTGTAAGGGGATACTTACAACAGGAGTTAGTTTGGCTTGTAACTTGAGTCACATATGTAACTTTCTTTCTAATGAATGAGATGAGGTCTATTTCCTATAAAAAAAAAATCTTAATTATATTTAGCAATATTTGAATGGTACTGTAAAAATTAGTTTTGATCAATCTCTAGTACTTAACATAAGAAGAAACTCTTTCGCTGGATCTAGATCTTCTTTTATTGGTTCTATTTCGGATAATCCAGTAAGACAAGATCAAAATCTCAGACAATTTCTGGAAGATTCTGTCAAAACAACCCAACCTATTTATCTTGATTTAAAATTGAAAGGACTTTCTACATCCTCTCAAGTTACTTTTGCTTATTACGCTACCAAGGATGGTGAAACATCCAAGGATAGATCCATAAATGAAGAAGCTGATAAAAAAGAAGAAAATGCTTCATCTTTATCTCCTATAACTTCGAATATGGTTGCACCTATTCATCATAGTCAATTTACTGTGATAAATAGAGCTTTTGAATTTGATTTATTTACTTTGGTTAATGAATATAGTTTTGTTGAAAATCGTGATAAGAGAAAATCTTATCATGCTACTTTTTTTGCTTCTAAAAAATTGCATGTTAAAAGAAAATGGAAAGAAAAGCTGAATGACATCCAAAGGCATATACTTTTCTTTGATTTTGTTGAAAATTGTTATGCTCCTAAAAATAGTTTAAATGTTGTTAGAACTAGTTTTGTCAAGGAATAAGGCAAGGTAGTGGTTAAATCTAGCCACCCTCCTTTAGAGACAGTACTTATTTCCCATAAGGGATCTGATGTAGCTGCCTCTCCTTTCAAAATACCCATAACTGAGTCCAAAGAAACAACTGTTTTGCAAGAAACAGTTGTTTATTTTTAGTATCAGATGGAAATATATATATATATATATAAATATTTATATATAGAGAGAGAATAATTCTTATTGCAGTCCACAGATGGAGGACAGCTTTGCAAACCTAAATGAAACGCAGTGTTTCATTAAAATGCAGTGTTTCATCAGTCTCCTTCTTCCCAAAGAGAGAAAAACCTTCCTTCACACTGTAACGCCCCGACTCCCATATACAAAACAACACGGGAATCATGACGTCAGGATGATGACAACATGGGTCACGCATCCCAACGACAAGTGCCAAGTGTGTGCTACAAGCAAATAGTGAACAAATAAATACGCAGTCGATAATATAAATAAGTCACTAGTACCAGAATTTTAGTTTAATACAAATATCCAAAAATAAAAGCATTTAAAAACAATACCAATGTCCCAAAAATAATACAAGAGTTAAAAAGACAAACCCGAGTGATCCCAGATCACTCCTCCGGCGGAGCCAACTCCTCAGGCTCAGCCTCCTCAAAACCTGCATCACCAACATCAAAATCTATGGTACCAGAAAATGGTACCGCAGGTAAGTAAAACCCAAAAATACTCCAAGACATAAATATATAAACACAACAGCCACTATGCATGCACATGATGACCAAACGCAAAACCCGAGAAAAACACCATTTCTCCTAAAATCACAAGTTTTCCACGCACGCCAAAAATCACCATTTGGCACAAATTAATATCCAGGAATAGTTACATTAATTCCAATTTTAACCGTATGCACCATGGCCTCCCCTAGGGACCATCCACATACTCTGGCTTCTTTATTCACTCCACGTGCTTTTGCCCAGTTCCGTGGCCCTTGTGCTGGTGGGGGTCAGATGATGCTTGGCTATGTACGGAACTAGGCGCGCGACTTGCCCGTCCAAGTCCCGGGAAAAAGCTCCAGGGGACGATACTCAGTATATTCCGCTCCCGAGTGCCCATAGGAGCTCCATCGAGATAATAACCATCTCGGCTTGAGGGTGATACACACGCACCCGAAAAGCCTTTTTCATATTACACAGTTTTCAAAATACACACGCACGCATGCGTGCACAATGCTATGAAATCGACCAATTACCAACAACCAACAGTTATCAGTAATTTCCTAATAACCAACACAGTCTAACTAGATAACTAAATCACAGTTTATAAAACAGGTTATTGCGAAAATATATTTAAATCTTAAAAGGCTTTTGGAGAAATACTTACAGCGCTTTATAAAAATAATAGGAGGATCACGGAGGTGCAAAAGGCGGCTGGAAGGCAATGCAGCAGTGTAAAAACACTGTGGCCGAAATACCCAGTGTACCCAAATTCCAACGGGGTCAAAAGAAGACTTGGAATTGATAGGGTAGGGCCTATGAAGTGTGGTGAAGCGAATGGTATCGAAGGTTGACCGTGGGTGGCGGCCGAAATGGCGGTTTAAGGCCACGGAGTTCAAATCGGAGTGGGTGTTCGTAGGGGCGGCTCCGGCGACGAATCGAGGCCGGGATTGGGTCCAAAGGATTGCTGGAGGGCCGGTGATGAAGTGGTGAAGAAATGGTGGCCAATGGTGGCCGGACAGCGGCAGAACAGCGAAGGGAACCCGCGGCTTCGCACGGCTCACGGCAGCTAACGGCGGCGTTAACCGGCCTGAAAATGGAGGGGTAGGGTCGCCGATCGGTGGGGAGTCAAATGGCACCGGCGGTGTCGACCATGGCGGCCGGCAGCTGCGACGGGGAGGAGAAGTCCAAAAACGACATGGGAGAGGAGAGAGAGAGGGTCGGGCGAGGAGAGAGAGAAGTCGAGCGGGAGAGAGAAGATCCGAAAGAAAAAGAAAAGAAAAGAAAAAGAAAAGAAGAGGAAAAAAAAAGCTGAGGAAAAGAAATGAGATCCAATCCTCACAACTTTTGGGTCACAACTGATCCTCAAAATAATTATTTTTAAAACAGTAAATTAAATAAATCAATTTAAACTCAAAACTAGCTAAAGTAAATTATTAAATTCCAACAAAAACATCCTTTAAAATAAAGAGGAATTAAATTACAGATCACTAATTAAAATTAATCAAACGCAGTGAAATGCTTTAATAAAATAATAATAATTTTAAAACTCATAAAGAAACCAATTTAAATTAAAAATCAATTTAAATCCAAAACAATAATTAACAATAAGAAAGCCCAAATAACATAATTTTCACAACTTAAAATATTATAAAATAATATTCTAAAACTCCCAAAATTCTAAAACAAAAGAATCAATTTTTAAATTAATTAAAATAATCCTTCATTAAAATACACTAAAATACGGAGTGTTACACACACTCTCTCAAATCTTTCTCTCTCTGAGAAGTCGAAATCCACCATGTGCAACTGCCATGGTAACTGCATGCTATGCCGACTATGTTTTCGTTAAAACTTTATTTCTCCGTAAAATACAAGTCCCGCTCATCTTGTTGATGAAGGGCTACAACCAAAAGCCTTTAATTTTTCGATGAAAAACTTGCTATACATTCAGGGACTATATTGTACATCTAAGGTCAAGTATTTTTCATTCTCTTTCTTTTGGTTGAGTCACAAATGCTTTGCATGAGTCACAAATGAGTAAAAGAAATCTGCACTCTACTTGTTTGTAAAAACTTGTGAAGGGTTCCATATGGTTCCATACCCATTCGTGATGTCATCTGGAAAAAGTTTAGCCGGCCCAAAGTCTCTAATTTTTGGGTTAAATTCTTTGTCCGAAGTATATTATTAGCTTTAATTTTTTTATAGTGAGAAAAGAGGAAGAAGATGTAGAGGAGGTGGAGATGGGTGAGAGAAGAAAGAGTTGGAGGGTAAGAGAGAGAGAGAGCCATTGGAGAGATCTAATAATTCTATCGTTGGGGGAAGAAAGAATCGCTGGAGGTAAAATATGTTAAGGCCTTTTTGACATTTAAAACCAATTTCAGGAGTAAATGACAAAAGCCCATTTGTCCGGACGCAGCCCTCCCAACTTGGACTGTACCTAGCAACGTCCATATATGTATTGTTGATAAGGTACTGATCTCTCTTTAATTTTCCCTTTATCCCATGGAAGTCACTTTCTGATCCCTATTTGAACACCTACTGCTCACTAACTTGTCTTTTTCTGGAATGGCATGACCGTTATACCAGAAGCATCTTAATTATAAATTGACTGCAAATTATATAATGAATTATTATAATTACCCTAATATTAATATATAATCTATTATTATTTCCTACTAAATTTGGAGACCCCATATCTATATATATACACACATTAATATTATTGATGCATGCTTAATTTGCTATATATAATTCTTGTACTTCTTAATTCGTTTATGATGATTTGGTAATGAATTATTCTTCCTTTTTTTTAATATAATTAGTTATTTCCTGAAGGAAAAAAATAGTTTTAGCCATGACTTCTAATTATTATTAATTAGGTCAAAACATAATTAATTATATATTTATAGACACAGTACTCACACATTATTATTATTAATGCATATTATATATATATATATATATGTATATATACTAGTATAATTCATTTTTAATTATCCTCGATATATCGATGAATGCATTTTTTCTGGGTACTAATTTTGTGTATCGATATATCATGCATCATTCTCCTCATAATTCAAGTATTACGACATGTCTTTTCATGAAACTGTTGAAGAAGACCACTTAATATATATATATGCTTGATCATGAAGTCGAGTACGTACTAGATCTGAGATAACCTTTGATCTACCTCTCCAAAAATGTAAATCACATCAACATGATTATTAGTGGTTGTTAAACATGTGATTGGTCACCTAACTTGCAATCCAAATTATCTAAATATTGTTGGATTTTAATCTAATTAATGGTCATGTCATCAGTCATTTTCAGCTTCTTTCATATCATATATATAGTTTATGATCATGCCGACCTGAAAACCTTGCATATATATGAACTGCTCATCATGTATATATCCAAAAGTGAATAGTACTTTGGATTAGATAAAATCTAGTAAGATTACATGCATACATGATCATTCACTCGATCGAGAAGGTACAAAGGATTAAATGATATTGCATGCATGGCCAATGTTCCAGTGGCTTGCCATGTGCTAATTCAAAGACTTTCACTATCATGATAGATTCTGGAAACTGACAGATTCAGAAAGTTGAAATGGTTCTTTTTAGATTAAAAAAGAAATAATAATTATGCTGTAATTTGTAATCTTTCATAGCAAACTTTGCATGCAAAGATGCTCTTTCCCTTCCTTTTTCTCTTTTGTTTTTGTTTTTCGAGGTCTCTTTGTTTTTACTGTTGAGTTTTCTCGTCTTTTTTTTTTTGATAGAAAATAGACCACATTCATTCATTCCATAAGGAGTTACATTTGTGACTTAAAATTACAAGTCAAACTAAATTCTTTCCAAAGCTTTCCGTACACAAATTTATACGACGGCATTGTCTAAATCAGAAACTCTCAAAAGAGAGTATCCGCTCCATCTTCTAACCAACAACCAAACTCCATCCTCCCAAAGAGGAGAAGTAAAACCACCAAACTTCATCCTCCAAAGGAGGAAAAGTAGCCAACAAAAACTATGGACATAAGTCCAACAGCCTATTTCACCACTCTGACAAAAAACCAACAAAACCAAAAAGCTCCAACATAAAAACAAACCGACATAGAGTCGGAATCACAACTTCCTACAACAAAAACCCAACCAAACAAACACTACAAACAACCACCAAACAAAGCAAAACAGAATTGGAAACAACCACAAAATAGGATCGATGGTGGCGCATGAAAGTCATGCGCCACTCTGGAAATGAGACAAATGGCCGGTCGAGGCAGTGCCGGTGTATCGGGTCCTGAGCTACCGCAAACGGCTCCGATGCGGTGTGATATGTGGTGGCTCGCGTATGCTACGCGTTCTCTGTAATCCGCACGTGGGAGCGACGCATTGCTCCAAAAGACGCCCAAAGCGGATGGCTGCTAGATCGGCGGGCAGAGTTCCCTCATCTTTATGTTAACAAAGATGGTAGATGATATATTGATATTAGGTTCTATCAAGAATGCCTTCTCTTTCCATTTAGCCACAGAAATCACTTTCAGGCAAATAGTGCTCATGTTAGCACCAGATTTTTGGAACTCTAACAATCTAAATCAACAATTAATTAATTCATCAATATTAGTATTACATTTGATAATTGATTGAAATGAAAAACAGGAATTTTACAATTTTTTTAAATAGTAGTACTGGTAATTATAAATGGCAGCTTCTATATATGTAGCAGCTCCCAACTTGAGAATCTAGAGATGGGGTATCACTTTTGTCAAGGATACGTTACCTTAATACTCGGCTTGATCTATTGTCCTTAATCTTAGGAGATCAATTTGTACAGGTCAATTCTTTCCATTTCTATTGTAATCAGCTTTTATAACTTTGATTTGTAATTATTCTCATTGACAATATATATAGATGAAATACTCACCACGATTGGTGTGGTGACTTTGCTCAAACATTCACATGGTATTAGAGCTAGGTTCCGATCCTGGGACCTGTGGGTTATGGGCCCACACGAGCTAAAGCTGGCATTTTCAAGACTCATCATCCGACGAATCTCAGTGTTTTGGAATCCTCTGAACTTCTCTCTTCTCTTCTTGCCTCCATTGAGCCTAAAGGATTCAAGTCTGCTGCTAAGAATCCTGCATGGCTTGCTGCCATGGATGAAGAAGTTCAAGCTCTGCAATAGAATCACACTTGGGTTTTGGTCCCTCGACCTGCCAACACCAATATTGTCGGTTCCAAATGGGTGTTTTGAACCAAATACCTGCCTGATGGATCCATTGAGTGCCTCAAGGCTCTTTTTGTGGCAAAGGCTATACTCAGGTACTTGGTCTTGATTACACTGACACTTTCAGTCCTGTTATTAAGGCACTACTATTCGTGTTGTGCTCTCTCTTGCTCTCACCAGCAGATGGCCTCTCCATCAACTTGATGTGAAGAATGCATTTCTCAATGGCACTCTCACTGAAAATGTCTATATGGAATAGCCTCTTGGAAACATTGATCCTTGGTACCTGAATCATGTCTATCAGTTGAAGAAAGCTCTCTATGGCCTCAAACAAACTCCTCGTGCCTTGTTTTAGCGCTTCAGTTCTTTTCATCTCACCCTTGGGTTTTCTTGCAGTCGTGCAAACACCTCTCTCTTCATCTTTCATCAGCAATCTGATAGTATCTATCTACTCCTGTATGTTGATGATATTATCATTACTGGCAACAACTCCTCTCTTCTTGACAGCTTCGCTTGCAAGCTTAATTTTGAGTTTTCCACCAAGGATTTGGGTTCTCTCAGTTACTTTCTTGGTCTGGAAGCTACTTACACTGATGATGGTGTCTTCATCAGTCAGTTGAAATATGCCCAGGATATTTTGACTCGAGCACAGTTTCTTGACAGCAAGCCTGTTCACACTCCTATGGTCATCTCTTAGCATCTGACTGGCGATGGTTCTGCTTTTTCGGACCCCACTCTCTACTGATCTCTAGTTAGTGCCCTTCAGTACTTAACCATCACTCACCTTGATATTGCCCATGCTATCAACTTTGTTAGTCAGTTTTTGCATGCCCCTACTACATATCACTTTCTTGCTGTCAAGCGCATCTTACGTTATGTCAAGGGCACACATCATTTTTGCTCTTACTTTCTGCCCTTCTGCTGCCTCTGGTGCCCTCGTTGCTTACTCTGATGCTAACTGGGCTGGTTGTCCTGATACTCGCCGTTCCACCTCTAGCTACTCTATTTATCTCGGCGATAATCTAGTTTCTTGGAGTGCTAAGAAGCAACCGACTGTTTCCCATTCCAGCTGTGAATCTGAGTATCGTGCCCTTACAACTACTGCAGCTGAACTCCTTTGGCTCACCCATCTACTTGATGATCTCAAGGTTCCCATTTCACCGACGCCTGTTCTCTTATGTGCCAACAAAAGTGCGATCTTCTTAAGCTCCAATCCCTTTTCCCACAAACGGGCCAAGCATGTTGAATTATATTATCATTTTCTTCGGGAACTTGTTGTGGCTTGCAATCTTCACACTCAATATGTGCCCTTGCATCTACAAGTTGCAGATCTCTTCACCAAAAGTGTTTCTCGACCTCTCTTTGAATTCTTTCGTACCAAGCTTCATGTTCGTTCAAATTCGACGCTCAGCTTACGGGGGGGTGTCAAGGATACGTTACCTTAATACTTGGCTCAATCTATTGTCCTTAATCTTAGGAGATTAATTTGTACAGATCAATTCTTTCCATTTCTATTGTAATCAACTTTTATAACTTTGATTTGTAATTATTCTCATTGACAATATATATAGATGAAACACTCACCACGATTGGTGTGGTGACTTTGCTCAAACATTCACAACTTTCATATGAAACAGCTATTTTATGATCTGAGCAATTCGTGCATGCATGCAATGAGCCTGCTCGAGACCCAAGACAAGTTCCATTTGTATTATAAATATGCTCATGACCCAGAAAATCTACTTCCACACGAAGGAGGCACTGCACTACAAAAAGGATGACAATTGGAGAGAAAGAAGTGGACTTTGACCAACGAACGGAACTCTCCAATAAAGCCACCAACTAAAAATATATGTTCCTCATCACATTTATTTCATAATTTAATGTTGGAATTGACGAGCACATTAGACGAGCATCGTTCGATATTGAAAACGTAATGGGCAGGCAAGGAGCTCACCAGTGTTCGTCCGTGCACGAGCCATGCACGTCATACACAAGTTGGGAAGGGACCCATCTTACGTGCATGCGGGAACCCTTTCATTTTACATGCATGCACTCAACATGCCCTGAACATCACCTCTTCAGCGACTTTCTTCTATAGCCCCTGATGGAATCCTTGCCCGCAACAAAGGAAGAGCATGGGGTGAGCTTCGTGATCGCTTAGAGGTTTCAGTCGCGAGCATCCTAGCCCCACACAAAGATGAAAAACCTCGGGGTGAGCTTCGTCCTTGCCCCCAAGGTTCCTTTAGCGGGTCTATTTGCCCAGCACATATCCACTCTTGCATGGGGCGAGGTTTAGAATACACCTCTTGAGGTCCCTCTCTAGAAAGCATGTTTCCGAGCATGGCAACTCGCAACACAAAGAACTAAATGCTCGTTAACTAGGTGAGCATCAAGGAATCAACAATGCTGGCCATCTTGGCCACCGCATGGAAGAGCACATGGGCGTGCATCCTCACTAGCCACAGTGGAGAAGCTCGGGTGAGTTCTGTGCTCGCCCCCAAGGTTCCACCAGTGGGCTACCTCATTGAAAAGTGAGGAACAGCTCGGAAGCGAGCATTGTGTTAGTCCCCGAGGTACCATCAGCAGGAAACCTCACCCCTCAATGAACAGAAGCTTGGAGTGAGCTTGATCCCCACACCCCCATCTCCAACCCCCCCCCCCTTGGAGATTATACAATTAGGCTACTACAACCAAAATCGAGGAACAGCTTGGGTGAACACTGTGCTCGCCGTTGAGCTTTTACCGGAGAGAATTTTCAACCCCATAAAAGAGAAGCTCTGGCCAGATTAATGCTTGCTTCCCCCGAGGCTATACAAGTGAGCTACCTTGCCCAAAAGAGCAACTCAGGGTGAGCGTCGTGCTCTCCCTCGAGGTTCCACTGGCAGGAATCCTCAAACACTACAACAAATTATATTTTTCAGAATGAAAAATTTCGTCCCCAAATATTGTCATTTCGTCTCAAAATATTTTTTAGAACGAAAAAAAATTGTCGCAAGGTCGTCCCTATAAAACTGTCCCAAAAGATATTTTGGGACGAAAATCACAAATTCGTCCCAAAAAATATCTTTTGGGACGAAATTAACTGTGACCGTTCGAAATCGTTCGAACGGATGTTTTTTTGGGACGAATTAAAATTCGTCTTGGAATACCATTCGAACATATAAAATAACGTTCGAACATATGTGACTGTTCGAACGGTCGGAGTAAATAACGTTCAAATGGGTAATTCATGAAGAAACGTTCGAACGGAGAAATTGAAGATCGAACGCAGATAGTGAATTTTCTGTTCGAACGGCAAGCATCCTTTTCAGTTCGAACGATAATGTATTATGTTCGAACGGTTATGTCCGATTTGAATACGTTCGAACGGTTTATGAGTGTTCGAACGATTATTATTTTTGAGGACAATCAATACTAATTTAGAACTAAATAGATATTTATAATTTAAAAATACAATACAAATTGTTCAATAAAATACTAATAATACTAATAAAATTCTCAGTACATGATATATAATTGTTCAATATGCAAACCACTTCTAATGAAAATTAACTGCTTGGAGACTTGAATTGTTGCATAAGTATCTGCATTTGAAGCTTCATCTCTCTTTGTTCATCTTGTTGTTGTTTCATGCGCATCTCCATCTCTGCTTGCTTTGTCAATTGAGCCTCTAACTCATGTTGTTTTGTAATCTCCATCTCTGCTTGTTTTGTCAATTGAGCCTCTAACTCATGCTGTTTTGTAAGCAATTCTTGAATCGTAGAATTTGCATTTTCTAACGCAATAGCAGTAGTGCTTGACATTGATGAAGAGCTTGAAGGTTTTATACAGCGACCCAAACCCCTCAAATATCCTGAACGTTGCCCTAGAACTTGTGTAAAAATTTCAACATCATTTGTTGATGAATTATGATCTGAAGCAGCTTCAGCACGTATGGCAAGCATTTTATCCTTCACAAAACACATACGTTTAATATTGACACAATAATTTAAATATGTTTAATTAAAAAAAATTATAATACTTACATAATTTTCACGAGCATCGGGATGAGTCCACTCTCCATTACTATTAGTATGTGATGCAGCATATAATTTTGTTAGATCATAATTGGTGTCCACTCTTCAGGTCGGACATCCTGAAAAGGATGCTCACGTGCTTCTTCCTTGTTCTCGTACTTCTTGTAATGCTCATGACACCTCGCCTTATACTTGCGGAATGCATTACACATCAACTCTTCAACAGTCTTAAGCTCCTCTCTCCGACCATAATTTAGTTCAAAGTCATCCTTAAAAGAGTATATATACAAAGACATTATCATTTAGAATATTAAATAATATCCATATAAATTTATTATTTAAATATTACGTACCAAACAACGCTTTTTTATAACCTCTTTCGTCTCTTTGGGGACTTTATGCCATGAACTCGTAGCCAAAGGTGCATAAGTCCGTGTAAGAGCACCCACATATATCAAAACGTAAATCAAGCAAATCCAGGGTGGTCCATACATAAAATAAACATACAGTCCATACATATATCAAAACGTAAATCAAGCAAATCCAGGGTGGTCCATACATAAAATAAACATACAATCCATACATATATCAAAACGTAAATCAAGCAAATCCAGGGTGGTCCATACATAAAATAAACATACAATCCATACATATATCAAAACGTAAATCAAGCAAATTCAGGGTGGTCCATACATATATCAAAACATAAATCAAGCAAATCCAGGGTGGTCCATACATAAAATAAACATACAGTCCATACATATATCAAAACGTAAATCAAGCAAATTCAGGGTGGTCCAAGAAAATTTTGAGGAGGGCTGATCGCAATGTCCTCAGGATTGAGGACATTCCCTGCATATTCCTTCTCCAGCTCTGCTACTTTTGAACCATCTATTTGTTTTCGCATACTCTCCAGCTCTGCTACTGATGGCATCTCTATTTGTTTTCACATACTCTCCAGCTCTGCTACTGATGGTTCATCTATTTGTTTTCGCATACTCTCCAGCACTGCTACTTTTGGTTCCAAACAATTCGCATACAAATCCATGGATATCTTTAACTTCTTATTTTCTCTTTTTAATATTTGTTTTTTTTTTCATTTTTTTGCAAGCTTACTCTCCAATTCACTTACTTGTTTTTTAAGCATCTCTATCTCACTTACCCTGAGGAGTAACCTTCGGCTCATGGTAGTTACAATAGCTGCATATTGAGATGTCATTACTTTCGCTCCATCCACGACCTCAGCATCGCTCTTGTGTAAGAAATAGTTATCTATCGCTATCATGGCATTGATAGCGTCCGGAGTGAAGATTAATATTTGTGGAAAATATGGTGCTCGATTCAAATCAGGTAAAATATTAGAAGGACGATGGCCAGCCATTTCAATTGAAGAGAAATGTGAGTTGAGAGCAATCGGTGGTGAGTTGAGAGAAATGTGAGTTGAGAGAAATGTGAGTTGAGAATAATCGCTGTTGTTTGTGAGAAATGTGAGTTGAGAGAAATTTCCGTTGAAGAGAAATGTTGGTAGGCTCGAGGCAGAATTTATGGATGTCTTCATCAATTCTTTTGGTGGGCTCGAGGCAAAATTTATGCCTCAAATTTATGCCCAGGTTTTATGGTGTGTTTTCCACCAATCAGTCTCATCATCCGTCTTCATCGATACCATCCGTTCAACAAACATTTGTCTTGAACGGATGGTATCTTTTATCCATCAATACTTTTGGTGGGCTCGAGGCAAATGCTATCTAAGGCATCAATACTTTAATCCATCAATGTTTTCCACCAATAATTCGAGGCAAATGCTATCTGAGGCATCCGTTTATATACATTAAACCCCAAATGCTATCTGAGCACCAATCACTCCCAATTGTACATCATGCCCAGGGTTTCTCAATCTCCTTGTGAAGCATGCAAATTTCTTAGAAGGAAATGTACACGTGATTTATGTATTTTTTTTTCCTTATTTCAGTGGTCCACTCGGATATATCCAATTTGGTGCCGTTCATAAGATTTTCGGAGCAGGTAATGCAGCGAGGATTCTTACTCGCATCCCGGTCAATAAGCGTTATGAAGCGTCTACCACACTTATATATGAAGCGCAAGCTAGACTTGAAGATCCTATCAATGGCATTTTCTCAGTTATTTTTGCTCTTCAACAGCAGGTTCTCTTATGACATTCTACTTTGTTTTCTACTTTGTTTGCTCTGTCTCTTAATACGACAAATGACATTCTACTTTGTTTTCTACAGGTTGTAAATCTACAAACTCAACTAGCAACTTCAATGAAGGAGACAGAACCAAGTTGTCTATCATATCCTTCTGTCAATACAAATCCAACTCATGATGTCCAAAGTCAGTTTCCTGTAAGGGATATCAATGAGATGACGAAAAGTTCACTACCAAATTCTGGAAGTTCACTACTCAAGCCTGAGGAAAATGCAAGAATTAATGCTTTATTTGAAGAGTTAGTTGCGGTTGGATTTATTTCTAAATAAATCCTATGACTTTATATATTTCTATGCATTCCTATGGTTTCTATGGTTTGTATTATATTCCTATGACTTTTGAACCATTTCTATGCATTCCTATGGTTTTTATGCATTCCTATGATTTGTTAGTTGCTGTTGGTTTGTGTATTAATTATGTACCATGCCGTTCGAAAGTAAAACATAACCCGTTCGAACGTAAGGTTTAAAATCCCTACTACGAAGCAACTCCACAAAAAGTAATAGAAATAATAGTTTTAGTTTGAGTATAGTTGGGATTGGATTGAGTTACTTGCATGGAATGAGGGTCTTCAATTTCAATGATAAGTTTCAAATCGGAAAAAGGAAATAAAAGAGAGCTCCATGTGATTTTGATTATAAGAATATCAACAAGAAGTCATTAACCTCTTGACTCTTCACCGAACACTCCAAAATCTAACCAAAATATGACCTTAGCCGACCAAGCGTCTCAAATTTTTCTCAGATTACTAGGGTGGACAGCCTATCTTTTGCAGTTAATATTTTTCTCAGTTTGATTGTATTTTGGTTTGTTTGTGTATTGTGTTTTGGTTTGGGTTGTTTGTGTATTAAAAACTGTATTATTACGTTCGAACGTAAAATAAAACCGTTCGAACGTAATATGCGTTCAAACGGAACGTCTGAAACGTTCGAACGTGTTCCTTCCAGATTTCCAATCTCCTTCAACTACGGAGAACAGATGAACTATGAAAAATAGATGAACAATTTTTCAAAAGAATTCCAATATAGTAGTAACAACATAGTAACAATACAACAATATCAAAGAATTCTAATATAGTAGTAACAACACAGTAACAACATAATAATATCAAAGAATTCCAATAACAATATCAAAAAATTTTAACAAATTTTCAACAAAGTAAGGATGTATGAGAAAGTAAAAATATTAAAAAAAACATATCTATAATGTGTTGAGACTAGATTAAGAGAGAATGACGCAACCTTATTTGTGAGAGAATGAGAGTGGGAGAAGGGGGGGAGATTCTAATTTCTGAGATCTGTAATCAACATTTGAATAAAGTTTCCCGTTCGAACGGTTACTTACAAACCGTTCAAACTGGAAACCATGAAGCGGGAAAAATTCCCTCTAAAGTTTCCCGTTCGAACTCGGTTTAATAACCGATCGAACTTAATATACGTTCGAGCGAAACGTTTGAAACGTTCGAACGTGTTCGTTCTAGATTTCCAATCTCCTTCAACTACGGAGAACAGATGAACTACAAAAAATAGATGAACAATTTTTCAAAAAAATTCCAATATAGTAGTAACAACATAGTAACAATACAACAATATCAAAGAATTCTAATATAGTAGTAACAACACAGTAACAACATAATAATATCAAAGAATTCCAATAACAATATCAAAGAATTTTAACAAATTTTCAACAAAGTAAGGATGTATGAGAAAGTAAAAATATTAAAAAAAACATACCTATAATGTGTTGAGACTAGATTGAGAGAGAATGACGCAACTTTATTTGTGAGAGAATGAGAGTGGGAGAAGGGGGAGATTCTAATTTCTGAGATCTGTAATCAACATTTGAATAAAGTTTCCCGTTCGAACGGTTACTTACAAACCGTTCGAACTGGAAACCATGAAGCGGGAAAAATTCCCTCCTAAAGTTTACCGTTCGAACTTTACTTACAAACCGTTCGAACGTATAACCAATTAGCGGGAAATTTCCCTCCTAAAGTTTCCCGTTCGAACGTAATAGACATAACGTTCGAACGTGGAATGATTCATATCAAACCGTTCAAACCCTAATTATTTACCGTTCGAACCATTGCTAAATTTTTATGAATATTAATCATCAACATTATACTATTACATAAAATAATAGTTCTAATATATATAGACATATTAGAATATAATATAGTTTACGAACACAGTAATATCATATTCAATCATATTCAATAATTACTATATTCAGCAATCACTAGTGTCATTTAATTAGATTACTAACATACTAATATAGTTACTTATATGAATATATAGTACTAATTAAATTTATTAATTATAGTATATATATTACAATATATATATGACACATATTAGTATATATATTATAATATATATGACACATATTCCTAGGCTGCCAGATGCATATCGGAACATGGTGCCTAGAGAGTCTGATCCTTCAAATGAGGATGAGACAGCTGAGGAGGATGCATCGTTCCATTATACAGATGAGGTCGATATCATTGCTGATCATGAGGTGAGGGATTTGGTTGTTGGTCCAGATGCTCCCCTATATGACGGGACGAAGAGCATCAAGCAGGCAGATCTATCCTCGTTCTTCAAGATCCTGAATTTGATAATCGCCAACAACATCGACCCTCGGCAGCACAAAACAGAGGTTGGCATTGAGCGGACAAAATTTATGATACGAGTTGCTCGTGGCATTCCTATTGATTTGGTGGGATATATATTTGATAGGATTCGATCAGAGTCCCGGTACATTTCTACAGATATACTACCATTCGGGATCCTGATCACCCGATATCTATTATTTGCTGGTGTTGTGCCTGATATTGCCGAGCGTAAACGGCAGCCAATGGGACCGATCAACAGCACTACCCTCTCACGTAGTACAAGACACTCGAGACTGCGTCTTCGTGGGTAGCATCCAGACCTAGTTGATCCTCAGAGAGATGCACAGCCAGGAGATCATGGACCACAGGTCGAGGCATCAGTACATAGCGCTACACGTGAGGACATGGCTGAGATCGTGCGTGCAGCGATCAGCAGACAGACATCAGCGCTGATTGATGCAGTGCGTACTGAGGTCCGTTCTGCTATGTCTGATTTTCGTACTGAGATTATTGGTAGCATCTCTGAGTTACGTACGAGGGTTGATGCCATGTCTGTGACTCAGATCACCATTAGTACTCGACTGACACAGATAGAGGAACGTTTAGATGCAGTCGAGGATCTGTGCAAAGAGTTGAGATCTTAGTATTTTCTATATTTTATTTATTTTTTCTTTTATTTTTAGAATGGACAATATTTAATATTTTGTAAATTCACTATTTATTTATGAAATAGTCTTATTTTATATTTCCTGAACTAATCATTGATTTATATTATTCATATTATTTAATCAATATATTTATTATAATTACTAGTTAATATAAATATAATTCTCTTTTTTAAAAAAAAAATGCTCACCGTTCGAACGGTCAAAAGTTACGTTCGATCGATAATATATACGTTCGAACGCTGAATCGTCACTGTTCGAACGTTTTCATTTTTAGGGACGCAATTTTTCATCCCTAAATATAACGTTCAAACGATTTTATTATGCGTTCGAACGGAAAACTTTTTTTGGGACGAAAATTAAAATTCGTCCCTAAATCTCACTTTTTGGGACGATTTTTATTCCGTCCCAAAATAAAATCGTCCCAAAATGTTATTTTTGTTGTAGTGAAACCCCCATCGAAGATAAGCTCGGTGCAAGCTTGACGCACATCCCCCGATGATATACTGGCAGGCTTCCTATCCCAAAATTGAGGAAGATCTTGGAGTGAGCTTCGTACTCATCCCTAAGGTTCCACCGGGGGGCACCACACCAGATCACAAAGGAAGCTAGACCATTTTACTTGACGAGAAGGGCGGTCAGCCATGAGGAGCATGGGTTCACGACAAGATTAAGGCGAACATGAAGCTAGCCCACATGAAGTCTCTATTTCCAAGGCAATAGAGCGATTCGACGGGAAGGAGGCCCCATCCTATACCATCAGGCACACGAACAAAAGAGCAATTGGTGGTCATGAAGCCCAAATACTTAAAAATCTCTTACAGAATGCAATGTGACAAAACAGAATGCAATCTAGTTCTACATAAGGAAAGCAGCCAAAGCATGCCTGAAATACACTACAGCACTCAAGAGATGAATAAAGCTGATAAAGCATGCTGCAGTACAAGAAAAGAGAAAGGTAACAGCAGCAGCAAAAGGAAGAAAGGAAATGGCACAGAAAAGAAAGACCTCAGCTAAGGAAGTACATGGCAGCATACAAAGAAGCATGAGGGACATGGTGCATAAAGCTGGCTCGACCATATTGCCCATTAAAAGTTCTGAAATTGATTGTGTAGATAATCAGTAGCTAACTTTGTAGTAGTTCTTTACTTTTATGCTTTTCCTAAGATGTATATATATATATGACTTTGTATAATCGAAAATGATCATCAATGAGAATTAGTTTCTTCTCAATTTCATTTTCTGTTCTTAACAGTTTCTAACATGGTATCAGAGAAGGAATAATTTCCTGCAAGTTCCTTCTCGATTTTGATCATCTTTCATTGAACCTATGGCTTCCTCATCTTCCTCTTCTTCTTCTCCTACAGAAGATCCAAATAGCCCTTATTTCTTGCATCACAGTGACAATGCAAATACTGTCATTGTTTCACCACCTTTGACTGGTTCCAACTACATTTCTTGGAGTAGATCTTTTCTTCTCTCCATTTCAATCAAAAATAAGTCTGGATTTCTGGATGGCACCATCCCCACTCCTGATCTTGCAGATACTTCTTATGTATCTTGGTTAAGATGCAACAATATCCTGCTTGCTTGGATTTTAAATTCAGTTTCCAAGGACATAGCATCTAATGTGTTCTTTATGACTTCAGCTAAACAGGTATGGGATAAACTCAAAGAACGTTTTGCACAGCCTGATGAAGCTAGGATATATCACCTTCAACACAAACTCAGTGGCATAGTACAAGGGCATCTTTCTGTAAGTGACTACTTCACCCAACTTAATGCCATTTGGGAAGAGCTGCATAGCTATAGACCACTTCCCTGTTGCACTTGTGGTTTATGTACATGTGATGCTTTAAAGAATGTTGGTGAAGTTCAGCAAAGGGACTATGTTTTCAAAATTTTAATGGGTTTAAATGATAGCTATGATGCTGTTAGAGGGCAAATTATCTTGTTGAGCCCTTTGCCTTCTCTGGATAAGACCTTCTCACTTATTTTACAAGAAGAAAGGCAAAGGCAAGCAAGAAACATAGCTATTCCTACCTCAGAACCATCTGCCTTGCTTGCTTATCAAAATTTTTCAAAGAAAAGGGAGAAAACAGATTTGGTTTGTGGACATTGTGGGAAAATGGGACACACAAAGGAGAAATGCTACAAACTAATAGGATTTCCACCCACTTTCAAATTCACCAAATCTAAGTTTGGAAATGGTCCTGGAAAACCTGCTGCTCACTTTGCAAATCAGGTTGCTCTCGATGGTTCCATTATGGATCAAGCTGTTGCTGCAGGTCATACATCTCCTGCACCAAGCACTTCTCAGTTGACCCTCTCTCAAGCACAAGCACAGCACCTCGTGGCTCCTGTCAATGCTCAATTTCCTCAGCTGAAATTAGGACACAATAAACCACTCCTGCCACCACCTGTGCAACCCTCACTTATTACCTCAGAAACTGCCCATCCAGCAACATCTCACTCCAATCTAGCAAGTAATCCTCACTGTTTTTCCTATCCTAGCATCTCTCATAACCCCTCTCTTTTCAATGTCACAAGTCATGATAAACTCATTACTCTTTCACAAGATCAGCATGATACCTCTCATAATACACCATGGATCATGGACACAGGAGCTACTGATCACAAGGTGTGCTCCACCTCATTTTTTACTGATTCTTCCCACTGCATTCAAGCTTTTGTACAACTTCCAAATGGTACAAAAGCTCAAGTCACACACATAGGCACTGTTAAACTTTGAGACTCTCTTCTTCTTGTTGATGTCCTGTGTGTTCCCTCTTTTGCTTTCAATCTCATCTCAGTCAGTAAGCTTACTCAAAGGCCAGACACTTGTCTGTTTTTCTTAAATAATCTCTGTTTCATTCAGGTCCTCTCTTCATGGATGACGATTGGACTTGCTAAAGTCCATGCTGGTCTCTATTACCTGCTGCCTTCACCTCCAGACAACACCAATATTTCATCTTCAAGCCCATCTAGTCTAGTTCGA
Source organism: Cyclocarya paliurus (assembly GCA_029856935.1). Lineage (NCBI taxonomy): Eukaryota > Viridiplantae > Streptophyta > Magnoliopsida > Fagales > Juglandaceae > Cyclocarya > Cyclocarya paliurus. The sequence goes on from CM056956.1 coordinate 8,970,407, forward strand.
GTCAACCAAGCTGCTGTACATCAAGATTTTGACTTATGGCACTGCAGATTAGGACATTTATCCTCTCAAAGAATGAATTTAATTCATTCTAATGTACCTAATGTAAAGTCCAAAGAAAAATCTCATTGTACAGTTTTTCATTTGGCTAAACAAAGACAACTTTCATTCTCTTCAAATGTTTCAAGTCGTTCATTTCCTTTTGATTTAATCCATTGTGATATATGGGGTCCATACTCCCATGCTTCCCTTCAAGGATTTCATTATTTTTTAACCATTGTGGATGATTATTCTAGAGTTACTTGGGTTTTCCTCATGAGACTGAAATCAGACACAAGATCCCTCCTACAATCTTTCTTCCATCTCATACAAACCCAATTCAACAAAAACATTAAGCAAATCAGAACTGACAATGGACTTGAATTTGCTATGACTGATTTTTACAAAAAATATGGCATCATTCACCAAACATCATGTGTGTATACCCCTCAACAAAATGGTGTTGTTGAGAGAAAACACCAACATCTTTTGAATGTTGCCCGAGCCCTTCTCTTTCAAGCATCATTGCCAATTCAATTTTGGGGAGATGCTATCTTGACAGCAGCCTATATCATTAATCGAATTCCCACACCTCTCCTCTCCAATAAATCCCCATATGAGATGCTTTTCTCATCACCACCTTCATATTCTCATCTTAAGGTCTTTGGCTGTCTAACTTATGCTAGTACTGTCAAACAAAACAGAACCAAATTTGAACATAGAGCTAAACCTTGCATTTTCTTAGGATATCCTGCTAATGTCAAAGGTTATAAGTTGTATGACATTGAATCTCACTCTACCTTCATCTCTCGAAATGTGATTTTTCATGAGTCCATTTTCCCCTTCAAATCTGGTTCCCCTTTAGACAATGACTTATCATCCTTCCCAAATAATATGGTCCTTCCTCCTGCACCAGATGACATCTTCTCCTTTCCTCAAAGTTCTCAAACTCCCACTCAATCACACATTTGTGAAGAACCTTATTCACCAGCTAATGAAGAGCCTTCTTCACTAGATGACACCTCTGCTCTGCCCTCACCTATTGATCCCATACTCCCTTCACCTACCCCCTCCTCTCATCCTGACCCTTTCCCTCTTCGATGGTCCACCAGAAATAGGAACCAACCGCTTATCTTCATCAATATCATTGCCAGCTTGCAGCATCTCAATCCTTCCTTCCATCCTCCACAATCCATCCCCTTCATGATTACATAACTTACAAAAATCTCTCTCCCTCTCACAAGTCATTCTCTGTTTCACTTTCATTACTCCATGAACCTCAGTCCTATAATGAAGCTGTCAGGTTTAAGCATTGGCAAGATGCCATGAAAGCTGAACTCCATGCTTTAGAAGAAAACAATACATGGACTATCACCACCTTACCCTTCAACAAGACTGCAATTGGCTGCCGATATGTTTATAAGACCAAGCTGAAATCAGATGGATCTTTGGAAAGACATAAAGCAAGACTTGTGGCCAAAGGATACACTCAAAAAGAAGGTTTTGACTTCCAAGAGACCTTCAGTCCAGTTGCAAAACTCACCACAGTTCGAGTTTTCCTTGCCATAGCAGCCATTAAAAACTGGTCCCTCACTCAAATGGATGTTCACAATGCCTTTCTACATGGAGATCTCGATGAGGACATTTATATGCAATTACCTCCAGGCTATCACATTAAGGGTAAGCAGATTGAGGGGGAGAACTTGGTATGCAAATTAAATAAGTCTCTCTATGGACTTAAGCAAGCATCTAGGCAATGGTTCTCAAAGTTTTCAAATTCACTCACTGCCATTGGTTTTCATCAATCAAAATCTGATTACTCTTTATTCACTAAGGTCAGTCCCAATGGATTTATAGCACTTTTAGTCTATGTGGATGACATCATAGTTGGAAGTAACTCTCAAGAAGAAGTTGATTCACTCAAATCTTATCTTCACAGCAAGTTCAAGATTAAGGACCTTGGATCCCTCAAGTATTTCTTAAGATTAGAAGTTGCTAGATCCTCAATTGGAATTAACGTTTGTCAAAGGAAGTATACCCTTGAGATATTAGAAGATTCGGGTCTACTTGGCACAAAGACAGTTTCCACACCCATTGAACTGAACCATAAATTAAGCCACACCACAGAAGAAATCCTCCAAGATCCTACAGCTTATATAAGACTCATTGGAAGGTTAATCTACTTGACTATCACCAGACCTGACATCACCTATGCTGTAAGTGTTCTAAGTCAGTTCATGGATAGACCCTCACAATCTCATTTGCACTCAGCTTATATGATTCTCAAGTACCTCAAAGGATCCATAGGTCAAGGCATTCTCTTGTCATCTAAATCAGCTTTACATCTAAGGGCCTATAGTGATTCTGATTGGGCTGCCTACCCCGAAACAAGAAGATCTGCCACAGGGTTCTGTATATTCATTGGAGACTCACTAATAAGCTGGAAATCTAAGAAGCAAGCAACAGTTTCTAGATCTTCAGCTGAGGCAGAGTATAGGGCACTAGCATCTACAAGTTGTGAGATCATGTGGCTTCTCGGTTTGCTAAAGGAATTTAATGTTGAACATGCCCAATCTGCTTCCCTCTTATGTGATAATCAGGCAGCCATTCATATTACAAAGAATCCAATTTTTCATGAAAGGACCAAGCATAGAGAACTAGATTGCCATTTTGTTAGAGAAAAAGTCATGGCTGGTATCATCACACCAATGCATGTGTCTTCGAAATTTCAGTTGGCTGATATATTCACTAAAGCCTTACCAACTTCTACATTTCAGTTCCTATTGTCCAAGATGGGTATTGCTAATATCTATGCCCATCTTGAGGGGGAGTCTTACAGAATGCAATGTGACAAAACAGAATGCAATCTAGTTCTACACAAGGAAAGCAGCCAAAGCATGCCTGAAATACACTGCAGCACTCAAGAGATGAATAAAGCTGATAAAGCATGCTGCAGTACAAGAAAAGAGAAAGGTAACAGCAGTAGCAAAAGGAAGAAAGGAAATGGCACAGAAAAGAAAGACCTCAGCTAAGGAAATACATGGCAGCACACAAAGAAGCATGAGGGACATGGTGCATAAAGCTGGCTCGACCATATTGCCCATTAAAATTCTGAAATTGATTGTGTAGATAATCAATAGCTAACTTTGTAGCAGTTCTTTACTTTTCTGCTTTTCCTAAGATGTATATATATATATGACATTGTATAATCGAAAATGATCATCAATGAGAATTAGTTTCTTCTCAATTTCATTTTCTGTTCTTAACAGCTTCTAACAAAATCACTTATCGACAATAGGCTAGACTGGTGGTGTTATGGACGTGTTTTACTGCCACCGTCTAACGATCACTTGCAACCAAAGTGTAAGACAGCTTGGAGGATCGACGGAACACCTCCGATGCTTAAGTCAATGCTTAGGGATTCCGATGGTTTTGAGGTGTGAATGTTGTGTTAATTCTCAAGTGGAGACAGTGCACCACATTCTTTGTGAGGGGGAAGGAGCTCAAAAGGTATGGTCTTTCTTCGCAAAATCCTATAACATTAATGTGTCTCATATTCGAAATTAGGAGTTCATGTTGAGTTTTTGGTGGCAAAGGGCATCTTTGAGTTCACAGGTGGGTTGGCTAAAAGGGTTAATCCCTATTGTCATTTCTTGGGAGCTCTGGAAAGCTAGATGTACAGGTAGAATTGAAGGTTTTAAATTCAAATCTGAAAATGTCATTCGGCAGGTCAAGGTGGGGCTGAGGAATATTTCTACAAATATGAAGGGGTTTCAGCCCATGGGTGGTAATGATAAGGTAATTCTGGAAACTTTAACTTGTCCAATTTTACCGATTGTCAATAAAAAGCCTTTGTTAATTTTGTGGAGGAAACCAGTGAGAGGGAGATTCAAGTTAAATGTTGATGGAGGATGTTGCGAAAATTTAGGGGCTGCAGAAGGAGGAGGAATTATTCAGGATTCAAATGGGGATGTGGTTGCTGGTTTTTCCTATTATTATGGTCATGCCACTAATAATATTGCGGAATGTAAAGCTGTTTTGGATGGTCTTCAGTTATGCAAACAGTTGAGGTTGCAGGATGTTTTGATTAAGACTGATTCTTTAGTTATAATTCATTGGTTGGCATCGGGTGTGTGTAAATATTGGTTTCTTTGGGATTATTGGGAGGAGATCAAAATGTTAGCAGGTGAACTCAATGTTCGGTTTAGGCACATATTCAGAGAAGCAAATATTGTGGCAAAAAAAGGATTAAGAGGCGCTGTGACAGATTTTTTTGGGATGGATTCCATTCAAGGATGCATTCGAGGAATTATTCACATGGACAAACTGGGTATTCTGTATGTTAGATTTTAAATTGATTTTTTTTGTTTTGCTAATACTCGGGTTTGGTAGTTTTTTGGTTAGAAATGGGAAGGGGTTTCTTTGTAAAGGTTTTGGCTTTGGAAGTTCTTTTTTACGGACCTGGGTGCTAGAATTGATGTAACTTATCAGGTGATTTGTTTTTATTATGGTATTCCTCTGCCATAAGTGAGGGTTTTTAATAAATTGGGTCAGGGTCACTCTTGAACATGTGACTTCCGTCTCTTTAAAAAAAAAAAAAAAGATAATCTTTGCATACCTAAGTTCTCCTCTTATATAGAGTTTTTGAGTTATGTTGTTAAATGATAATAGACATATCTATTATTCAAATTCAAACTTAGAAATGAGGGTTCATCCTTTAATCAATTTGAATGATAAGCATTTTTATCTCTTGCCACCACCGTTGGATATTTATCCAGTCGGTATGGGTTATGGGCTGAACTCTCTTAATATCAAGCTGGGCCTTAGGCAGTGAGGCAGGCCTCAGGTTTGAGTAAGGGCCCAGGCCCATGGGGAGTAACCGGCGGAATGTCCTCTCCAGGTTGGATTGCTGATAAGTCCGAAGAACAAGTTGTGTCTGCTTATAATCCTATAGGTTTCAGTTATTTGCTAAGGTACAAGAAACACATGGATTGATTGTCAAGATGAAGGCTAAGAGCTGACTAGTCGACCTAGGGAAGATGCTACAAAGGAGTTGGGACACTAGAAGATAGTGGACAACACTTGGAAGATCAAGTTGCATACACTTGTGCTTTGCTTAATTTATGCTGGCAAATGTTTGATTCAAGAAGGCACCACTCCAAGCATCATCACCTGTCTCAACATGATCCTCCCTTGAGGCTATCTTGGGATGACTTGCGGCCCAGTGTAGTCCTCACTTGAGTTTCCCATGGGCTACTCACAACCAGCTTAATCCTCCCTCGATTCTACCTAGAAACGATGTCAACCTCAACAACCCTAGTCCCCCCTTGAGTTTACCTCAAAGATCCTCTACTGAGTTTGTCTTAGGACGATCTCAGCTAAAAAACCCCAATCCCCCTCAAGTCTACCTCGAGGCAACTTATGACTACTTCAGGTCCTTACTTAGAAATGACCTGCAAATATTCATGAAGAACTGGGGTACGTCCTTATCACACCCCGTACCCGAGGGTGAACCCTTTAACCTAAAATCCAAAAATTATAAAACTTAGATACAATAATGTGACCACCCGCTCATTTTTCTCTTGATTGGTCATGAGTCTTACATTGTGTTTTAAATCTCGAAGTTGTGTTTTAAATATTGCAGATGATTTTTAAATGGAGCCCAATATTTTAAAGCCTTTGAGATATTTTAAATGTCCAAAATTATTTTAAATGGGGTATTTTTCGTATTATTGAACCCATCCCATATTTTCAAGTAAGCCTTTTTATATTGTGAAGCCCCCAAAAAATATAGTTTTAGAAAATCATTTTATTTAAATGATATTAGTTCTTTAAGAGTATTAATTAATATTCATTATTTTATTTTATGTTAATAACTCTATTTATTTAGATGAAGTTTCTTAAAAATATTTAGCAAACATCATCATTTTATTTTATGATGAGAGATTATATTTTTAGAATTTAAGTTGGGTTTTAATTTAGTCTTATGGTATTTCTATTTTAATTCCTATTTTTAGTTAGTTTATTTTCAATGTTTAAATCTCCACCGTTAGATCAATCTGGGGACTCCTAGATGAAGGGTTGGGATTAAAATCCCAAGGAAAACCCTACTTCCCTCACTTTTTCCCTTCCCTCCCTCCTCCCCTTCCTCCAGCCGATGCCCCCTCCCCCAATTCCCACTCTTCCTTCGGCTCCTTCCTACGTTGCTGGTTGTAGCCAACTACACCACCATCAGGCCCAGTTACTGGCCACCTCTTCCTCCTCCCCCAGCCCCCACGTTGATCTCCCTCTCTCTACCTCCTTGAATCAGCCCCGAGATCCTCTCCCTCTCAATTTCCTAGCTACCCCGCTGCCACGGTCGAGGCTGCCACCAACCCCTCCACTGAAGCTCTCTCTCTCTCTCTCCCCGAAGCCTCCTCCACAGATCTCTCACTCACTCTCACACTTCCTCTCTCTCGGGCTCAGCCCTCTATCCTCCCAGTGATGCCGCAAGCCTTCTCACACCACCACCAGCCGCCATGAGGTTGCCCCACACCCGCCATCGTAAACCAACCCCTTCTCCTCTCAGATCCATGCCTCTCTTCCTCTCCTCCCCTATTTTCTCAACCCATAGCCTCCAGCCCTTCCTGCGCCACCACTGTCATTAGCCACTTTAGCCACCACCTAGCATGGCCCAATAATGCCACACAGATCTCCACCACTGTGCCAACTAGCCGAGGCCTTGACTCCTTCTCTTTTCCCCTTCAGCCTCTAGCACCCACACACGCCCCCACCACTATACACAGCCAAGCCAGCCATGGACCACCCCCTCTCCACCTCTTGCCGCCCCCAAGAAACTCTCCAAACCCAAGCTCTAGCCACCCAAGAACCCTGTTTTAGGTCATGGGAGTGACCGTCACACCTCAACTGTCCTCTCCTTACTCGTGTGTAGACGCCCGCCGCGGGACCATGTCAAGCAACAAGCAACACATCGATGTCAGCCTCTCGTTATGGTATAATTTCTATTCCTTTTACATTAAAAATTATACTGTTGCGAAGTTGATATTGGACTGATGTTGTGAATGCACTATGTTGTGATTTGTGAACGGAGTAGTTGTGATTGTGTAAGATGAAGTGTTGGGCACTTTGTGTTGTTGTGATTTGACTATTGAGCATGAAGTTGTGGCATGTTTGTGTAGCTTATGAAGTGTGATCTATTGAAGTGATGGGATGGTTATGTAGTTGTGAAGTGTGTTCTATGGGTGTGTAGTTGAAGTGTTGTGTTGTAAGTAGTGTGGACTGACAGGGCGGTCCACCGTGTAATGTGGCGGGTGATGTGGCAGAGTGTTGTGCTTAGTGACGTGATCACTACGTAGTTTGCGTAATTGTTGGATGCCATGTGAGGTGATTGGATCATGGTGTAGTTTGGAAGTGGTTGTAAGTTATGTGACGTGAAGGGATGTGTAATTGTGAATGGGGGTATGTCATGTGAAGTGTCGGGATAAGTTATGTAGTTTGGAGGTGTTGTGTACCATGAGGTTTTAGTTGGGTGTGAGTTGAAGATTTGTATTGGAGTATGGAGTTTGTTTACACAAGGAGGTGTTAGTAGATTATATGTTGGTAGGAACATGTGTAAAATGGTTGGACACATGTGCCAGACAGACTTACCATATGTAATGGATAATCTATCTTAAGCATGAGTACACAATGTTTAAGCCTCAAGTTTGGCTTAAAGTTGCGTATTACACATGGTTAAGATTATAGTGAAGTGTTGGTTATGGTTAAGATTATAGTGAAGTGTTGGTTATTGTGTATGGATGAAGGAAGAGAATGTGTGTATTAACTAGGTTGAGTTGTATAACTTCGTTGGTTTGAGTTATACATTGGAATGATGGTTTGGTTGGTAGAGAGAATGATGGAGGTAACTGTGTGTCTAAGCCTTTAAGGTGAATCAAGGAGGTTCATTTTAAAGGATAAGAACATGGAGTAGAATGCTGTGTTTGGAAAAGGTGACCTCAAGAGGGTCCTAGAAAGAGGAAACGTGATAAAGGAAAGCATAGAAGGTGGACTAGGATGAAAGAGTGTGTCTAAGTGAAGGGAGTCCTAGTGAAGAGAAATATATATATATTTTCTAAGTTTAGTTACTTATACACTTGAAGAGGGAATGTCATTAAGGTTATGTATGTATATAGGCTACCATCTGACATGCACATGAATGGACTGTATAAAATGTAAATAGCATGGAGTCCAGATAACTATTATGTTCATATTTTTATAGAATTTTCTAAATGATATGAAATGGAAAAAGGAATATTTCTATTTATGATACTTTATGAAATTCAATGAAATGATGTTTATGAAAGTATGCTAAGTATAATTTAAAAGGTATATATATGTAAGGCCTTCTTTGGCAGCCCCTATTTATGCACCCAAAGTAATAAATGTATGCATGTGAATGGCTGTTATATGTAGTAGTTTTTTTTTTTAAGAAGAGCGGAAGGCCACATGTCCAATAGTGACCCCCTCCTAAATTTATTAATAAAAACCCTCACTTGTGGCGGAGGAATACTGTGGTAACAAGTCAAGGTCTATGAATTGAGTTTTAAATGATGCTATGAAATGAGGTTTAAAGAATGCTATGAAATGATGTTTACTAATGATGTTTACGCTTATGCTTTTAAACAATATATATCAAATGAATGGGCTGATGACTAAAATGAATGAAAAGAAAAGGATTGAAGGGAATGAATGAAAGAAAAGGACTTAAATGAATGACTATTTTAATGTATGAAAATACTTAACGACCATGACTGAATGAATTAGGCCTGCACACCGAACCGCCCAAACCAGATTTGGAGCTAACCCGACCAAACTTGCAGAGAATTCTAAATAATCTTGACTTGACTCGACCCTTAAACTTTGGATTGGGTCGAACCCGTTCTTCTTCTCCTCGTTCGTTCTACCATACACATTGGAGATTTGGAGGGCAAAAAATGAAAAGACCCATTCTAGATCTCATGCCTCATCTTATTCGTGGATCACCAAGCTTTGCTATGTTTTAATTTTACAAACTGATTAGCAAGCTGTGTTTGACGGAATTTGATTGAACGATTGTGACTAGAGAACAAGTGTTCAAATTCTTCAACAGAGAGACAGAGAGAAAGAGAGAGGCTTCTCTAGGCTTTTGGGTGCTTGTTATTTTTCTCAGGTGATCGGTTTTGATCGATGTCAGGTGTATTAAACCTGTTACCCGATGAACCCGATTTTAGTCTGGTGAGCCCATGTTGGGCCTTTCGGATTGATCAGGTCTTGGCTTTTTATGCATAGCCCTAGAATGAATGATGGTACCAAAGGATTAGGCAGATTACAATGCCAAGTTAGTACTGGTAGTACACCAAGTTCTACCCCTAATTAAAAGGGATTCCCAACCTCTGGCCATGGGCGGAATCTAGGTCTAAAAGACTGCTAACCCCAACACACAGGGCGTAATAGTGTGTATCGGCTAGAGGAAAAATGAAAAGAGTTAAGTTGAATGTTGTGTAATCATTTAGCTCTCTATGAAGGATGTACAAGATGTGGGAACATTTTAAGAAATGAAAACCCTTTTTAAACAAAAACCCCCACCTTGTAATATTATAAATGAAATTTCTAATTTTACGTAAAGTATGTAGATGAATGATGAATGCATGAATGAAAGGTTATGTTAGTATATTTTTACAGTATGAAATAATACTTACTGAGTATTCGACTCACTTTATTTTTATGTATGTCCCTCCCCCTCTCAGGAAAAAAATGAAGACGAAGCGTCAGGACAGACATGGCCCAAGGGAAGAATGATAGAAGCCTATGCAGGTTTTTATGTAATGTATGAAAGTCATATTTTTGTAAAAGGCCTTTTACTTTAACTTAATGATTTCCACTGCAAAACTCTCTTATATTTATAGAGTAGATTTTAGTTTTAAATTTAGAATCTTTCATATATTGGGAAGGAAAGAAAAAGTTTTAAAAGGATTAGTAATTCCCGTCTTATTTTCTTAAAAAAACTATTTTGTAAATAACCAAAGTTGTTTTCATAACAAAATATGCAAGTTTTTCACAAAATCAACCTCACTTAGTTTTAGGCAAAGTCTAGCATAGGAGCACTACTTACCTGAACAATTTAACATTCTTTGAATTTTCTCACAACAATGCCAAGCGTATATCAATCATCACCTATAAAATTGGCACGTGAACTTACATAAATTTCTAGTTGTACATAAATCTCTAATTAAGCACGTACTTTGTAATTAAAGACCTGAAATACTTAAATAACCTAGACCTCATGAAGCCTAAAATCACCATAACCCTAAAATATCATTACTCCCCAAATAATTAATATCCACATAATTTCTACAAATGATTACATGATTAAATCCTAAAATATTTCCTCATCGAAATACTGATTTTCTATCTATTTTATTGTGATTAGCATCAACCCTAATTAATTCATTCAAACTTGTATGACCCATGATATAGCTAAACCTGTGACTCGAAATATTCTTGCAACCTATAACAATCAAACCACCTTTAGCCTGTGAACTACCATCACTGTATATAAGCTTATAGTCTAAGTCTATGTCAGCAAGAGATAGCTAGAGAGAGAGAGAGAGAGAGAGAGAACCTCTTGGTAAGGCATTGGACTGTTTCAGTGTGATGGTTACCGATGTGTAGGGTGGTTCTAGGACAAAGGCATACGGTGTGAGGCTTCAATTGAGTGCGGCAGTAGAAGGTTCACAATAGCGTATGTGGGAATGGACAACGATGGTGCAATGATTCTGTTGGCTTTAAGATTGGATCAAAGGGGGCATTTTTTGGCGTGGGGCAATCATGTGTGGCTACATGTGTGATGATTGCTGGAGGGGCTTTACCATGGTTTCACTAGTGTTGGATGGCTATTCAGGGTGGATATGGGTGACAAGGGCTAGGTAGCTGGTTGATTTGGTTTGATGTGGGAGGGTGTTGTAGCATGAAGTTTCTCGACACAGGGTTTAAAGTTTCAATGTGATTTCTAGGTGACAGAGAGGCATGTTAGTACATTAGTGGTGTTTGACTTTAGTGGTGTAATGGTTGGTTGGTGGTCTCAAGTGGCTTATGCATTGGTGCAATGTTCACAGTGTGACATGGGTGGAGGTTGGAAACATGCTGCTAGTTGTGATAGAGGTTGGGAAGAGGAGTTGTGTGTGGCGTGGCTCTCTACTTGGTTCAAAAATGTACAAAGGGTGAATGCGCAACTTGAGGGCGGCTTCCTTAACCTTTTCTGGTGGTGCATGGTAGTGGAAAATATATAGATTAGCAACCCTAGCTAGGTTGGAGATGATGTGCTATGTACGTGAGGGAGGCTTATATACATGTGGGTCTGATGGGTGTTCTATGTTTGGATCTAGGGTTTTCTAGTTGCAACTAGGTCTTGGATCTAATGACTAAATAATAAAGGGTGGTATAAATTTTATTTTCAGCATCCTTTAATAAGACTATTTATTCTTTCTTACCAAGCAATTTTGTTATAAATTATATGTGAGATATTTGATTTAGCTTAAGTTATTCTACTCACATATTAGATTGTTAAAATATTACATCCCTTGAAGAGTGATTTCATTTGTTGAGTGTAAGCATTCATGATTATTTTGAGTTGCTCACCAGGGTCACTATGGTATGGAAGAGGGCATGAGGTAAAGTATTGTGGATAGTAACCAAATGAAGCCTCAGGGACAACTTATAGATGAAGTAGACACCCAGTCTCTTTAAAAGGTCCTTCTTAGGCAATGGGCAGAACAAAATGGGGCAGGTGACCATGAACTTTGTTGGAACTAGTCACATTCCACAAGACTACCCCTAACTGTGCAATGTTGCTAGTCAATCCATTGCGAGTGGAAATAAGAAGGATTTGTTCCCTACCCGAATTTGCAATAAATCAGAACAATGCTGATGCATCCACAAATGTGGTTACAATACCCATCCATTATTTTCTAGTATGGCTTTGGTGTTATTTGATTTGTGTGCCACCCATTCCTTTATCTCACATGAGTATGCTTGTAAGTGTGATAAAGCTTCTAAGCCTTTGGTTGTATGTTTGTTTACTGCTACACCTTTTGGAGATCATGGAGTGTGTTAGTCAATTAGTAAGGATTACGTGGTGGAGATGCAGGATGATGCCTTCCTATAGATTTGGGGGTCTTTGATATGATATAATTTAATGTAATTTTTTTGCATGGATTGGTTGGCCTAGTATTTCACCTACTTGGATTGTAACAGGAATAAACTAGTTTTTAGGCCATCAAGAGGATGAGGATTCCATTTTAGGGCAGTATGTAAAGGCTCTTCCTTAGTGTTGGTTATAACACTCCAAGCTTCTAAGTTGGAGAAGGGTTGCATGGAATTTATGGAAGTATAGTTGCAATTCAGAGTGATGGGCCTAAGTTGGAGGATATCTCAATGGTAAAGGAGTTTCTACATGTCTTTCCAGAGGACTTGCCAGGTCTACCTCTAGACTAGGACATTGAGTTCTCCATTGATCTTCCTAGTACAACTCTTATCTCTAAAGCCCCATAACAGAATAGCACCAGTAAAGTTAAAGGAGCTCAAGGAACAATTGCAGGAGCTTTGAGATAAGGGGTACATCCATCCCAGTATTTCCCCTTGGGTGTGCCAGTTTTATTTATGAAGAAGAATGATGGGTCAAATGCGGCTTTACATAGATTATAGGGAGTTGAATAGGGTGAAAGTCAAGAACAAGTATCAATTACCTAGGATTGAACACTTGTTTTGAAAAGGTAGAGGGAGCTTAGGTTTTCTCTAAGATTTTTCTACGCCTAGGTTATCATTAACTGAAGATTAACGCAGAGGACATACCAAAACTAACTTTTAACTCGTTAGGGTCACAATAAGTTTTTGGTGAAAAAAGTATTTTAGGCCCATATTGATCAATTTGTAGTGGTGTTTATAGGTGACATTCTCATTTACTCCTTTTATATAGATGAGAACTTGAAATTGTCTTGTAGACTCTAAGGAAGAAGAGGGCTATGCTAAAATCAAAAAGCGAGTGTTTTGGCTTCAATAGGTCTCTTTTATGGGGCATGAAGTGTCAAGACATGGAATTTCAGTGGACCAAGCCAAAGTAGAAGTAGTTGTCACTTATTAGAAAAGGTTCATAGAGGGGTTATCTAGTATTGAGAAACATATTACTAAGTTGACCAGAAAGGATAAGAAATTTGTATGGATAGAAAAGTGCGAGAACGGCCTTTAGGATTTAAAGAAGAGACTTGGGATGCCATAAGTGCTCACTATTCCCATAGGTACCAGTGGTTTGTAATTTACAGTGATGGCTCTTGTAAGGGTTTGCATTTTATTTTGATGCAACATGGGAAAGTAGTAGCATATGCCTCATGCCAGCTTAAGAGTTTTGAGCATAATTACCCAAACCATGTCTTAAGACTTGCAACAGTAACATTTACACATAAGATAAGAAGGCATTCTTTCTATGGTGTATGTTGTGAGATTTTTATAGGCCACAAGTGCCTAAAGTACCTTCACCAAGAAGGATTTGAATATGAGATAACAGAGATGGTTGGAGTTGTTGAAAGATTTTATTTCCATTATGAACTACCATCCAAGTGAAGCAAATGTGGTCACAAACGCACTCAACATAAAATCATCTTCAGGTACTCTAGCTAGCTTGTACATGCCTCAGAGGCATATTTTATTAGATATGGAGTGTGTCATGATTGAAATGGTCAGAGAAGTATAGGCATAGTTGAGCAGCCCAATTCTAGGTTTGGCAGTGTTAGATCAGATCAAGAGTGCTTAGGCAAATTATACAGACATGAAAAAGATAGTGGACGAGGTACAAGAAGGGAAGAAACTAGAGTTCAAAGTGATGGTACCATATGGTATGAAAATAGGCTTTGTGTACCTTGGTAAGAAAGAGATTTGGTATTTGATCTTGAAAGAGGCACGCTAATCGTTATATATAGTCCACTCGCAAAGTAACAAAATGTACTAGGATTTGAGGCAATGCTATTGGTGGAGTGGTATGAAGAACAATGTAGCGACCTATGTAGCTCAGTGCTTGACATGTCGGCAGTTAAAGGTCAAGCATCAGAGGCCTTCAGGGACACTACAACCACTCTTGATTCCAGCTGGGAAGAGATCAAGATGGATTTTGTATTGAGGTTTTCAAGATTACCAGAAGGACAAGATTCTTCATGGGTGATTGTTGATAGACTGTCAAAATTAGCTCATTTCATTCCTATTCAAAGGTGTACTCCATGAATAAGCTGGGCAAGTTATACGACCATGAGTTTTTTAGACTACACAGTGTTCCATCAAAGATATTGTTCGATAAATACACCAAGTTCAACTCAACATTTTGGAAAGGTGTCAAATAAGTGTACCAAGTTGACATATAACACTGCTTTTCATCCGCAAATAGATGGTTAGACTGAAATGACCATCCGGATCTTAGTGGACATGCTCTAAGCTTGAGCATTAGATTATAAGGGAAGATGGGTCAGATAATTGACATTGATTGAGTTTGCATACAAGAATAGTTTTCAGTAGAGCATCGAGGCCACACCATATGAGTTATTATATGGACAAATGTTTGTATCCTCTTTATTAGGATAAGGTAGGAGAGGCAAGGTTGATGGCCTTGGAAATAATTTAGAGTCTGTGTTACAAAATGGACGTGATTAGGAAGAGACTTGCAGTAGCCCAAGTGTGGCACCCTAGACCCTTGGTTGTTGTTTGGTGAGGGACCACAGTGCCTAGAATGCATACTGAATGGGCTACATCCCTTCATGTAATGTAGAAGTATTGTGTGCTCGTATGCTAAGCACACTTGTATGTAAAGTCACAGCACAAAAGCATAAGGTATTGGTTGGAATGTAACACTAATAGTACTAGAGGTTTGTGCATTACTCACCCAACAACAACAATATCTATACGCCACAACCACATTGTCATTAAAATAATACCAATCAAGATTTGTTCATCACCCCAACACAAATAATATTATACCATAATTGTTTGTCACCCAAATAAAATTAAACATCCTAAATTTACAAAAGATTATAAACTTCATGTGGATAGCCCCCCATGGCTATTCCTCAGGCTACACTTGTCCTTTCTCCTCGTAGTAACCCTCCTGAGCTACATCTTCATCAAAATCTACGGTTCCGAGGGGCTAAATCGTAGTGGGACTACTATTGGTAGATTTCAATGAATCCTCAGAAGGCTAAAACCCAAGACAACAACTATCAATTCAAGAAAATGATGATGAATACGAATGCATAAGCTGTATGTAAATAAAACACTAAAATTACATTTATCATAAGCATACTGAGAAACCAACCTCTGAGCAAAACAACATAATCATGAATTCTCATAAACATTAGGGAGT
The DNA here is from genome assembly GCA_029856935.1 of Cyclocarya paliurus. Classification (NCBI taxonomy): domain Eukaryota; kingdom Viridiplantae; phylum Streptophyta; class Magnoliopsida; order Fagales; family Juglandaceae; genus Cyclocarya; species Cyclocarya paliurus. Next base: position 8,985,858 of record CM056956.1, read on the forward strand.
ACCCAGTGCCCAAATACAAAGTAAACATCACCGAGCACCCAGTGCCCAAATCAAATCATAACCTATCATATCATTTCCTAGACCCTAAGTCCAAGTTCAAACGTGGAATCAGTCAACCACTTACACCTATTTATTAACACATGTCATTATGGTTCCCCTTCATTGGCCACGTACACACCCTGGCTCCCTTCACCACATCATCCGTAATGACCATGTGAATCACTTTGTAACAAAAGATACCCAATTTCAAGATTGGCACATTTGTGGCCAAGCATCCTATAACCTATGCTAGCACAGAGGAAATAACGTCAACCTGAAAGCATTACCATCTCACTTGATCTCGTTGTCGCCTGAGAAAAACACAGGATACATTACTCAATTCTTAAGCGTTCCCCCAAAGTAACAAAAGAAGCTTCATCGAGATAATTCTCCATCCTAGCTAGGGGTTCGTGATACACACTCATGCACCCATAACTTCCATTGAAGTTGATACATTATGTACTTTGAAATCACATCATGAAAGTAATTAGTAGTTGTAATGAGACAATATGCACTTTCATGAGAGAAAGCTACTGAGAAGTAGAAGATAAATACCATGAAGATACCCATAGCAATTTACCCACATTACTAGCATTGTCATAGGAAGGAACCTATCTGAGCAGTGAATAAACACGAAGCATTGTGCTGAAGTCTAGGACAAACGAGAGAGAGAGAAAGAGAGTGTGTGTGAGTGTGTGTGTGTGTGTGTGTGTGTGTGTGTGTATTTGAACACTTGAAGATTTTGGATGTGAGAGAAGGACTGTTGATAATATATCTCTTATGCGTGTTGTCTTGTACATCAAGCATTGGACAGCTCTCATCTCTGATTGGCCGAGGGAAATCGTGAATCTCTATCATCAATGCATAGTATGGATAAAGAATGGCAGAACTGAGTAGATTGATGGGACGAGTCTTGCAAGTCCCTGCAACTTGCCTCAAAAATAGATATTCAGTCTGTCGCTTATGAAAATCACCCATGTGGTGTTAAACTCGATTGCGTGGTCAAACGCATGGTCTAGTCCTTTTTTCCCATGTGCACTCTAGTTAAGACGCATGGTTTGGTTCTTTTTTGCTTATGTGCTACCTCTGGGTGTTCTAGTTCCTGTACTATGTTGTTTATTACTCAGCTGGAACTACTTCTGTGTTACATGTTTCTCACCTGAATGCCTTTGTTCTCTTCTAGATCTACTCGCTTGATACTAAACGTGTATTTCTTTGCTTTGTTTGTTGCTCCCCAAAGTGATGCTGGACTTTCTCCCTTGTGCTTCAAATCCCCTGCCTTTGCTTGCCATGACGTATTTCTTTCCCTACAATGCTTTCGGCTACACGTTGCCTGTTCACGCTATTGTCTATCTTTACTCACCTTCAGCATCATTTGTACATCCCTTCGATTAGGTGAGGTCCCCACATCCTCACCTCCTTAAAAGAAAATTTCGTCGTCCTCAAAATGTGGTGACTATCATTGTCACAAATATGTAGGGGATGAAAATAGAACGTTAGGTGTTCTTTGTCTTTGATGGGTTTGTTGGTTAATGACGAGAGTGCATTCGATTCCACAAGCACCTCCACATTTGACCTTTCCATCACTAGATCTAGGGTTCTTCCCCTTGTATTCACCGTCGACTTCTTCAAATGCATTGTACTCTAGCTTCTCCACTACATTATGCGATGTTGACCTCTATGTAATCATCCCTTCTCGTTCTCCTTGGAACTATTGTTCCTGAGCCGATCGTCTTACTTCATGTGAACACGACTTTGTCACAGTAGTCCAAGACTACACTACGATGTTTGGCGATCCTAGCCATCGCTCATTGATACTCTGCCCCTCTATCAACCTTGCCACCTCACACTTTTCCTTTATGAATCATCTAATCATTTCTAGTGGCAGAGTGGCCTTTTGTATAGTTCTCTTTGCCCTACCCATGGCGATATCACTCCAAAATCCCAAAGGGTGGTACAGTTGAATCGAATGGGTTTAATAGATCTTTATAGTAGCGTACTAACCAATCTGATGGCATAAATGTGCTCAATTAATGCATGTAACTACATAGTCATTGGGACCCGAAGAAGTAGGAAAGTTGTTCCCTCATGCCTTCACTTTCACACGTGACCTCTTGGGCTTCTGGGATTTCCACAACACCTTTACCATGGATATTATTTTGGATAGTAAGCTTTGTTCCTTCCAAAGGTATCTTGGATTGCAAGGAAAGATTCAATTATAATTAAATCTTGCCTGGCTAATTATTCAGGGTTCCTGATTCCCAAAGCTTTCCCTCAAAGAAGAGGCATGAAATATGTCATGCACATCTCCAAACTCACTTGGTAGTTCAACTCTATTGGCCACTAAACCCACGTTGTCCATCACTGGGTATGGTCCAACATGCCTTGGGCTCAAGTTTCCTTTCTTTCTAAATCATTTCACGCTCTTCATGGGTGAAAAATTATTCATATCACTTAGTAAGGTCCCTTCTTTGTGTATCAACATAACATTTATGACAGCCCTATGTTGCCGGCATCTTTTTCCATATGACTTTGACTTGATCCTTCATCTCTTGGATTAGTTCTAGCCCAATGAGTTTTCCCTCTTTGACTTCATCCTAGCATAAGGGCGATCTATACTTCCTTCCATACAAAGCTTCATAAGGCACCTTTGAATTGTGGTTTGATTGCTGTTGTTGTAGGCAAATTTAATGAGGGGTATATGATTCTCCCAAGTACCCTTGAGTTCCAAATTACGCATCCTCTATTGGTTGAAGGGTTTGTTCCAGCTTTCCATCTATCTATGGGTGATATTTAATACTAAATCTCAAATTGTAATCTCTTCCAGAAATGTGAAGTAAATCTTGTATCTCAATCTGACACTATAGTCTTAGGCACTCCATGTAGCCTGACTATTTCCTTAGTATACAATCGAGTCAACTTCCTCATGGAATTCATGTTATTAACTGGAAGAAAATAAACACTCTTGGTTGACCTATCCACAACCACCCATACTAAGTTTTTCTCACTTGGAGTCCTTGCAGCCTGACTATAAAGTCAATGGCGATGTCATCCCATTTCAATTATGGGATTGGTAAGGGCTACAAATTCCCTACAGGTCTCTGATGTTTCGCTTTTACTTGTCTACATGGAGAACATTTTTCAATAAAGTGGGCAATGTTCTGCTTCATTCCTTCCACCAAAACTTCTTCTTCAAATTTTGGTACAACTTAGTACTTCCTAGATGTACCGAGTATGGTGCCAAATGGGCTTTAGCGAGTATCTTATCATTGATCTCCATGTTTGTCAGAATCACTCTTCAGCCCTTATATAGCAGGGTTCCATTCTTACTTAGACTGAAATGTATGTATCCCTCCGCCTTCTTGACCCTTCGTTGAATGTCCATCAATTTTGGTTCCTATTTTTGTTCACCTTTAGCACGTCATAACCCGTTGCTTTCACCTCATGTATAGATGAAAGGACTGCCTCCTACTTTGAACTTTCCAACAGTAGCCTCCTCATTCTAATGAGGAGACAATTCATCTCCGAAGATTTTCGACTAAGCACATTGGATCCTCTCACACTGATAGTCACTTATTGTCTCAAACCATCTCCTCTATCTCATATTGAGGTTCTTCTAGGTGAAGAGATGTTTTTTAAGCTCTTGTGGTCGGTGTATATTCGCAAGCTTTTCTATAGAGATAATGTCGCCAAAGTTTCAAGGCAAAAACCACTACTGCAAACTCCAAATCATGGGTAGGGTAGTTTTTCTCATGATCCTTTAATTAACGTGAGGCATATGCCACTACCCCTCTTCTTGCACCAAAGTGCATCCAATTCCATACTTAAATGCATCACTCAACACCACCATTGGCTTGTGAGGCTCCCACAAGGCCAAGACAGGGCCTCCTTATTAAATCCTTGAAACTCCTCGCACATTTCAAAGTCCATACAAACTTGGTATTCTTTTTGGTCAAAACCATGAATGGACTTGAGGAGAATCCTTCCATGAATCTCCGATAATATTTGACAAGTCCCATAGAACTGCTAATTCATGAATCATCATGGGACATTGCCAGTCTACAATGGCTTCCATCTTGTTGGGATCTATTGCAACTCCATCATTGGATATTACATGACTAAGGAAGGTGTTTTTCAAGGTTTTGCCTCGATAAACGGTATTATGAGGTTTGGGAAGAAGGGTAGGCCTAGCCCAAGGTATATTCACTCCTTGGAGATATTAGAGAGTGTCGGAGCCATCGTTGACAGACTAGCACCACCACGTTAGTCATTTTCTATCATGATGTGTTCCATGTCTTGATGTTGAGGAATTACATTCCAAGTCTATCGCACGTATTGGACAGCATTCTACATTAGGTTCATGAGCACCTCACCTAAAAGAAGGCACCAATAGAGATCTAGGAGTAGAGGGAGCAGATACTCTGCGAAAAGAATATCCAGATGGTGAGAGTGCAATAAAAAAACCACTCAGATGGAAAGGCCACATGGGAATACAAGGAGGACATGAGGGACAAGTACCCTTGAAGACGTGCAAATCTTGAAGATGAGTTTTTTTTATAAGGAGTGGACATTATGTAACGCCTGTCCTTGTAGTGGGACTTTTTACAAAATAATTTAGAAAAGATGACGGGAATTACCATTCGATTTAAAACTTTTTACTTCCGTTCCTAGGGTGCAAGACTCTATGTTATAAAATAAAATGTGATTTTGGAATAAAAGAGGTTTACAACGAAAAACATAAATCTTATAATAAAAAGGCCTCTTGTACAGTTAAGACTCTCATGTCTAGAATTTCGTGCTCTTCCCCTTTGGTCGTGTTCATCCTGAAGCGTACTGCTCATCCAGTTCCTGTGGGGGGAGGGACACACATAAAAACTAAAATGAGTCAAATACTCAGTACGTATTACTTCATATAGTTAAAATATAGCAACATAGGTTTTCAATCATGCATTTATTATTCCATACATACTATACATACATGCATACATGCGTTCCTTTGCAAACATCACTAGATGGGGCTTTTTTCTTTAAAATGGGTTTTCCTTTTGTAAAACATTTCTCCCGTCAGTAACTTCATTTCTTAAAGAATGTCATGCATTCATATATTCTTTTCTTTTCACTTTAATAGGCCAGTGCACACTGTTACGCCCCCCGTGCTAGGGTTAGTAGCCCTATGGCCAATGGATTCGCCCGTGGCTACGGGTTGGAATCCCATTCCGTCAGGATGCAGCACTGGGTGCACTTCCAAATACTACTACCCGGCATTGCAATCTGCTCATTCATTCATTGGGTACCCCTTTCATTCATATGGTCGTTACATATTTTCATACATTCATGCTTTTATGCCTTTCTTTCATTTCATTCATTCATTCATGTCAGCTCTAAAGAGCTGGAGCTTTCATTTCTTTCTTTCCATTTCATTTAACAGTCCTTTCATGAGAAAACATCTTTTCATGAGAAAACATCATTTGGGGCGTGAGCCCAAAAATCACCTTTCGTGACATGTCTTTTCATGGAAAATACATACAATAGGTACTGCGTATAGTTATCCATTCACATGTGTGCAATTCATACTTTGGTTGCGTGGAAAGAGGCTGCCAAGGAGGGTCATACATACTTATACTTCAAAACGTTGTACTTAGCATAATTTTCGAAAACGTTCTCTTTCACCTCGTGGGGCACTTTCAAAGGAAAAGCATTTCTTTTCTTTCTTTTAGAAAGGAAAAGCGTTTCATTTTTGTTTTCTTATCTTTTAGAAAACTCTAGAAGAGTATGAACATAATACTTACTTGGACTCCATGCTACTTTCATACCATGCAGTCCATTCATGCGCGTGTCAGATGGCAACCTACATGCATACACATAACCTCAACGTCATTCTCTATCTAGTACATAAGCAACTGGACTAGAAATAGAACTACACTTTACTTAGAACACTCTCCTTCTATCTCATGCCCTTACATGTCCTTTACTATGATAAAACCTTCGGGGACCTATTTACGGTCACTACCTCTTCCAACTCTCCCTTCTACTTCGAGTGCATACTAGCTAGGGTGAACCCATGATTCACCTTAGGATTAAGACACTAAGACCTCTGTCGCATTCTTCTTATCAATCACATCCCGACGCATGACTCAGACCGACCAAATCACGCATCCCAATCCTAGGCAGTACACTGATCATTTCCTTCATGTATCTTAGCTCACTCTAATCCTCATGACCATCCATACACGTCACATGGCTTTAAGCCAACTCTGAGGCTTAAGCACTTTGTAACCATGCTTAGAACAGATTACCCATTACATATGGTAAATCCGTCCTACACGTGTGCCTAACCAGAGTACACACATACCTTATCCCTTTATCTCCTAAGACCAACCCATAGTACATTGATCACTTGCTTGTATGGACAAAAGCCATACTCCGATACCAACCTTCTTTTAACTCAGCAGTAGGACTCTTCATGCTACCCATCCCTATGGATAGTTCATCCCAACACTTGACACGGTAAGACTCCATTCATAACCACATCTCACATCACATTATAGCCAGAGACTTTTCCCAAGCTACACCGTGACCTTGTCACGTCACTTGACATTCTGCTATATCACTTATATGTCACTCCTAACTCATCACAGCACGACTCCTCGATTGACCATGTCACTTCGTGGCATTGCCTAGTCATGCTTCCGTTGTGCTACTTTGATACTTTCCAGCCATTTTGCATATACTCCCAGCCATAAACCAACTACACGGCAACACTCATCACCTCAGACTACAGGCCACATCACTACTACAGTACATAAGTCACAACCACACTTCATGGTACAGTCCATAACATTACACAGCACACTTCACGTCACAGCACATCACAACACTGCACTGCACGGCGAACTCCACAATACTAACAGCACAGTCCACAACCTAACCCACCAACTAGCATATAACATAAATAACAAGGGATAGAAAGTTATACCGTCGACGGGATAACCCGTGCATAGCTCAGCAACCATCACAGTCGATGACGTCGGAAGGGTCGTACGGGGCGGCTAAACTGCGTACGATGGTTGTTTGGGCATTTGGATAGCTAGGTGTGGTCTTAGAAAGGCTTATGGTGGCCTTATGGTGGCAGCAAAGGGCGTATCACTGTGGATCTAGCCATGTATAGTGGCGGTCAGCCATGTGCAGTGGCTGTCCATCTTGTGTAGTGGCTATCCACCACCTAAAGTGGTGGTTTGGACCAAGGGTTAGGCTAAGGGAGGTTGCTGGTGGAGCCGTGGTGGCTTGGTGTTGGCGGAACGACGGTGGATCTACCTGTGAGGTGGAGGATAGGCCATGAGAGAGTGAGAGAGAGTGAGGGAGCATGGGTGGTAGATCAGGGCTAAGGGTTGCTAGGATGGGTAGGTGGTGGTTGGAGGAGGCTGGAGATGGCGGTCACACACCGTGGGTGGTGGTGCACAACGGTGGAGGGGATGAAACCCGTGCGTGAGAGAGGGAGGAGCCGTGTGTGGAGGAGGAGGAGGCTACTGGCCATGGGACCAAGGGAGGAGGAAGGGGGAGGCTAGGGGGTGCTCGTGGTGGTGTCTGGTGGCCTAGGTGGCAGCGCACGACGACGCTAGGGGCATGCACAGTGAACCCGTGCATGGAGGAAGCTACATGTATGCATGGGGAAAAGGTGGCTGCATGGTGGAGGCCGAGCTTGCTGGAGGGTGATGGCCGGTGGGAGGGGAAACTACCGTGGAGGTGGTGGCACCGTTGGGTAGTGCATGGCGGTGCAATGAGCACCAAGCCCATTTGGGCTTTAAACTGTCGAGAGAGAGAAAGAAGGAGCATGAGAGAGAGAGACCGGGATGGGGGAGCTCGTCGGAGGGAGGTAGAGCTGTTGGTGGTGGCGGTGAGGCCTGCCGGCGCATGGTAGCACCGGGCTATGCAGTGGAGGAATTGGGTGAGGGGGAGAGCTGCGTACTGCACAAGCCAAGGGAGAGGGAGGAGAGAGAGAGGGGGAAAAGTGAAGGAGAAAGGGAGGGGGCTGGGGTTTTATCCTAAAACCCATCGTCTAGAGGTCTACAAAACGATCTAACGGTGGACCTTAAATACTGATTTGAAAATGCGTAAATATTAACTTAATTAAAAACACTGAGAGGATTTAACATAGAATATTATTTAAAATAATATTCCTTCATCATTAATAAAATGATGAAGTCTTACTTAATATATTTAAGAGAATAAAACCATTAAATTAATGAAAGTTCTCTACATAATTTAAATCACGTAATATTTTAAAAAACTGAAATCATTTAATAAAATGATTTCCCACAATTATAATATTTTTGGAGCTCTTCAAAGATATTATAATTGAGTTATTTAAAATATTACTTAGTCAAATAGAGATGGGAAAATTTCATTTAAAATACTCATAACTTTAAACACAAAACTAACTTTAGAAATCACATAATATCTTTAAAAACATGCCAACGAGGTCTAGCACGCCTAATGGGACTCACAGTCGCTAGAGAGGAGAGGCGGACTATCACATCAAACGTAATTGCTTACGTCAGAAGGAAAAAGGAGCAGGATGTTACACATTATAACCCCAATATAATTCAAAGAACCATTATTAATATTATTAATAATTATTAATGTTGTTGCAATGATTTTATTGAGGAATTTAGGTTATTATTTTAGGCTAGGTAATTAGTTACCTATTAACAATCATGTCATGTAAGGGTTTTAGTTTTAATAAGTCTAGGTCGGGGTTAAATATTTATTAGGCTTCAATCTTTGTATTGAGAATATAGAGAAAAGTTTGAGTTTTGGACCCTATGGGAAGTTAGGGTATAAATTATTTTGTAAATTTGATTGGAGCTTAATGTGGCCTAGGATAGTAATCTAGGACTCATTGATTAAGCCCAATTAAATTGGGAGGAGGAATCAAGACCAAGACCAAGACCTATAAAAATAAAGCCCAAACCAGATGACCCATAAATCGGTGCCTGTGACCCATGACCTGACCTTCGGTTGCCCTAGGGTTTTGTGCATCAACCTATCTTCCTCCCAATCATGCTCTCCACAAGTCCAACCACCACCACCTACCATTTTGAGAGCCACACCTCACCACCAATAGGTTAGCTTAAATGCAAGTGCTTGAATGGGTGAACACCGATCATGGTTATGATTATGTTCCTTAGTATAGGTAAGTTTAGGTGTAGGCGCTTGAATGGGTGAACACAGGTATTTCTATGCTATGTGGTGCAAACTAGGTTATCATGAAGTTAGGTTAAGTGTGAGTTGGATATCGGGTTTGAGGGTAGGGGCTTTAATTTTGTTATGCATGGACCCAATGAGTTGAAAATTCGTGTTATGGTGGTGTTGTGATGAAGGGTTGGACACATTTAAGGTTTCAAGGATCAGGGTTAAAGAGTACAAATTGGGGTAATAGAGTTAATTGTTTTATATGGATTATTATAGGTTAAACAAAATTGATTGGTGATGTCTTTGACATCATGTGATATGATTTTATGGTGGAATAAAAGAATAGTGTAATCATATGGAATTGGGTTTAAAGGTCGTCCCTAACTATGGTTGAAATTGGGAGTTTGTAGAAACATGGTTAGTCTCCTTAGGTCTAATTGCATGTCACATATGCATAATTTCATTAACATGAGATAATGCTTGCCAACTAAATGAATGTTTATAGGTTCTATTTGACACTTTGTGACATGTGTATTCAACTTACTTTGCATAAGGTTTGAGGTAAGTGATTATCATCATGCTTTTCTACATCATTTTATTTCAATTGAAAAAGGTTATTTTATAATTGTATAGTAATGTACATGGTTACAAAGATATAAGTTTATGAACGAACCATTCTTGGTTGCCCCTACTCATGACCCTTTATTAATGATATGATGTATGTGACTGTGAAAATGCATGACTAATGATGTGACTAAATAGTATATGGTAAAACTATATTTTTTAAATGAATAAAGGATAAGGTAATGCTAAAGAAAAAGAAATGAAATGAAATAAATGACCGCATGTGATTGTGAGGTAAAATGATTTGGCCATGACAATCAAAATGGTACCATGAGGCTAAAGGAAGGATTACAATGCTAGAATTCATCATTGTTAATGTACCTAATGATGCCCATTCCTAATGAGGACTAATTCTAACCCACTAATCTTGGGTATAGTTGAGATTGCAATGGTTGCTAACCATAACAGACAGGGTAATAGTGTGTAATGGTCATTAAGGTTATGAGGCTAAGTAATGTATGCTTCTTTGAAGTTTAATGTTATGTTTTATATGATGTTGATGATGCTGATTAAGGTTGCTTAATGCTTTACTAAAAATGTAGATTGTTATTTTACTTACTATATGATGCCATATTTACTGAATAGACGACTCATTTTATGTTTTATGTATACCTAGCCGAAGTGATGATGATGATGATTATGAGGACATTGCACCACAAGTTACTTTTGAGGGGATGGCACTAAGGGTTAAGGAGTTGAGATGATTATGAGGATTTTTTTACTCTTTTTTCAGTAAGTGTTACTTACAACTATTTTCGAGATGTTTCTCTTTTAATAATGTACTCAAATCTTATGACTTTTATAAAAAAAGGCATTTATACCTAGCACAATTTAAATTGACTTTAAGGTTAGTAACATTCCATTCCTCTAGCTTTTGTAATCCTAGAGGGATGATGTGTTATAATTGGTATTAGAGCCTAGGCTTAAAAGATTCTATAGACTTTCAGAATAAGAGAGGAAGACTTTCTTCAGGAAGAAGAGGATTTGAAAAATACAAAGGAAAGCATAAGCCAAGGTTTGACGAAGATGGGTTGTTTTTGTAGTATGTGAGGATCAGGCCAAAGCAAGGGAAGAGACCCCTTCCCACGAGCAAGTGACTATGGAAGATGAAATAGTGGGGCAAGCAAAGTGTAGCTAGTCCAAAAGAAGGGTGAGCGACACTATGTAGAAAGTCTAGCTGATATGATCTCATACCGGGTGATAAAGGACTTCTTACCCTTTGCCAGGTAAGCAAGAATTCTGATGATCATACTAGGGCAAGGACAAAGAGTTGAAAAAGGTGTTAGTTCTATTTGCAGTATAAGGGCGAGCAACGGTCAAGGACAACACCGATATGGATGTAAGAGCTCTCAAAGACAACTCAAAGATGCTAGGAAGTGGCAAGTGTCATACATAAAGGCCTATACTCCAAAAGAGTTGTCACATCTGGAGTGAGCCCATGGAAAAAAGGATTACCAACATGGGAGGCATAATCTTAAAGGTATGATCTAGCACCACATGGGAGACCGTCATTAGGAGACAAACTATGGGATTTGACCATAGGCAAACAACCAAAGATATGCATACCTTATTCTCATAAATTTATGCCACTCTGCAAGGGTAGAGGGTGAATGGATGGACAGGATCAAACATATATCATTCAAGCATATCTGGAGTTAGATGAACATTAGTTCTAGGCTAACAATCTAACAATATAAAAGACATTAGGTAAAAGCTGCAAAGTCTCACTTTTGAGATCATTAGTGTTTTCCTTCTATCAAGAGTCATCAAGAAAGCAAGTGGTTTCAAAGGTTGCAATGGAAAGAGTGGTGCCAATGCTATCATAGTGTTAAAAATAATGTAAGGTAGGTTAGCTCCTATGACCACATTGGGAATGTGGGTAAGCGTTTGTGAGTGTGTTGTAAGATTAGGGATACCATATTTTGTAACCCCCATTTTCAACATGAAAATTAAAACATATTCTTCATTATGTTTATAAATTATCTTTTATGTTGTGACCTAACATGATTAGTTTGGATTATGTGAATTGATGATAATTGTGATTTTTGAGTGTGTGGAATCTTCATGTGTGTTGGTCATCATGGACGAGTTGAGGAGTCCCTGCACCATTTCTACTTATAGTGTGATTCCCCGTGATGATCGGGGTGAAATGTTTCCATATTAGACTTACTTGATAAACGGGTCGAGAGATTTCCTGGGTTGATAATATGTGGTATCTTGGAGTCAAATGATCGAGTAGAGAGATTCCTCAGGTTGATCATGTGTGTTGTCTTCAAGCCCATTAAACGGGTTGAGTGATTCTTTATGTCTGATGATTTCAAATTGGTGAATCAGCTTGCACGTTGGCCGAGTTGAGTGATTCCCCTCTTGGTACTTATATGACGAGATATGATGGATTTTATGTATTTTGATAAAAGGGTGGTTTCTCACCTCAATAATAACTATGCATACATGTGCTCAGATGGTAATTCATCATCATGCTTATATACTTGTGTTTTATTTAGGAGGTGGTTACTTGCCAAAACTATAAATACATGTGTTCCTACCGAAGGGTGATTTCTCCCCATACATAAATATGTGTTCACAGATCAATTTACATGAAACAGTGCATGAATATTCATCGCCATTGTCTCTGATTTGCAGTATTGTCATAGGTGCTTAAAGTATTATGATTTCTTATAAGTCTCACTGTCAGGGTCTCACCTATGGTTTTGTTTACTGGAGCTATAGATCTTGATGCAGATGTAGCCCAAGCAGAGTTTTTTGAGGGAGAAGGATTGATCTTACCCAAATCATAGAAACCGAGGCCTAGCTCTATTATTATTTATTTGTACTTTGTTAAGATGTACTTTTTTGTCAAGCAACAAACCATGTTCAAACTGTTGTACCTATATGTAAGCAATGAACAGTTGGTAGTGTATAATATTATTTGTACAATAACAGTGACATATGGATGACCCTCTTATTGGTTTTGACCTCTGGTATAATTAGCAATTAGTGTCTAACTAAACATTGACTTATTTAGGTCTGACTTATTTTGCTTACCACGTATTTGATCCACAATAAAGTGCCTAGACCCAATAGTAACAATTGGGGTGTTGCCGACTAGCTGGCATCCGTAGTACTACAGATCCTTTCTAGGCTCTTTAAGCTCTTTAATGAAGTAGAGGGCGCCACATAGAATGTTAAAGTTCCATTATTTTAAGTGACTATCTTTTTTGAATGATACTTTACTACATGCATGTCATATGGCACCTAACACTAGGTGTCACATACATAATCCTTAGGACCCTAATGGGCAAGAGGAGAACCCTAACGTGTTGTATGCATGTCCTATAGCAACAAGATTCTTTCAAAATATAGTTGAGGGATAGATGGCGGGACCCAGAGCCTAACAAGTTAGACGCACATAGGAGCAATGGTGTTGATTGAGGTTGTTTGATGCTTGGCTCAAAACCTAGATTGTTATTATGTGTACTATATTATATTCTTAATGAGTATTCGAATCATTTTTTATTTATGTATACATAACCCAAGTGATGATGATTATGAATGTGTTATAGCAGAGGATACTACTTATGGGGATGGCACTAAGGCTTGATGACTCAATATTGGTTTTGGCTTTATTTTTTTTAGTATTGAATGATTGTAGAGAATGATTTCTAGATCGTTTTCATTAAGTGTTGCTAAGAATAATTTTTTAGGTGCTTTTCTTTTAATGAAGTACTCTAATTTTATGACTTTTATAGAGAGATCTTTTATACCTGGGGTGATGTAAATTGATTTTAAGGTTTGTATCATTTAGTTTCTCTTACTTTTATAACTCTAGAGGGATAGGGTGTAACAGGAACAACAAACATACCTACAGGAAAGTGAGACTGTGCAAGTCATGGAAACTAATTCATAAGGTGAGGAGCACAACAATGAGTCAATTGATACGTAAGGTCATGAAACCAAGAGGAAATAATTTGTTAAAATAAAGGTAGAAGGAAGTAGATAGCAGCAAGGCCACTAGTCACTGGAAGAGCATTGTCATAGTTCCCTTGACAAGTTGGCCATCAGCACACTTTTGAGTCATTGAAAGGTTGATTTCAATGGCTCCTGGGTTTAGTGCCATGGGTAGTTCGATGAGGGTGACCTTGCACTTTGCCTCATTTTTTATGACCTTTAGTCTAATTGAATGGTGTTGTTGATTTCCTTTCTGCTTAAAGCAATAATGTGCACTGTTACACCCTTCTCTTCTTTTGCAAGACAATCCATTAACATGGACCTCCAATAACTTGGGGTAAATAGGTTAGGGTAATTCTAGTGGCAAGTTTATGAAATTCACCATGAAATTAGAAGATATCTACCCTTGAGTGAGCTTCATGGGTGATATTCGATGTCAAACTTGCTCAAATCTAAAAGCCAATTTACTAGGCATCCCGAAGTACCAGGCCTGTTTTGACACCCCTGGGCCCCACATGTCATTTGACATAAACATGTGATGTCAGGATGTGCTCTGAACCAGCCACACCCCTCTCAAATGTGATTACCAGGATGCTTATATGTTGTGCATACATGTGGATAAAAATCTACTGCGAAAATATATAAAGGGTGTCAATAAATACTATCAGTACTAGAGAAACTTATTAAAACACATCAAGCTATCCATAAGTCATAACTCTACAATCATTGAGATATTACATACCAAGAACTTGTCCATCAAATCTCTAAAACTAACATAGTTTTTTTTTTTTTAGCTAAGAGTAGGTAGTCACATGTCCAATAGTGATCCCACCCAATTTTATTAAAAAACCCTCGCTTGTGGCGAAGGAATACCGTGGTTACAAAACAAGGCACCTGAGTTTACAAAAACCCGAAGTACCAAACAAAAAACCAAATGTATGATTCCAAAATACCTTCTCTCTAAACAGGCCTATGTAAACAATATAAGCAAAAAAAAACCTCAAATACGTTTCCGCTTATAGACGAAACCAGGGCAAAGCTTAAATCCCTTTCCATTTCCAGAAAACGTATACCTCCCACAAACAATCCTGCCCTTCAACACTTCCGCAGATGCTCTAGACCACATGAATCCATTCTAACAATACCTTTAAGCAAGTGAGGAATCTCCCTCTGTTCTAACCAATCCATTGAAACTCCACTACTACCAAGTCTGGCCAAGTAATTAGCAACTCTGTTTCCTTCCCTATATATATGCTGCACACAAAATTAATCTCTGCCAGCATATGAATAATATCATCCCAATAGTCTTCTAAATACCAAAGATTACAATTTCCTTTCTTAACCCAGTTCACTACTATTATAGAATCCATCTCAATCATCAGGTTATTTAAGCCCAGTCGTGTGCAATGTTTAAGACCTAATCACAGAGCCCTTACTTCTGCAAGAATGCTACTGCCATATCCATTAGATTTAGAAAACGCATATACAACCTTCCCAAACTTGTTCGGATAAAATATCTTCTGGGCGAAAGCATCGGCTTTTAAGCTACACGGGATTTATGGAGGGGAATTTCCCTTTCAAATATCTAGGTGTACCGATTATTCAAGGAAGACTTAAGCAGGTTCATTTAGATGACATGGTGAATAAAGTGAGGCAGAAGATCAGTGGATGGAAGATGCGGTTGCTTTCCATGGGTGGTAAACTTGTGCTCTTGAGACATGTTATTTCTAGCATGACTATACACCTTTTTGCTGTTTTACAGGTTCCTCAAAGTGTTATCTCCAAGATTCATAGATTGATGAGCTCTTTTTTGTGGGGAGAAACTGATGGGCGTGATAAAAAGAAATGGGTGGCTTGGAATCGTATTTGTAAGCCTGTGGAAGAAGGTGGACTTGGGGTACGGAATCTTCAGGACTCTAAAAAAGCCTTACATATGCATTTTGCTTGGAACCTTATTCAAGGTAATTCTTTATGGGCTAATTTCTTTAAAGCTAAATATGTTGGATCGAAGCCATGGGCTATTATAGAGACAAATAAAGGAACTAGATTTTGGAGAATGGTTGCTAGTTGTTTTCCTTGTTTGTTAAGTAATTCTAAGTGGAAGCTTAGAGAAGGTGATCTTTTTTTTTGGTATGACAAGTGGAGGGATAATGGCCCTCTTATTAATGAGATGCCTCTTATGGGTTCACCAATGTTAAAAGTTAAAGATTGTAGGTTGGAGGAGAGTTGGGATGTGGAGTTGTTGGAAAATTTAATAGGGCAGGATAAAGTGGATGAGATTTTAATATGCTTGTCTGGTATGAATTATGGGAAGGATGTCTTAATTTGGACTCCTACGGACTCAGGTTTGTTTTCTACCAAATCTGCTTGGAATTGTATTCGTATTAGAGGTACTCCTATGGAGTGGCATGGGTGGGTCTGGCATAAGAGCATTCCTTTAAAAATGTCTATTCATTTTTGGAGGGCTTGGCATATGGCCTTGAGTGTGGATGATAGATTGCGACGTATTGGGATCCCCATTGTTTCTAAATGTGATTGCTGTAACAATGGTCATATTGAAGACATTAACCATGTGCTTTTTGAGGGTGATTTTCCTCAAAAAGTCTAGTCCTTTTTTGGAAATCTTTTTGGTATTCCTCTTGCTAGGTCTTGGAAGCAGAATGTTGGGGTCTGGTTCTGGCGGGCTAGCTCTTCCACCTAGATTGGTTTTATTGTTGGCATCATTGCCATCATAGTTACTTGGCGCCTATGGAGGAGGAGGTGTCTTGCTAGAATGGAAGGTACTCTGGAATCCCATATTACTATTGTGAATTCTATTTGCTTTTGGCTAGGATCTCTTAGTCAGATGGCTAAGCAGGTCAAGAGCATGTCATGCAGGGATGGTATACGCCTTGAGGCCCTACGGATTAATCCGGTGGTCCCAAAAATTCCAGTCTCTAAATTGGTAAGGTGGTTAAAGCCGCAGATGGGGTGGTAAAAATTGAATACGGATGGTAGTAGTATTGGTAATCCAGGTTCTTGTGGCATTGGAGGGGTGATTCGTAATGATTCTGGTGCGCTGGTTCAAGCTTACGCCTCTCCTATTGGTTCTGGTTCTAATAATAAAGCAGAACTCCTAGCTTTCCTTCAAGGTTTAAAACTTTGTAAGTCTTTAAACATCTCTAATGTGATTGTTGAAATGGATTCTATGGTGGTTATCTCTTGGTGGCTCAAAGGAAGATGTGGTGTGTGGTACCTTGAGGATTTTTTGGAGGAAATTAGTGAGTTATCTAGAACTATTCAGTGTCAATTTCAGCATGTCCTGCGTGAAGGTAATAGGGTGGCGGATTGGTTAGCCAAGGAAGGGGCTTCAGGTGCTACTTTGGTTTTTTATAATACTTGTAATATGCCTCGGATCCTTCATGGATTGTTTCGTTTGGATTTGTTAGGCCTCCCTTCGATTCGAAGTTAGGTCTGATTTATTTTTGGTGGCTTTTCTTTTTGAGCTATAGGTTTGTATTTGTTTGGGTTTTGTTTTTATGGTTTTTTGGGGTTACCCATAGACCTTAACTCGTTACCATGGTATTCCTCCGCCACAAGTGAGGGTTTTTATTAATAAATTTGGGAGGGGGTCACTATTGGACATGTGGCCTTCGCTCTTTTTTTTTAAAAAAAAAAAACCTTCCCAAACTCATCCCTAACTATACCTCCTGTACCCAAGTTCCCAGGATTATTAAAACAACTCCCGTCCAAGTCTAAAACTAACATAGTTGAATACAGGTAGATAGCCCATCCTGGGACAGACCCCCGTCCTAATCCTCAGGCTACACTGGGTGTTCTTACTCGTGATCACCTTCCTCTCCTACATCTGTAATGAAGTCTATAGTTTTGAAGAGCAAAACTATAGAGACACTACCATGGTGAAATTTAAAGAAGTCTCAATTAGTTAGTCTTTATGCCAAAATCTTACAATGCATTAAATTTCAATGAATAATACAAGTACAAATATAGGATAACTGAGAAATAAGGCACACATACTGATGTTAGAGTTCCCAAGCAACCTATAAAGTATCGTATTTTAAGCTAGTCGTCCATGTAATGTCCCGACTCCCACGTATGGAAACGCGGGACTCATGATGTTGGGATGATGATAACACGGGTCACGTATTCCAACGATATGTGCCAAGTGTGTGTACATGCAGAAAGTGTACAACAAAAATGCAACGAATAAATTAAATAAGTCAACTAAGTACCAGAATTTTAAATACGAGACTACCAAAATAAAAGTATTACCAAAACTTATACAGTTATCCATGAAAATAAAGTAAAAAACCAAATACATAGACAAAAGGGAAACAAATCCTATAAAAAGATAATAATACCAAATACATAATTCAAAACAAGAAACAATTCCCAAACATGAGCGAGTGATCCCAAATCACTCCTACGGCAGAGCCAAATCCTCAGGCTCAACATCAGCATCTGCATCAAAAGCTGTGATACCATAAAACAGTACCGCAGGATAAGGAATACCATAATGCATCCAATAAACATGTGTGCACAAGACGAAACACGAATGTGACCTAAAACCCTCATTTTTCCAAAAAATGATTATTCTCGAACGCATGTTAGAAATATCATTTGACCCAAAACACGCCATGAATAATGTTCGCCATTTTCCCAGAAAATGGCTCAAACATAAACCAACCATTTTCCCAGAAAATGGTACTCATAACTGTTAAACCATCAACCGCCATTTTTTCTGAAAAATGGCCCAACATAATCATTTATCAGACACTGTGGGCGAGAATCATAGGTGGGACTTTGCGACCATCCCTACCACGTTCACTATAGGCGAGAATCATAGGTGGGACTACTACCAACCCTACAGCTCGCGTTGTAGACTGGAATCGCAGGCAAGACTACAACCATCCCTGCTTACCATCATCCCTATCGCGTGCACCGTAAGCAGGAATCACAGGCGGGACTACCACTTTCCCTACAGCTCACGCTATAGACAAGGAATCACAAGCGGGACTCTACCACCATCCCTATAGTCTCTTTTTCCTCTCTCTCAAACCGTTCAAGCCATTCATTTAAAGCATAACTAAAAGCATCTCTCACATGAAAGCCCAATTTTCATTCATAACACATGAGCATACATGACATGATGCAATAAATGCCATGATGCCAAACACAACATAACTGCACACAAGCATAATTCAATTAAATATACAACTATTCTCATATCCAATTGACCCCCATACTCCTCGGACTCAATGTCTTGCACAACCAACCAGACTAGAGAAGATTTGTTAGCGCAAAAATATATTTAAATCTCAAGAAAGTTTTTGAAAAATTACTTACAGTGCTAAAATATAATTTTTGAAGAATCACCGAGGTGCTAGAAGTGGCAGCTTTGCAACGAAACAGTGCAATTTGGGGTAAAGTCGTGGGTCTCAAAAATCCCAATTTCAAATGGGGACAAACTAAGACTTGGGATGACTAGGGAAGAGTTTAGTGGTGTTGGTGAAGCTAGTGGTGGTGGTGGTTGGCCATGGGTGGCGGTGTGGGTGGCAGTTGAAGGCCAAAACACCCAAATTGAAAATGGGGATGGAAGGGCTTCACTGGTGGCGGATTGGGGCTTAGGAAGGGAGGATTAGGTAGCTAGGAGGTTGCTGGTGCTATGGTTAAAATATGGTGGCCAATTGCGGCACTAGAGCACAAAGACCCTGTGGCTGGAAGTTGTGCATGGAGGCTAACGGTGGCGAGGGAGGAGCTAAAAATGGAGGGGGGGAGGTTGACAGCCGGAGGGGAAAAAAATGGGAGGGGAGCTGACAGCCATGGAGGACGCGCGGCGATGCACTGGGCAGACAAAAAAAATAAACGGGGGAGAGGGGAGGGGGTCAAGCGGGAGGCAGGTGAGGAAGAATGAAAAGGAAGAAAAAGAAAGAATAAAAAGAGAAAATGGTAAAAGAAAGAAATGAGATCCAGTCTTTCAACTTGGGGTCTCAAAATTGATCCAACGAAAATGATTTCAAAACGACAATTTAAATAAACTAATTTAAATACAGTGACTCAGTAAAATAAAATAATAAAATCCAACAATAAACTAATTTAAAATAAATAACATTTCAAATAATGAACAATAATTAATATCAATAAGACACATTGAATTAAATTTTCCAGTTAAAAGTCGTAAAATAATACCACGTAAATCTTCTAAAATTTAAAACAAGAAAGCTCATAATCCTAAGAAATGTAATAATGACTTGGTCAAAATACACGTAAATAAGGGGTATCACATCCTCCCTGATTGTTAGGATATTTTGTTAAAATATCTATTTAAAGTAAGACGGTTGAGGTTGATTGGTCATACAAATATGATTAAATGTTACACTTTTATAAAATGGACCCTGTCTAATGGGCTATGAAGTTTAAGAGTTATCATTCTCAAACACTTGCTTATTCTTTGTCATGGGCTAATGATAGTTTAAACTATGTAGGTATTGAAGGCCCAAGAGCCCGAGCCCATCTCAACCTTTGGGCCCGAGTCCATTGAAGCATTAAGCCTCTCAGCCACTCACCCTTTACATTTCTTCTGCTAAGAAGCCAAACTCTTCCAGAGGGTAGATTGGAAATAAAAGGTAGGTGACGGTTAGAAGAGAGAGAGGGAGAAATGGTGAGGGAAAGTGATAAAAGGGGTTGAGAAGCAAGGATGCGGGCATCGATCATTTGTTGTTCTTGTAGTGTTTTCTATTTTACTTTTGCTTTCTATTACAAGTGTTGCTCTGTTAGAGTTTCCGTAAAGCCTCAAAATCATCTTTTTCAAGATGATTCTAGGCTAATCTCTACAACTAGGGTTCCAGGGAGTGGGTTTTTCTTCTTCCTTCCAAGTACTGTTGGTTGTTGTGGTATTTAGAAAGACTCTGTCTCTGTATTTTCACTCTTGAGACATTGTGGGTTTCTGTAGAATCTCTTGTTCTTGACCTGTTGAAGACTCGTGGCACATTAAGACCTTGAAATAATCAAGGATTCCTCAGCCCTAGGGTCTTAGAATGAAAAGGATGATTAATATAGTGAGGGATTTATTTTTATTGGTTCTTTTAATCTGAGATTGCATGTTTTCTTGAGTTTATGTGTTAATATCATGACTAGTTTGGCACAAGCAGATGCACCCCATGACCAACATCTCGACGGTTGATAAAAACCCTAACCCTATGTCCCTAGTATTTACTCTCCTGCCAATACATCTTTCGATTCCCCAAAGATTCTAAACTATTTTCTCTAAGTTAACTGTTTCCGTCCACCATCTCATTTTTTCTCCAAGAAATTAAAGAATACAAAGCAATTTTCATTTTGACTTGAACTCGGGTTTTATTTCCTTTAGAGTAATTGTAGTCCCTTATTCTTAATGTCTAAATACAAATTCATCCTACATATTGTACAAATTTCAAGTACATAGTTCATCACATTCTCACAGTAAAAGCCTTAAACCCATCCAACTACGAATGTCCACATGCTCCCATCTTTACTTTTTCTTTTCTTTTTTTTCCCATTAGAACCTTTTTGCTTGCTTGATTGTGTTGACAAAGTTATCCCTGTGGAGATGACCTTGGAAGCTCCCTATGTTTTTAAACTTGCTTTTATACTTGGAAGCAATATTTGGTGAGTACCAAGTTTTTGACGCCGTTACCGGGGACAACTGGTAAAGCATAATCTTTTCCTTGCACAAGAAAAAGAGAGAGAGAGAGAGAGAGAGAGAGAGAGGAAAAAAATGAATCTTTGAACCTCTTCACAAATGAGGTAATAGGCCCTTCCTTTGGACTAATAGTGGGAGTGCATGTTACTGTTTTCTTCTAGCTGGTATGTTTGTTCTTTAAGCATGCATCTCTATTTGGGCTAGAGATCAAGCATCAAGATTAGTTAGGACTGAATCAATTGCATCCACTGAAACTGCATCTATTTCCTTTGAGTCATCATCTGAAAATTTGAGTAACATGGAGGATAACGAGCATCATGAAGTTTTGAATCAAAATAGGACATTGAGAGAGTACCTACAGCCTATTAGGACTAGTCCTCCATTTTGCATCATTCAACCTTTAAATGCAAATAACTTCAATTTTAAACTTGGGATGATACCTTTGATCCCCCATTTTCATGGAATGGAGTCTAAAAATCCCTATTTGCATATTAAGGAGTTTGAAGAGGTGTGTTCAACATTTATGGATAGGACATGTACAGAGGAGGTAATAGGGTTAAAACTGTTCCCCTTCTCTCTTAAAGATAAAGCTAAAACTTGGCTGAACTCTTTAAGACCTCGATCCATAGGAACTTGGAAGGAAATGCAGACTGAGTTTCTTAAAAAAAAAATTTCCCATGCATAGAACAAATGCCCTAAAAAGGCAGATCATGAATTTCGGGCACAAAGATAGTGAAACCCTTTATCTGTGACGCCCTAACTCCCACGTATGGAAAATCGGAAATCATGACGTCGGGATGATGATAACACGGGTCACACATCCCAACGATAAGTGCCAAGTGTGTGTACATGCAACGGTATACAACAAAAATGCAGTAGATAATTTAAGTAGACTAAGTACCAAAATTGCTTAATACAAATTCACTTTAAACAAAGCGTTTAAAGAGTAATACAATTATCCCATAAAACATAATAATTTCAAAAAAAAAATAATTCAACAAGCTAGAAACAAATCCCAAACATGAGCGAGTGATCCCAAATCACTCCTCTAGCAGACCCACATCCTCAGGCTCAACATCAGTATCAAAATCTGTGATACCATAAAACGGTACCGCAGGTAAGTAATAATCCAAACAACTCACGAGATAAAAATGCATTAATGCAACCAACAATTATGCATGTATATGATGAAATATGCATTAGACAAAAAACATCATTTTTTCCATCCCTGCTTACGACCATTCCTACCGCATGCACCGTAGGCAGGAATCACAGGCGGGACTATACCACCATCCCTGCTTACCACCATCTATACCGCATGCACCGTAGGCGGGAATCACAAGTAGGACTACATCACCATCCCTACAGTTCATTTCCACACAATGGGTACCTATCAGAGCATTGTAGGCGGGAATCACAGGCGAGACCCTACCACCATCATTGCTTACCACCATCCCTACCGCATGCACTGTAGGTGGGAATCACAGGCAGGACTATACTACCATCCCTACCGTGTGCACCGTAAGCAGAAATTACAAGCGGGACTATACCACCATCCCTACAATCTCTTTTCCTTTCCC
The DNA here is from genome assembly GCA_029856935.1 of Cyclocarya paliurus. Taxonomy (NCBI): domain Eukaryota; kingdom Viridiplantae; phylum Streptophyta; class Magnoliopsida; order Fagales; family Juglandaceae; genus Cyclocarya; species Cyclocarya paliurus. The sequence goes on from CM056956.1 coordinate 9,008,922, forward strand.
TCAAATCAATCAATACAATCATTTCAAACATATTCAAAATCATCTCTCACATGAAAATCTAGTTTTCAAATATACACATGAACATGTATGCAATTATGCGAAAATTCAGCTTTCATTTACAAACATGAACATGCGTGCAAATGTATTGTATATGACACAACAGAAATATTCAATAGCCAACAAAACCCAACATAATCCAATCACACAACAACTCCATCCTCCAATCCAACCAACCCCTTTACTCCTCGGACTCAGTCCGACATAACCAACCAGTTCACAGTAAATATGAGTTAGTGCAAAAGTACGTTTAAATCTCAAAAGTTCTTTGGAAAAATACTTACAGTGTTATAATATAATTTTCGAAGAATCACGGACATGCTAGAAGTGGTAGCACAACAACGAAACAGTGCCATTGCACTAAGGCCGTGGGTCTCAAAATCGAAATTTTGAAAAGGAGCTATGGAAGGCTTGGGTGGGTCATGGAGGGGCTCATGGAGGTTAATGGAGTTGATGGTGGTGGCTAGTGGTCATGGGTGGCGACACATGGAGGAGATCGGCCAATCGTTGAGGAAAAGAGGTCGTGGGAGAGTGATGGAAGGTGAGAGAAGGTGGAGCCATCACTGGGGGTGGGGAGGCCAGAGGAGACTCATCAAGGAGAGGGGGAGTTAATGGTGGTGGTGCGGTGGCCAGGCATGGAGGAAAAGCCGTAGGGCTAGGTGAGTTTCGTGGGAGCAGACGGCGGTGAGTTAGGGGCTGAGCTTGGTGGGGGATGATGGCCGGTGGGAGGGGAAGCTGCTGTGGTGGTGGTGGTGTCATTGGGCAGTGCACGGTGGCGTAATGGGTGTTAAGCCCGCTCAGGCTATACACAGCCAAGGGAAAGAAAGAGGGAGCGTGAGGGGTGGTGGCTGGGGTGGGTGAGGTCGCTGGGGGGTGTTGGAGCTAGTGGGCTGGGCGATGACGGTTGGTGGTGCATGATGGCGAGGCTGGGTGGAATTGAAGCACGAAGGAGAAAATGAGAGAGGAGCTATGCACGCACGGGAAGAAACAGGGGAGAAGAAGAAAAAGAAGGAAAAAGAAAAAAAGAAAAAGAAAAAGAGGAAAAAGAAAAAAAATCAAGGGAAATAAATGAGATCCAGTCTTTTTATCTTGGGTCTCAAACTGATCCAATGAAAATGTTTTCAAAATGACAATTTAAATAAAATTAATTTAAAAACAATGACTAAGTAAAATAAAATAGTAAAATCCAACAATAAACTAATTTAAAATAAAGAGCATTTTAAATAATGAACAATAATTGATAACAATAAAACACATTGAATTAAATTTCACAGTTAAAAGTCATAAAATAATACCATGTTAATCATCTAAAATTTAAAACAAGAAAGCCCATAAACCTAAGAAATGCAATAATTACTTAGTTAAAATACACGTAAATACGGGATATCACATTATCAATGTTGGGAAAGGTTTAAAGACTTATTGAATGCTTGTCCTCATCATGGGTACGAACATTGGAGAGTTTTTAGTTTTTTCTATAAAGGGTTGCAACCCAAAATGAGGCGATTTGTTGAGACCGTGTGTAATGGTGAGTTCTTCAACAAAGAATCAGAAGAAGCTTTCAAATACTTTGACTACTTAGCTGAGAATGCCCAATCATGGGATGTCTCTGATTTTGGGGATAGGCCTGAGAATGTGAGGAGCATAGCTGGGGGTGGGAAATACAACCTTAAGGAAGTTGATGATTTGCATGCTAGGATAGCTTTAATCTCAAAACAATTAGAGACTATTGAACTGAAAAAGGTCAATGAATTGCAAATTGTACCCCATACTTATGATAAGTGTGAAATCTGTGATAAACAGGGGCATAATACCAATGCATGCCCCACCATACCTTCTTTTAAATAGGTATTACTAGATCAATCTAGTGTTGTGAACATGATTTCTAAAAAATTTCTGGGCCTTATTCTAACACATACAATGCAGGTTGAAAAAACTATCCCAACTTCAGTTGGAGGAATAACCAACAATGCTATTGTATAGAATTGGCACTCAAAAACTAAATTTCTCAAGCCATAAATGACATAAGAGGAACACTCACCAAAATAACCACCTTTTTGAGTGCCCAGGAAAGAGGAAAATTTCTAGCCCAACCTCAACCTAACCCTCAAGGACAACAACCCCAAGGCATGGTGGAAGGAGCTAATGTGAAGGCTGCTAAAGCCATTACAAGTCTGAGGAATGGTAAGATCTTGGACAAACCCGAGGTTAGCATTAGTGACTCAGGTAAGAAAAATGATTCACAACTGGATGGTGAGGCAAGTGCTAGAAACTCTTAAACCCCTGCTTGTATTGTTCCTGCACCATTCCCTCAAATATTGATTTCCTTGCAAAAAGAGAAACAAAACTCTGAGATTCTGGAAATTTTCAAACAAGTTAGAATCAACAATTCAACTTCCCAACTTCCAATACAAAATAAAATAAACAATTCAACTTTTTCAAATCTCGAAACAAAAATAATATTAAAAAATATATTCTAATAATACTTTATTTTACTTTTTAATTTTAATCTCAACTCATCTCCGAAAACAAACGAGGCCTGAATGTTCAGAAAAAATCTTTCCTCACTGAACAAGTTAATGCCATCATTCAAAACCATACATCCCCTAAATACAAAGACCCTGGCTCACCAACCATTTCTTGCACCATAGGAAACTCAAAAATTGGCCAGGCTTTGCTAGATTTAGGTTCAGGGGTAAATCTGTCACCTTTCAGTGTGTATGAGCAACTAGGGTTGGGTGAACTAAAAGCTACCTCCAAAATTCTACAATTGGCTTATAGGTCCATAAAAATTCATAGGGGAGCTATAGAAGATGTATTAGTACAAATAGACAGATTTTACTATCCAATAGACTTTGTGGTACTGGATATGAAATTGACTGCCCAGATTAATGTCTCTTCTGGATCAGTGATCTTGGGAAGACCCTTTTTAGCCACTTCTAATGACATTATAAACTGTAGGAGTGGGGTTTTAAAGCTGAGTTTTGGCAACATGGCTTTGGAATTAAACAATTTTAATTTGTGTGGGCAACCTCAAGAATTAGAGGAGATGCAAGAAGTCTAATGCTTTGGAAGTAGTATTTTTTGAAGATTTTTTGTTTGAAAATGATTCTTTCAATAAGTGAAAAGAATGACATCCCTGTTGTGTTTGTTGTAGGGAGCCCAAGTGACATCCAGTGGAGGCCTAAATTTGAATCTCTGCCCCCCATTTCAGAGTCAACCAGGCCCTCAAGTGAAGAAACTCCAAAATTGGAATGAAAAACATTACCAGTGGTGCTAAAGTATGTGTATCTGGGTCCTGAAGAAACTTTCCCATTCATAATTTCATCCCAGCTCACTATTGAGCAAGAAGGTAAGCTACTTGAGGTCCTAAGGCAACACAAGTCTCCCATTGGATGGACCATTCCTGACATGAAAGGTATAAACCCTCGGACTTGCTCTCATCGAATTTATCTAGAGGAAGAGGCTAAACCTTCTAGGGAAATGCAAAGAAGATTAATCCTACACTAAAGGAAGTGGTAAAAAAAGAAGTCTTGAAATTGCTAGATATAGGTATTATTTACCCTATTGCAGATAGCCAATGGGTCAGCCCCATTCAAGTGGTACCAAAGAAGTCTGGTATCACTGTAGTGAAAAATGACAAAGGGGAATTAATACCTACCAAAACAACAACTGGTTGGAGAATGTGCATGGTATAGGAAGCTGAATGTAGCTTCTAGAAAAAGACCATTTTTCTCTACTTTTCCTAGTCCAGATATTAGAAAATGTGGTTGGGCATGATTTTTACTTTTTTTAGATGGCTATTCTTGATATTATCAAATCGAAATTGCCCTTGAGGACCAAGAAAAAACCATTTTTACTTGTTCCTTTGGGACTTTTGCCTTTAAAAGAATGCCTTTTGGCCTTCGTAATGCCCTTGCTACTTTCCAGAGGTGTATGTTGAGCATTTTCAGTGGCTTAATTGATGAAATAGTTGAAGTTTTCATGGATGATTTCTCAATATTTGGGAACACTTTTGATTCATGTTTAACTAACTTACAAATTGTTTAGGCCAGGTGTGAGGAGAAACAACTTTTGCTAAACTGGAAAAAGTGTCATTTCATGGTACAACAGGGAATAGTCCTTGGACACATTGTGTCAGCAAGAGGTAATGAAGTTGACAAATTTAAAGTGGAACTGATTTCAAACCTGCATGTGCCCAAAAATGTAAAAGATATCAAATCTTTTTTAGGGCATGCTAGTTTCTATAGTCCTCTATTTATGCCATTTATTGATGCATGATGTTAATTTCACATGGACTGAGGAGTGTCAAAGTGCTTTTGCCCAGTTAAAAACTTTTCTCACTACTGCCCCCATGATCCAACTTCCTGATTGGCCATTACCCCTTGAAATAATGTGTGATGCCAATGATTTTGCTATTGGGGTTGCACTGGGCCAGAGAAAAAATAAATTACCTTATGTTATTTACTATGCCAGCAAAACCTTAAACAGTGCTCAAAAGAATTATTTTACTACAGAAAAAGAGCTACTATCTATAGTATTTGCACTAGAAAAATTTAGGGCTTACTTACTTGGTTCTCCTGTCATTATCTTTACTGACCATGCTGCACTTAAGTTTCTATTGACCAAAAAGGATGCAAAACCAAGACACATCAGGTGGATCCTCTTATTACAAGAGTTCAACGTCACAATAAAAGACAAGCAAGGGGTTGAAAATGTTGTAGCAAACCATCTATCTTGCCTCACTCTAAACTCAACAGTCCAAACTTGTCCAATCTCTTAATCTTTCCCTGATGAGCAATTACTTTCAGTTCAAATATTACCATGGTATGCTAACTTGATGAACTTTCTGGAGACAAGACAAACTCCAGCCGACTAGACAACACAGGACATCAGAAGAATGAAAGTTGAAGCTAAGTTTTTCTTTTACGATGACCCATATCTTTTCAAGTACTGCTCTGACCAAATAATTAGGAAATGTGTTCCTAATGATGAGTTTTCTGCCATTCTTACTTTTTGCCATTCAGAAGCTTGTTGTGGGCATTTTTCTGCTCATAAAACTGTGGCAAAAATCTTACAAAGTGGGTTTTATTGGCCAGCCATGTTCAAAGACACTTCCAATTTTTGTAAATTTTGTGAACCTTGTCAAAAACTGGGGGGCCATTACCAAAAGAAATATGATGCTAATGCAACCCATTCTAGTTTTAGAAATTTTTTACTGTTGGGGTATAGACTTTATTGGACCATTTCTCTTATCTTTTTGATACCTTTACATTTTGCTTACTGTTGACTATGTCTCCAAATGGGTCGAAGCCATACCTTCAAGAACATGTGACCATCAGATTGTTTTAAAATTCTTAAAGAAAACATTTTTTCATGGTTTGGTATGCCTAAAGCATAATCAATGACAATAGAACCCATTTTTGCAATAAACCTTTCACTATTTTGTTAAAAAAATATGGCATCACAAGATTTCCACAACTTATCATCCTCAGATCAATGGACAAGTAGAATTAGCAAATAGGGAGATCTGGGAATGTCCCCATACAGATGGGTGTTTGGAAAAGCATGTCACTTGCCTATAGATATAGAACACTGAGCTTACTGGGCCATTAAACAATTTAATTGTGATACTAACCAAGCTGGTTTATCAAGAAAATTGCATATTAATGAACTGGACGAACTCAAAAGGGATGCATATGACAACTCTAGGTTGTCTAAGGAGTATATGAAGCACTTCCATGATAGCCACATCCAAAGGAAATCCTTCCACCCAGACCAGCAGGTGCTACTATATAATTCCAGACTCCATCTTTTTCTTGGAAAATTAAAGTCCCGATGGAATGGCCCTTACTTGGTAAAATTTATATCTCCTCACGGGGCTGTGGAACTCCTTAAGCCTTAGAATGGTAACATTTTTAAAGTGAATGGACAGAGGCTCAAACCTTTTCTTTCATCTTTCTCACCTGAAAAAAACCACATTACATTTTCTCAGCACCACTGCACTTTTGGTTACTTAAATCTTTTCCATTACATACTGCTATTAATAATGTTGTTGCTAGGTTGTAATTCATGTTCTATTCCTCTCTCCCTTACTCTTTCATCTTCACTCAGGTATTACTCCTCTCACCCCTATTGTTATTTTGATCCTTGCTTCTTTTGTGTTTTTGTATCATTGAGGACAAAGCTAATCTTAAGTTGGGGGGGGGGGGTAAGGATTCAACTAGTATGCATGATCCTTCTCTATATATATTGCATACCATAATGACCCACTAGAAGCATTGTCAATGATTGATTTATAACTAGCTTCTTTGGCTCCCTTTGTTCTGTTGCATGCCCTGATCAAACTGGATGAAAATGAGGAGTTTGATCACTCATGAAAATTTGGGTCAAGATAGGGGTTTATTTACTTGAGCATGTCTTCCACACCAAGAAAACTTTGTGTTTCACTCAAAGGGTCCTATTGAGTATTGCTTACACTATCACTTAGACTACTTGGGAAAACACTTTGTTGGTCATTAGCCTAATCATACTAAGTAGCTGTTTGAGACTCTAATAAACCATATCCTAATGGCTTAGGAAGAATGTTAAGTGAGTAGGTGATCGTACTCTAGAAAAGGGACAAGCCAGGGATCCAAAAATAAAAAATAAAAAAATAAAATTTTAGTGTAGTAGAAAAGGTTGCCTGCTTCTAGGATCTCTTGAGCATATAAAAGGATCTTTTAAAGAGTTGTAGCGTGAAAGCCACTACTACAATGGTTTTGAATTAGAAAAAAAAAATCTCACTTAGGAAACTACTATGAATGAGACAATTAATGACTTCTAGTGGTCAACCTTGAAATCTTTACCCACTGTCATCACCCAGTAGACAGCAGCACTCATATTTTTTATACTCACTTGAATTGGTTATCAGATGAATTCAGTGCATAAACCCCTTCTTTTCGAAACAATTGTTTTTTCCTTTTGTGGACTTATCATTTACATCAGTGGATGATTTGTGAATCCTAATTGAAGGGAACAAAAGCTTGATTGGTTTGAAAATATTATCCTTCATTGCTAAGAGACTAGCAAAAGGCAAGTTGGGGGGTGTGATTGTCAGGATATTTTGTTAAAATATCTGTTTAAAGTAAGACAGTTGAGGTTAATTGGTCATACAAATATGATTAAATGTTACACTTTTATAAAATAAACCTTGTCTAGTGGGCTATGAAGTTTAAGGGTTATATTTCTCAAACACTTGCATACTCTTTATCATGGGCTAATGATAGTTTAAACTATGCAGGTATTGAAGGCCCAAGAGCCCAAGCCCCACTCAACCTTTGAGCCCGAGTCCATCGAAGCATTAAGCCTCTCAGCCACTCACTCTTTACATTTCTTCTGCTAAGAAGTCTAGCTCTTCCAAAGGGTAGAATGGAGATAAAGGGTAGGCGACGGTTAGAAGAGAGAGGGAGAAATGGTGAGTGAAAGTGATAAAAGGGGTCGAGGAACAAGGATGTGGGCATCGATCTTGTGCATCCTTCGTCAAAACCAATATTCCTCCAACGTACAAGTGATCAATTCCTACCATTTCTATCATCCAGACCTATTCCCTCAAAATCAACAAGAATCATCTCCTAAATCTGCACCATCTATTATCCTTAAACTTAATATGGATCAATCCTAAAATCTGCCACTATAACCTTGAACTAATAACAATTATTTTTGCAAATTCGATCCATGTCTTCAATCCTCAGAGAAATGCACAAACTACATCAATACCTTCAATCCCAAAACAAATATTTTCCTTGAAAATTTCTATATCAATAACTTAACTCTGATCAACCCCATTTTAATGGTCACAGACTAATCAATCTTCAAAATAAATCAGCTAGCACACCAAGCTTGCGGAATTAAAAACTCAAATCTTATTACAAATCAGTTCTTCAAATCTACAATTCTAAAACCTTAAACTATATTAGAATCACTTTCCAAAATCTATAAAATCGATGAACTTATATCCAATAATAAAACAATCGACTCCCAAAGCTTTCAAAATCTAAAACATTAAATGATAACAAATCATTTCCTACAGTCTGTAAAACCTTAAACCTTTGGTGAAATTCTCGTAAATCTATCCTTAAAGTTTGTTGAACTTACAACCTCCTATTCTAAAGCCTCATGTCATATCTCCACAAAATCTAAAACCTCAATCATCCTACTCCCCAAAGAGATCACCCAGACCATGTCGTTCCCTTCATGCCTCGATATTATAAAAGCAACCCAAGTCGATAAGAGTTTAGACATACTTCACTAAATATTAATACCTATCAATGACATCCTCGGTCATACCATCTTCTTGCCAAAGCGTAACCTTTAACCCGACTTTTACTCAAAATAAATTAAAATATAATATAGTAAAATAAATTAAAATTAAACACAATAACATAAAATAAAACCGGTAAAATAAAATAACATACAACAAAAAGAATAAAACAAATGAAGTAGTACACGATAAAATAATTAAAACAAATAAAATAACCTACCATAAAATAAAACAAATAAAATAAAATAACAAATAATAAAATAAATAAATAAACAAAGCAGTATACAATAAAATAAATAAAACCAATAAAAATAGCATACTTAAAATTAAATAATTTACATTTACAACTTAAAAAAATTCTGGTACTTCACCTATAGGACATATGGTTTTACCCAGAGTCGAACTACTTTGATACCACCTGTGAAGCTCCGACTCCCACGTATGGAAATACGAGACTCATGACGTCAGGTTGATGACAACACGAGTCACACATCCCAACAATAAGTGCCAAGTGTGTGTACATGCAAAAAGTGTATAACAAAAATGCACCAGATAAATTAAATAAGTCAACTAAGTACCAGAATTTTAAATACAAAACTACCAAAATAAAAGTATTACCGAAACTTATACAGTTATCCGTGAAAATAAAGTAAAAAGCCAAATATATAGACAAAAGGAAAACAAATCCCATAAAAACATAATACTACCAAATACATAATTCAAAATAGGAAACAATTTCCAAACACGAGCAAGTGATCCCAAATCACTCCTCCGGTGGAGCCAAATTTTAGGCTCAACATCAGCATCTGCATCAAAAGCTATGATACAATAAAACCGTACCATAGGGTAAGAAATACCACATGAGAAAGGAATCTCAATAAGTAATCACCCAAACAAATCGAGAGATAAAAATACAATAATGCATCCAACAAACATGTGTGCACAAGACGAAATACGAATGTGATCCAAAATCCTCATTTTTCCCGAAGATGATTATTTTTCAATGCACGTCAAAAATCACATTTGACCCAAAACACGCCCTGAATAATCTCCTCCCTTTTTCTAAAAAATGGCCCAAACATAAACCAACCATTTTCTCATAAAATGGTGCTCATAACCATTAAATCATAAACCACCATTTTTTCGAATAATCACCCAACATAATCATTTATCAGACACTGTAGACAGGACTCTACCACCATCCCTACCACATGCACCGTAGGTAGGAATCACAGGCGGGACTACTACCATCTCTACACTCACGCTGTAGGCGGGAATCACAGGCGGGACTACCACCATCCCTACCGCGTGCATCGTAGACTGGAATCACAAGAGGGACTCTACCACCATCCCTGTTTATCACCATCCCTACAATTCCTTTCCATACAAGGGGTACTATTAGAGCACTATAGGTGGGAATCACAAGCGAGACTATCACCATCCCTATAGCTCGTGCTGTAGGCGGGACTCTACCACCATCCCTACCAAATGCACCGTAGATAGTAATCACAGGCAGGACTACTACCATCCCTACAACTCACACTGTAGGTGAGAATTGTAGGTGGGACTACCACCATCCCTACTGCGTGCATCATAGGCTAGAATCACAAGTGGGACTCTACCACCATCCCTATAGTTCCTTTCCACACAAGGGTAGCTATCAAAGCACTATAGGTGGAAATTACAGGCACGACTACCACCATCCCTATAGCTCACGCTGTAGGCGAGAATCGCAGGAGGGACTCTACCGCCATCCCTGCTTACCACCATCCCTACAGTTTCTTTTTCCATTTTCTCAAACCGTTCAATCTATTCATTTCAAGCATAACCAAAATCATCTTTCACATGAAAATTCAGTTTGCATTCACAAAACATGAGCATGCATGACATGATACAATAAATGCCATGATGCCAAACACAATATAAAAGCATGCAAGCATAATTCAATTAAATATACAACTCATTCTCACATCCAACCTGCCCCCATACTCCTCGGACTCAATGTCCGGCACAACCAACCAGACAGTAGAATATTTTTAATGCAAAAATATATTTAAATCTCAAGAAATTCTTTGGAAAATTACTTACAGTGCTAAAATATAATTTTTGAAGGATCACGGAGGTGCTAGAAGTGGCGGCACAACAAGGAAATAGTGCAATTCGGGCTAAAGCCATGGGTCTCGAAAATACCAATTTCGAATGGGGACAAACTGAGACTTGGGATGACTAGGGAAGGGCTTAGTGGTATTGGTGAAACTAGTGGTGGTGGTGGTTGGTCGTGGGTGGCGGTTGAAGGCCAAAATACCCAAATCGAAAATGGGGATGGAGGGGCTTCACCAGTGGCAGATTGGGGCTGAGGAAGGGTAGTTGGCCGTGCGTGGAGGCTAATGGCGGAGAGGGAGGAGCTGAAAATGGAGGGGAAAGGTCGTTGGCCGGAGGGGAAATGTGAGGGGTACTGACGGCCACTGACGATGCAGGGCGGCGCATTGGGTGGACGAAAAAAATGAACGAGGGAGAGGGGGGGTTGCGCTGGACACATGGGAGGAAGAAAGGAAAGAAGAAAAATATAAAAGGGAAAAAGAAAAATGAATGGAAAGAAATGAGATTTAGTCTTTCAACTCGGGGTCTTAAAACTGATCCAACGAAAATGATTTCACAACGACAATTTAAATAAACTAATTTAAACATAGTGACTAAGTAAAATAAAATAATAAAATCCAACAATAAACTAATTTAAAATAAATAACATTTTAAATAATAAACAATAATTAAATTTTCAGTTAAAAGTCATAAAATAATACCACATAATCATCTAAAATTTAAAACAAGAATGCCCATAATCCTAAGAAATGCAATAATTACTTAGTCAAAATACACGTAAATACGGGGTATCACATTCTGAGATATGAAAAGATAGTAGTAATTTCACACAATATCTTACTGAGCATCCCATGCTCAAAACTTGAACATATGATTGCTAACCCGAGAACCCAAAGTCCCTTACCAGCATAAAAACCAACTTAAACCAGTTTTCATTCATTAACGTGTGCGCCATGGTTTCCCATGAAAATGGTCATTCACACACTAGCTCCCTTAGTCTCACTATAGGTAACGACTACGCGTTTGATATCATTAGGTGCAACACTTGGCTTTACACCCCATACTTGACCACAACATTCTCTACCCTCTGCTAACAGAGAGGCAACCCAGTGATAATCTAGTAGATATCACTCAGTTCTTATAAACTCCCGAATAACCAGAGGAGCTCGCCGAGATAATGCCCCATCTCGACTTGGGGTCATAATTCATGCTTACACCCACATGCTTGTCTTTTGTTTAAAAATAACAAGCATATACTTTACAAAATATAACGTCTCATCTTAGTAAAACAACAAGCAATATAGCCTAAAAAGGCAAGCTTTTAGACAGAGGTAATTCCCCAAAATAATGTACAAAGCATGGTAGAAATTGGGCCAACAATTGAGTGAGGCAAGATCAAAAAACCACCTTCTGTCCATATGTGATCTCTAGCAATAAGGTGCTACCACTTAGGGTGTTCCTACCTATGATGAGCACGGTTCTCACATCCTCGAAATAAGGGGAATTTTGTCCTCGAAATTGTTCAATACTAGTTATTACTAAAACTTTACTAGAAGTGATTAGAAATTATACCTCAATTGCTAGTGAATGGTTTAGAGGATGACAGTGGGGGCACATCTAATTCATGAATGCATTTAGATCAAGCTCTTCATTTGGCAAGTTCAGAGGTCCCTCTACCAATATTCTTTCCCTCTGAGCTTGGCTCCTTCTTCTTACACGTCTCTCTCTCGCTTTTGTGGCTTTGTTGGATTCTACCTTCAACAACTCACTCTTCTTCAGTGGTTCTCGTTCCCAAGCCGTGAGCTTCTCCTAATGTGGCAATGCTAGCCAGGTGAATACAACTAGCCATGGGTCACTGGTGCTCATCCTTGGTTTGTTGTTGTTCTTCCCATTGCCTAGCTACTTCGCATCTTTGCTGGATCATTCTGTTGACCACCTCTGGCTATAGAACGGATTTGCAAGTAGTTTGTCTGGTCCTAACTCATTACCATGATTACTGTAGGTCCGTCAAGATGTTAGCACCAAAGAATATTCAAACAAGCACACCATGGAAGACAAAGTGGACTTAACAAACCCAAATAGTTTCATTCGTCAAATAGACAATCATAGATTGTAATAATATTCCAATTTATTAAATACATTTGGTGAATCACATAAATCCAAAGAAATAGGGAAATGTTCCCTCATAACTTCTTCCCTTTCCCAGCTAATCTCTTGAGCTTCTAGATTTTCCCATAATACCTTCACCAAGGTATTATCTTGGATCATTTTTTGGTCCTCCCAATCTAGAATTTGTATCGCGGTTGCTTCATTTGTAAGATTGGGCAAGAGTTGGATATCTATAGGGTTGACTATTCTGGGTTTTGCTGCTCAAAACGTTTCCTCAAGTTGGAAACATGGAATATGTCATGCACTTTCCCACATTTTTCCAGAAGAACAACCTTGTAGGCTGTTGGGCCTATCTTTTCCACCACTTTGATAGGTCCGACATATCTCAGGCTTAGCTTATGATGCCCTCAATCTCCACTTTGAATGTAACGGAGATTTGAAGCATCGAGATATGCAACACATGATTACATACCCTCGTTCACAACAGATAATATGCAATCCATCTTAGTATGCAATAATCACAATGGAAAAAGGGTGATTTATAAAATTCCATACCAGAATGAAGTAAGCATCCCAATAATTCAAGTAACCATAGATAAATGTTGCCTTACTTAGAGGTATAAAAGTAAGGCATAAGTTCACACATAAAGTGGGAGATAGAATCTCCTTATTATAGTCAACTATAACAAGGTTCCATAAATAGGTAGATCAAAACATCTTTCTAATGAGCTCCATAGTGAACATGACCATCTCTAAGAACATCACTATTAACTAACTCCATCTTTCGGTCGGGGTTGGGGTCATTCTCAATCATCTGAAGCCAACGGGTGGAGTTCATCATCATCTTGTTTGTCAGAGATCAGTCTTGACATAGCTTCTACCATTTCGGGGGGAATGGTAAAAGGACTACCACAGTGTGATTCCTTGAAAGCTCAGTAAGTTAAATAATCAACTTGCACATAGATAAGTTATGCATCATTAATGATAAACATAAGATGCATGCTAGATATTCAAGAAGCCCATATTTATCTCCCATCCAAATTCCTCAACATCTTTCAGAAAAAAACTTTAATAAAAATTTTCTTACAGAGAACATTTTATACTTCATCTTTTAAAAAACATAACATTTCCTATTTATTAAAGCCATTATTAACAAAACATTTTGCTCTGCAGAACACTTAGAAGAAGCTTGAAGAAGATGTGTGAGGAAGTGAGGGATGAAGGGGGTTACTTATAGGAATGAATGGAAGGGGTGAGGGGTGAGGGAGTGCACCATTTGCTAAAGTCAAGTGAGTGTGATTGGTGAGTGTGGGCAGTGGAGTGAGTGCTTGGTGTTTTCAATTGAATAGTTGCTCAACCCACTGGAGTATCTCTTGGAAAATGGGCAGAGGAACGCCATAGGTGCAAGGGTTGAATGACTTCAAAAGTTGGAACAAGAGTCACACGGTTTCTTCAAGAGAAACCGAAAGCAAGGCTAGCGGTTTAGGCTTCCCAAAGCTGTCCAACTTTTTATCATCTTTTGTCTCATCTTTGTGATATGGTTGATCAAATAGTAAACACTATTTGAGTAGCTTTTCCAGGTGTGTATTGAGGTATGAATGGCTTCCATTTGATTTAAATTCAGCTGAAAATAAAAAAGAGGTTTGAATGGTCATGGTGTAGCCGAAATGAGCTTCATGTTTCATCACCAAAGTACCCATCGGTTTTTATCATTGTGTGGGCAGAATTCAAAGGTCTCATGAGGGTGATTCTATGACATCTTTCTAGAGCTAGAGGGGGTGCTAGTGGCATGTGAAGAGGGCTGAGTGGCATTAGTGTTTCAGCTTGCATGCTTCATTTTCTAGGCTAAATAGTTTCCTATTTGGAGTGATTATGGGAGTCTTTTCTTGGCTCCACATTAGGTCTGGACTTTCTGAGTTTAGGTGACATTATATGGGTTGTATGAGTTGCAGAAAATTACTTGACGATTTGTTGAAAAGCCATGGTTACGATGAAGTGCATCGGTTTGCACTAGGTGTGTCGATTAGTGAGTTTTAGTGGCATTGACATGCCTTTTCTTCAAGTGACATGAGTTGGGTTTAATATACTATTCTAGGATTGTCTAAGATAGATGAAAAACAAGTGGAGAAGACAATAATTTGAAGAAAACTATACAAGTCATGATATTTGAGTTACAATTCATGGAAATGATGATGGTTTTTGAAATAGTAACCTTAGCTCAAGATAGAGATCTTACCATGGTTGAAATGAAAATGCTAGGGGCGTGTGTGATGGGTTTTAGAAGAAAGAAAACCAATGGTATAGTTGAAGTGGGTCCAATTTGAAATAGTGATAGGAATACTAAGGGCTTGTTTGGGGAGTGAGATAAGATGAGAATTTTGTGAATAGTAGTGAGATAATTTGAGTTGAGTATTTTATGGGTTTTGGGAAATGAGAGAGAAATTTGAGTAAAAAATATTATAAAGTTAAATTATTGTAATAATATAGTTCTATAATATTATTTTTGTTTGAAAATTTGAAAAAATTGGAATTGTTTTTTATTTTTTATTTGTAAGTTTGAAAAAGTTGTAATAATTAGTTTTAAAAAGTTGTAATGATTAGTTTGAAAATTTTTTATTTGAATTATGTTTAGAAATAATATGAGATGAGATGAAATGAGATCATATGAGAATTTGTGTCTCATCCAAGGCCCCAAACCTATCCTAAGCATTTGCTCCAAGTGTTGAATTCTCATGGGGCCAAATATTCAAGCCTTTTGTGTAGGCCTTGAAGTGGTCCTTTCCTTGGGCCCCAAGTTTAGATTTTATTGGGCCTTTCCTTGGACTCAATCATTCACTAAATTGGATCTTAGTCTAAGGTTTTACTAAGTTGGACCTATAGTCTTGGATCTTACTAAGTTGGGCCCAATAGTCTTGTGTCTATCAAGTTGAGTCTAAAGTCATGTGTCTACCAAGTTGAGCCCACAGTCTTAAGTGTGTCCTTAGCCCTCTCATCTTAATAAGCTAGGGCCCCTATTTAACCAACTCTTGGCCCTTCTTCAAATCCACCTAGTAATTTAACCAAGTTACTAAGCCCACCAAGGTGACAAGTCTTCAATATGCCACTTGTCATTCTACCATTGGTCTTTTGCCACCTTTTTCTCAAAATTAATATAGCACTAGAATTATCTAAAAATACTAATTCTGCCAATGGTGTAAGTCTCTTTGCCAATTTAAACTCCAAAAATTTTCATTTTTCTCAAGGATCACAACTTCTACTTGGCTATGGTCAAGTCCGAAGGTGTGTTTAAGTGGGGTGTTACAAAGCTTACCCCTTTTCCCAAAGCATTTTATACCCTTCATAGGTGATAACATGATTCATACCCAATCGCCTTCTTTGAAAGTCAAGTCTCTCATCCTGACATCAACATAACTCTTGTGTCAACTCTGCGTTGCCGCCATCTTATCTTTATAATCCTCACTTGATCCTTCATCTCCTAGATTAGCTCTAGCCCAATCAGCTTGACTTTTCCAACTTCATCCCAGTAGAGGGGTGACCTACACTTCCTCTCATACAGGGCCTCAAAAGGTGCCATAAGGATAGTCACCTGATAACTGTTATTCTAGGTGAATTCGATAAGGGGCATATGATTCTCCCTAGTACTCCTAAACTCTAGAGCACATGCTCTTAACATGTCTTCCTGAGTCTGTATGGTCTGCTTATATTTATCATCCGTTTACGGGTGGTCTACGTTACTGAATCTTGGTTCTGTGCCCATTCCAAGTCCAAGCTCTTCAAAAAATGGGAAGTGAACCATCCATCTGGATTTGACATGATAGTCTTAGGCATCTAGTGTAGTCTGACTATCTCCTTAACGTAAAATCGGGTCAACTTACCCAGGGTATCTGTGTTAATAATCTGAAGAAAGTAGGCACTCTTGGACAATCGATCCACAGCCACCTATACTGAATTCTTTCCACTTAGAGTCCTCAGCAGACTGACCACAAAATCCATCGCTATATCGTCCCATTTCCATTTAGGGTTGCATGTTCCCAGAGGGTCTATGGTGTTGTACTTTTACTTGTCGACAGGTGGGCACCTCTAAGAAAACATTACTATGTCCCTTTTCATTCCTTACTGATAGAAAATTTTCTTAAGATCTCAGAACATATTCATGTTCCCTGGATTTATAGAGTATGATGCAGCATGGGCTCGCTAAGTATCTTTGCCTTGATCTCGAAATCAGCTTGGCTCACTCTAAGGTTCTTATCCAACATGGTGTCATCCAATTGAGGCTGAAAGGCCTAGGCCCTCTTGACTTCTGAACCCTTCATAGAATATTCATTAACTCAGTGTCCTATCTTTGTTGCACCTTCAACTCATCGAGATCCAACACCCTTATCCCTTATATCGAGATTGTGACCTCATCTTGTTGAGAGCTTTCAAAAACTGTCCCCTCATTCCATCTAGGACAAAATCCAATTTCGATGATTCAGCTACATCATCCACTCATGACTTCCAACTTAGTGCATTGGAAATCAGGTTGGCCTTCATTGGGTGGTACTTAATATCTCACTGATAGTCGTTAATCATCTCCAACTCCTCTTTTGTCTCATGTTGAGATTCTTCTATGTCAAGAGGTACTTTAGACTATGAGGTCCCTACATATCAAACAGGCTTCACCATAGAGATAGTATCGCCAAATCTTCAAGGCAAAGACCATTGCTGCTAGCTCCAGGTCATGGGTGGGGTAATTCTTCTCATGATCCTTCCGTTGGTGTGACATGTATGCCACTACACGGCCTTCCTGTATCAAAACACACCCAAGACCATATTTGGATGCATCATTACACACCACCATCAGCTTGTGAGGCTCTGGTAAGGCCAACACAAGGGCAGTGGTCAGTCTCCTATTCAGCTCATGAAAACTCTGTTCACATTTCTCAGTCCATACAAACTTGATGTTCTTCTTGGTCATGGGCTGTGAGTGGACCTAAAAGTCTGGAGAAACCTTCCATGAATCTCTTGTAATAGCCGGTGAGTCTCAGAAAGCTTCTGATCTCATGGACAGTCTTGTGATGTTACCACTTTACCACCGCTTTCGGTCTTGCTTGGGTCCTCTGCTACTACATCCTTGGAAATCACACGTCCAAGGAACCTAACTTCCTTTAGCCAAAACTCGCATGTGCTGAGTTTTGCATACAGTTTGTTGAACCCAAGGTTTTAAGCTTTATATAATTATATATCTACATATGGATTTTGATGATAACAAATGAATTCAAGCATAAAGGAGTCTCAAGCTCAAGTTGCCTACATAATGGAGCCAACATATAAAGCATAAGCAAGAAAGCGAACAAGCTTCAAAATAAAGCTCTTAGAGTAAATTTTGTACATCCATTTCAAAATTTGAAATAGGATTAAGGTTCAAAAGGAATCCTTTCTCATAAAGCATCAAATTGCATTTTTCACATGTGCATGATATATTTAAAAATTAAAAGTTTGAAAGTTGATTTTTTGAAAGATGATTGATTGTCATCTTCCACATGTGTATGACAAGTTTAAAAGTTTGAATTTTTAAAATTTAAAAGGTGATTGATTATCATCTCTCACATGTGCATGATAATTTTGAGAATTTTGAAAAGTGATTGATACTCTTTTTGACATACGCAAAAGGTAATTGCTTTTGTTTGAAAATTTATTGATGTTCTTTTTTACAATTGCAAAATGGAGAAACTTTTGTTTGAAATTTTTGAAAAGTAAGTAATGATCCTTTTGTCAAATGCGAAAAGTAGTAGATTTGGTTTGAAAATTTTGAAAAGTGAATGATGTTATCTTTGACAATTTCAAAAACGTGAAACTTTTATTTAAAAATTTTAAAAGTGAGTGATGCTCCTTTTTGACAGTGAATATTCTTAAATTTAAAAATGATATCTCATATGTCTAAATAGCTCATTTGAGATCTTCATAATAGATGACACAAAAATTACAAGATTTACAACATTCATTCAAAACTTTCAATCTCTCTTTTCTACGCATTGAGCCTTAACACTTATTCATTTTAAGAGAGATATAGTTTGTGTTCTATTATTTTTATTTCACTCATTGAGGAGTGTTCTCTAATAACCTATCCACTATCAGTTCTTATATCAATAAAAGGGTGTGTTTAACCTTTGTGCATCTAGATGGAGTTTTACACAGGGAATAGTTGAATCACCATGTGTAAGGTGATTGTAAGTGTAGAAAGTGTTTTATACGTATTATTTGAAGCGATATTGCTCAAATGTGTAATAGGTTTATATCTCCACCTAAAAGAGGTTGAATAGTGAATTTGGGAATCCTCAAGGGGTAACTTGAGGCGAGGACGTAGGAAGTGGGGTTGAACCTCATTAAATTTACTTTTTAAATTTACTGTTGTTTCATATTTTATTCACATTTTATATTGTGTATTTGGTTTATAATTGTTAACTTTTTATAAAAACAACACAATTCACCCCTTTTTATGTTAGTCATCTGGACCACGGTTGGTATTAGAATAAGGTCTCTTTTGTAAGATTAACTATATTTTGAGTTAAGATCTTATGGCTAACATTTCAGCTACCTTTCGTGAAAGTCAATCCAGTAGTCGGCATTCATCATTTTTTGGAGACAATTACACATTTTGGAAAGCTTGAGTAAAAATATTCCTTCAAGCTCAAGTTCGAGAAATTTGGAAATGCATTGTAAACGAACCTTATATCCCAACAAAAGTTGTTGATGGAGTAAAGATCAAAAAGGAAGAAGAAGAGTTGGATCATGAAGATGAGAGATTTCTAACATTGAATTCAACAGCTATAAATTTCTTATATTATGCTCTTGATGGGAACGAATTCAATAGAATAATGATTTACAAGATGACAAAGAAAATTTAGGATAACTTGAAAGGAACTTATGAAAGAACTTTGCAAGTCAAGAAATCAAAATTTTATATTATTATTCATGAATATGAACTGCTTAAAATGAATGATGATGAATCTATTTCTACTATGAACACTCATTTTACTAACATTATAAACAGTTTGACAGCTCTTTGCAAGGTTTATTCCAACTTGAAGAAAGTAAGATAAATTCTCAATTGTGACCAACCGCTCGTTTTTCTCTCATTTGGTCACAAGTATCGCCTTTGCGTTTTAAATCTTGAATTTTTGTTTTAAATTTAGCAGATGATTTTTAAAGCAAACCAAGTATTTTAAAATCCTCCAAATATTTTAAATGTCTAAACTTATTTTAAATTGGATGTTTTTAGTATTTTTGAACCAAGCCTAATTTTTCAAGTAAGCCTCTTTATATTTTTAGAGCCCTGAAAATAATAGTTTTAGAGAAAATCATTTCTTTAGGAATATTATGTAATATTGACCATTTTATTTTATGTTAAAATTTTTATTTATTTAGATGCTTCTATTTCTCTTACAAATATTTACTAAAACTCATCATTTTATATTATGATGAAGATTCTTATTTTCAGAGCAAGAATAAAAGTTGGTTTAAAACTCAATGTATTTGCATTGCAATTATTTATATTCTTTATTTCTATCTGTCTTTTATTTTAGCTGGATTTATCTCCACCATTGGATCTAGGTTAGGAACCCTTAGATGTAGGGCTAGGATTAAAGTCCTAATCCTTTTTCTTTCCTCTTTTCTCCCTCTCCTTTTTCCCCATGTCGTTGCCCCTATCCAGGCCAAAACCCTAGCCATGACTCTCTCTTCTCCCTTGACTCCACCGCACCACCACCGTCAATGGCGCCACGTCCACCCTCATGCTGTCGTCGGCCGACAAGCTCCCTCCTCCTCCCTCGCTAGCCCATGCCCAAAGCCTCTCTCTTCCTTTCCCTTGACTTCTCTCCATGAAATCACCCAGTGCCACTAGCTGTGCCACTGCAAATAGCTCCCCTTGCCGTCAAGCCACTGTGGGTCTTTTCCCCCTCAACCCCTCACCCTCTCGCCGTCGCTCTCTCTCTCTCTCCCTCTCAAGTCCCAGTAGATTTGTGTACCTCCATCGTGCGCCGCCTTCCTCTACAGCACAACACCACCACAAGGCCACCCCAAGCCACTGCTCCATGCCATGATGCCATCCCTCACCCAGCCCTTCTCCCTGAGTCTCGCCCCTTTTTTCCTCTCAGCTAACGCCACCCTTGACCAAGCCCACAACCGCCGCAAGCCACCATATGACATCAGATCGTGAAGCCCAGTCAACTGCTGACTCTATTCCCTTCACCAATGAGAGCCAGTGCTGCCTAGCTTAGCTCTCCCCCCCCCCCCCCAAGGGTATAATTTCTGCCCCTTCCATTGAAAAAATATTATGTTATGTGCTTGTGTGGATGTTGGTGTGTGCTTGACTACTTGGTGGATTTGCGGTGTTTAATGGATGTGTTGGTTATGGTGGACTTAGACGAAGTGAGGGGGTTGGGATTTGTAATGGAGTTGGCGGTGATGTATGCAGATTGTGGAATACGATGTTGTATTATTTGTTCAGTGTGGAGTTTAAACAGATCTTGTTTTGAGTATGTGTATGCACTGGGTGTAGTGTTGGAGTTGCTTAGGTTGGGGAATTGTGAAAAAGCAAGATTGTTGTATCAGTTTGAGATTTGTGAAGCTATTTGATTACATGAATTTTCAAAGAGATTTTAATTGTGCTTTGTGAATGTTGGGAGGATTGATTTTATGCATATCGATGTGATACGGAGTTTATATGACTATTTGTTGTTGTAGTGATTTTGTGTGGAGCCTAAGTATTGGGTAGAATATTTATATTTTGTTGGACTGATGTACATCGGCGGCAAATTGCTAGCTTTTGTTATGATTTGAGTGGGATGAGGTGAATTAGTACTAATTATTGAATTAATATATGGTTGGGGTTTTGTGGAGTCATGATTTGTAACTTATAAAGTTTTGTAATTGTGGTGTAGATGTACAAATGGTATGGACAAATTTTAAGTTTAATGTTGGGTTCATCATTTTGGATATTGAGTATGTGAGCAGCTTGTAATTTATATGGTTATGCTTGATTGTGGATAATGCTACTCAGTTGAATTATTTTGGGATGATTGGTGTTGAAGAGAATGGTGATGACATTGGTTTCTAAATGGACAGATTTGCATATTTTTAATGTATTGTAAACGGATGGTATTGTGGATACTTAGATGGATTATATGTTAATCTTAGGTGATAAGGGGGTATGACATATGTATGTTTGATGGATTGTATGGGTATACCTGGTTGACTTGTCTTATGCATTTCGATGTGAGGAAATGAATTGGGACTTATGATTGGTGTTGGATTGGATTATGTACGGAGGAAGTTATTTAAAGACTAGTATTGTGACTGCAATTGGGTCGTATTGTGAATAATGGTTGGAGATTAAAGTGAAGCAAGGAAGCTCAATTTGTTAACTAGAAAATGAAGTTGGGATTTCTAGATTATAGTCTAGGCCTAAGATTTATGGCAAGGGTCATACCTCAAGGATTGGATGATGATATGTGTAAGTGAAATTAGATGGATGTTATGAATACCTAGAGGTGTAAGTTTGTAAAATTAGGGATGTCATGAAGAAGCATGCGAGGAAATAGTTGAAGGAGATTAATGGGACAATGACTAGTGTAAGATGGAGAAGTCTATCTAAAGAACCAATTGGAGGTTAAAGCCATCAGGGAGAGAATGGACTAAGAGCTAGGGATAGTTTTCTTATACAAGGTTTATGCCTAGCGTTCTTTAAATTAAAAGGCAGTGACATGGGCTGTGAATGCGTTTAGGTTGCCATCTGACATGCACATGAATGAACCAGATGAAATGTGCATAGTATGGAGTCCAGGTAAGTATTACGTTCTTGCTCTTTTAAAGTTTTCTAAAAGTATGAAAATGAAAATGAATGCTTTATGAAATGCTTTTATGAAAAATGTTCTTTTATGAAATAAAAAGAAATAAATGTTTTCTTAGAATTAAAATGTTTTACCAATCTATGCTAAGTTATTAAGATTTAAGTGTGTGTATGTACTGGCCCTCTTTGCAGCCCCTTTTACGCACCCCAAAGAATAGTTGTATGCTTGTGAATGGTTGCTATATGCAGTATGTATTGTATGTATGTTCCATTAAATGAATGATGAGGTTTGATGCTTTATGATTATGAAAAGATGTTTTATGAAATGAAATGAACTGATGAAAGAAAAGGAATGAATGGAAAGGAAAGGATTGAAAAGAAACGAATGTTTTAATTTATGAAACAACATAACAGCCATGACTGATAAATGAATGATGGTACCAAAGGACTGGATAGATTGCAATGTCAGGTAAGTAGTATTGGTAGTGCACCCAATGTTGCCCTCTGACTGAGGAATTCCCAATCAATTGCCACAAGCGAAATCAAGTCCAAAAGACCACTAACCCCAACACATGGGGTGTAACAATATGTACTGGCCAAATGAAAGTAATAAGAATAATTTGTATGCTTGAAATGTTTTAGTTTTATGAAGAAAATTACAAGGTGGGAATTTTTTGAGGAAAGAAAACCCTCTTTAAAAGAAAAACCCACCTTGTAATGTTTTAAAGAAAATAAAACGTTTTATGTAAAGTATGTATGTGAGTAAGAATGCATAAATCAAAACTATGTTCTTATATTTTTACGATATGAAGTAATGCTTACTGAGCATTAGACTCATTTTGTTTTTATGTGTGCCCCACCCAAGAGTGAAATAAGAACGAAGCATCATTACATACATGGCCCAAGGAAAAGGTGATAGAACTCTAGGCATTTTGTGTGACGTATAAAATTCTATTTTGTAAAAAGACTTTATATTTTAATTAAATCAATTCTACTGAAAGAATCTCTCTTAGATTTCTCAATGTGAGTTTTAACTTTAACTATCGAATCTTTTATATCCTAAAAGGGGAAGGAAAAAATTTTAAAAGGTTCAGTAATTCTCATCTTATTTTTTAAAACTATTTTCTAAAGTCTCACCACGAGAACAGGCATTACAATTTCGTAAAAACAACCAAATTCACCCATATTCTTGTGCTAGTCATCTGGGCAACAATTGGTATCAGAGGAATGGCTCTTTCGTAAGATTAACTATATTTTGAATTAAGATCTTATGGCTAACATTGCAGCTACCTTTGGTGAAGGTCAATTCAGTAGTCGGCCTCCACTATTTTGTGGAGACAATTACACCTTCTGGAAAGTTAGAATGAAAATAGTCCTTCAGGCACAAGGTCGAGAAATTTAAAAATGCATTGTAAACGGACCTTATATTTCAACAAAAGTTGTTAATAGAGTAAATGTCTAAAAGGAAGAAGAAGAGTTGGATCGTGAATATGAGAGATCTCTAACATTGAATTCAACGCTATAAAGTTCTTATATAATACTCCCGATGGGAATAAGTTAAATAGAATAATGACTTGCAAGATTACAAAAAAAATTTGGGATAACTTGGAAATAAATTATGAAGGAACTTCCCAAGTCAAGGAATCGCAAATTTATATTTTTACTCATGAATATGAAATGTTTAAAATGAATGATGATGAATCTATTTCTACTATGTACACTCGCTTTACTAATATTATAAATAGTTTGACAGCTCTCGACAAGGTCTTTTCCAACTTAGAGATAGTAAAAAAAATTCTCAACTTTCTACCCAAACGTTGGGAATCAAAAGTGACAGCAATTTTTGAAGCTAGAGACCTTAAGAAACTGAACTTATCAGGTCATTTACCACACATGAGTGCACATTGAAAAGAAGAGAAAAATAAGGAAAGCTAAAGAAGATCTTGGCACTTAAAGTTGTTCCTCATGAAAGCAAAAGTGATGAAGATTAGGAAACTGACGACAAAGATGAAGAAGTAACGATGAAAATAAGGAGAATTAAAATATTCTTAAAGAGAAATAAACCTCCTTCAAGGAAATTCTTCAAAAAGTTTTCCAAGAAAGATACAGATAAATATGACTCTTTAACTTGTTACAAATGCAATAAATCTGGACATATCAAGGCAGATTGTCTTCTGCTAAAGAAAGATCAAAACAAGGGCAAGAAAACAAGGAAAAGTATATGGGATGATGATTCAAGTAACTCACATAGTGAAACAAGCAATAGAGAATCAACAAATGTTTATATTATGACTAAAGATAACCTTGAGGTAACAAATCTTGACAATATTGAAAATCCTTCATAGGGGGAATTACAAAATGTTTTGGAAGAGGTATATGAGGAACTTGAGAAATTGGATATCAATTTAAACAAAGGCCATTGTATTTTCTACATGAATGATAGATGGGAATGTACAAATGGTAGGAATTTATTTAAGAAATGGAAGGGAACAAAGAAACGCTACAAATCTGGAATTTTCATGAAAGAGGGCATTTGACAGCTTTTTAATAATAAGCGGAAACCAATTTAAACAAAGAGCTAAAGCTCACAAGATAATTGGCTTTTTGTCCCTTGTTTCCAATGGTTTTTCATACAAATTAACAATCATCTTTGGTTGAAGAAAGGATGCAAGGGAATAATGGGAATATAGTGAACTGTTTTAAGCCTCAAAACAGAGTGCATAGCAAAATTTTCTGCACCTCCATGTATAGTTAGTAGCCTTAGCACATTCATGCCTTTAAACATCCTTCACTCAATCATAATCTCAACTACTGGTATATGTTCCCTACTTATTGAGTTGTTGATAACTCAGCCAACTATCTTCACTTGAGAGAGTGGCCTACGGCGATGGCAACGGCGATGTGAGACATCGACAAATACGACTCTGCAGATGAACAGAAAATGAGGGAGATTTGAGGAGACAGGGACAAGGGAGGAAATGGGGGGTTAGATCTTACATTATATGGTCCCTAAACGGTGTCATTTAGAGAGTTTTTTAACTCCCTAAACGATGTCATTTTGATCGTATATGTAATTTTTTATGTGTGTGTGCAGGCTAGCAGGTGTATCCTGGGCAGTTGGGATCCGCACTCGATTCCTCACCTACATGTATTTTTTTTTTTGCATAAATTCTCTTGCTTGCTGCTTGATGTAGGGGCTGAGCGAGCTAGATGCAGATATCTAGTGACCTTAACGACCTCGACCACCCATCGTAAAATTTGATGAGAAGAAAATGAAGATGCTAAATCTCTTACGCCAATTGACACCAGACAAGATTAAGATTATTCTAGTGTCTAGTTAATCAACATAAACTTTTGTATTGACAATGAAAAGAGGTGTAAGAATAAAAATAGAACTCTACTAAGATGGTTTATTGATAAAATTTAAATTATTCTATGAAGCCCACAAGCCAAACTCAAATAGCCATGCAAATCTTGAAATTATGAGAATTTTGCTCAAGAAGGCAAAATCTTAATTATTGCATAGAAATTAAATGTTTAACTAAATAAGAATCCTATCGAAAACTTGGCCAAAACTAGAATCAAAATTACCTCTAAAAGCCAAATATATATATATATATATATATATATATATATATATATATATATATATATATATATATATCCCAAAAGGACAAAAAGCATTGTAATTGATTATTTGAGGGGAAGAACAACTATTTTTACAGTCGAAATGTAGACCACCTGGCAGTGTGTTGACAACGACCTATGTCAAAAAGAGCTTTTAAAATTGAGGTTTTATGCTACACATTTTGATACTTGTAA
This sequence comes from Cyclocarya paliurus, assembly GCA_029856935.1. Classification (NCBI taxonomy): domain Eukaryota; kingdom Viridiplantae; phylum Streptophyta; class Magnoliopsida; order Fagales; family Juglandaceae; genus Cyclocarya; species Cyclocarya paliurus. Next base: position 9,035,141 of record CM056956.1, read on the forward strand.
TCAAAGTTATGACCAAAATTAACATTTGTGCGAAATTACCCCAATCCAAGGAAACTTCACACTTTCTTATTGTATTTGCATTGAGCTACCCTCTCTATACATAGTCCAGCACTATCAACATAGAATATGACATTTTGCATCATCATACTCAATCCACTAACTTCAGTCACCAAACACAACGAGATATTGTTCATTTTAGATTTCAGTTTATGATGTTTAAAGTAATCACTTAATATTTCAGTCCATTTGTTGAATAATGTTACGAAACAATGGCCATTATTGATTGACAATTGGCGATTACTTTGTAAAAATTGTATTTATAACTCTTCGTGGTCTATTTCATTACATATCAACAACATATTAAATTAAAGTCACCATTGTATATATATATTAAGTCGCTTCACCATAATTTCTTATTGTTGTAACTTGGTTTTTCTCCATTTCTGTTCACTGTTAATTTCTTCCTTAACAATACAACTGCTTGAGCATTTTTCCGGAGAAAAGAAAAAAAGAAAAAGGTCTGGCCTTGGCTTAATCTGCATACATAAGCGCCCCACTAGATCGTATGCCACAATAAAATCTTTGCTTTGTCTCAAGGAGTAAACAATACACTCCATTAATGGCATTGTCATCTTTATAAAACTAGGCGATTAGGTCCAAAGTAAAGCTACGTACAAAGCTGACGCACCTAATTTCGAACTTTTTCATTATTCGTATTATATGGCACCCAATTTAAGTAGTTGAGAAGCACTTCAAAGTAGGATGCTCAGAGGTATAAATTAACGGACACTATTCTTGCATCTAGATTTCTATATATAAAATGCATGAATCAAAACAACAAAGAGCAAGAATTGGTACTGCAAATTAAGAAATTAGTAGTGGGTATTACGTGGTGGCATGGCTGCATGCTGTCACAGTCAACAACTCATCTTCAATCTTTAAAGATGATCCCAAAAGTAACTATTCCTAAAATTAAGTAGTGTCTCGATCGTTCTTAAGTTATAGCATGCATATGCTTTGTTTTTTCTCCTCCTTTTTTGTTTTATTTTTGTTGTTTTTATCTTTTGCCAATAGTGCGTGTATATGAAGAGAATATGATCAAGAGTTTTTAAAGAATAGATCAGTGGAGATCAGTCATTGTTCCTGCAAATGGCCTACTTATTAAAGAAAAGAATTTTCAAAGATCGTGAAACTTGAACTGGGAAATTAGGGGAGCCCTATCTACATTTTGACTTTATATATCGATCTGTGCTTGGAGGAAAAAAAGGTTTGCGTAGCTGTACTGATATATTTATCCTAAAGCCTACTTATTTGCGAAAATTAGCTAGGGTGACCTTTCTTAATTTTTATTACCCACTTTATCTGATTTTTCCCCTTATTGCTCTTACTTCATCCACTACTCTACTTTTAGGTACGTAACTCGGTAACTTTTGATGTACTCCAGGATACATTAATAGCGGCCAATAACGTTTTGATCTGTGTCCTTTGTTAGGCCATGCACGTGTACGCCACATTGAAAACATATTAAAGACTAGTAATGAAATTCTTTTAAAAAGCATTTAAGTCTAATAGTTAGTTTCAATGTCATTATTTTCTAATTTATAATTTGTCAAGACTTACATGCAACAGAAAAAAATAAAAGTTTGGCAAGGTATGTTGTGGATGTGGATGCAGGCTGAGACTCTCCCATCTGCACAAGGCAACCACCTATGCAAAGGCTCATGGGGCTGCTCCCTTCCCATTGCTAGGGGCATGGCTAGTGGGGTACATACACCATCCCGCGTGAGATTGGTGGATCTCTGCTAGGTCAGTCGTGGGGGCGGGGGTGATATCTTCCTGCTCACCATCGTGCACTTCAAGCCCCAGCACAAGGGTTGAAGCGAACCATGTACCCCTGTGAAACAATGACTCGATCCACTACTGCCATTAGTCTTTAAAAAAAAAATTTCCTTAATCTTAATCTGTCTTCTCATATAGGAAAGGAGTACTATTTTCTTCCAAAAAGTACGAATGCTTATAATTCCTTCTTCTAAAGTTAATCTTACATTGATAAATGAGAACTGTTCAATCGTCAACCGGTTTTCCAACAAATTAATTAATTAGTCAGCCCTAACTTATAAGGCCGTAATTTAAATGGAGAAGATGCTAGATTCTATGCTATATTGTTATAAATAAAAAATTTTAAAAAAAAAACATTAATTGTCATGTTCATTTACAAAGCATAATATTGTTCGTGTATCTGTCATATGTGTCAGAAAGAGATCAAAATAAATTCATGTCTGACCTAATTTGAAGTCACACCATGATTGATATTGAAAACTCAAAGAAATTAAAATAAATTCATAGCATTAAATGATATAGAAAACAATTCATGACTTATTGGGGGACACCAAAGTAAGCTTCAATTAATTAATTAAGTAATAATTAATGCAATGCTAAACATAGATACGTAGACTTCATGATAAAAAAAAACATGCAGCACACAAAAAATATAGTAAGTTTACTTTATTTTAATATAAAGGCAAAAAAGTGGTTGCCCACTCATGCACTTTCAGCCTCAAACGCTTTTCAAATCGTTTTTGGTCCTCCTGTTTCCCTGGCTTTTAATATAAATGCATTAAAGTAACTGACTGTAAGTGACCAGATGCATTTAAGTCTTGATCTTGTTTAGTATTTTAGGTCAAAGCTAGACATAATGGACATCCAGACAAAACTACCACATATGATAAGTGCAGTAATGTATAAATTAAAGTGATATATGCACTTAGAAATCACTGGAAAATTGGCTTGCAATTTCTCTAGCTCCTCTTTGCAAAACAATTAAATTGAAAAATCTGTCTTAACCTGTGCCTGATATAATAAATTAATATATAAATATACATATATATATATACACTTAGTGGATGACAGCTCAAACACCACTTTTTTTCTTTACATTTTTTGCATGCTTTTTCTGCAAACCTCTGTTCACGTTCGTTTCATTTATGTGGTTAGTGTGGAATATTGTGTACGCACTTCCACCCACTTGCCACCAACTTATTAATGATAATCGGTACAAATAACTTTTTTTCCTGGCTGTTTATTTTTCAATCTGGTGATTGACCCGTCGGTTTGTCAAAGGAATGAAAAATATAAGTTTCTTTCTCCTTTTCCTTGCTGTTTTTTCCTTGCTTAACAGCTAAGGATCGCTACATCTGCATGAATTTGAAGTTTAACTTCAAGTACTTTTCATCTTCAAATCAAATTTTTTATATCTCCCAAAAACATATTTTAATCTTGTCATATTAGTATTGCAATACTAATTTTATACAAATCTTAAAAAACAATTCAGTTTCTTTTAATTTACCTTCCACGAAACCTCACAAATATCCCATGAACTTCCGTTAATCCATTTTGTTTGATCCTTTATAAGTCGATCGGCCCCACAATCAATGGCTAATTCGATAATCCTAATTCAAAAAGCGAATATATGTGTATGTATATATATATATATAAATTTTATGTGCAGTCACTTTTATATATATATTTTTTACGCATGATCATTAATGTGATTGGATGTGTCATTTTTTTTATTAATATAAATAACTATTTTGGGTCAATCACACCAGTAGAATGTATAAAGAATACGTAAAAGTAATTACTTTAGCTGGTAGCATAACTCATAAGTATATGTATATCATGTACATATATGTATTAGTATTTTGACTTTGGCTTCAAAAATCACGCACCTTGTCGACACTAGCTAGCTATATATATACGCTGCTATTCACAGTCGTCATTTTTTAACCAATAATTTACTTGTTTTTCCTGATTCAAATCATCATCAATTTCTTTTTGCCTTTAAAAAAATAAGTTTGTATCTCATTTAATTGGTTGTCATTTTAGTTCCTAAATCTAGCCAAATTTATGGCAGAGTTTCTGTTTTTAATTAAGTTTATGCCATAATCAGGATTTTGCCTTTACGAGAAAGATTTCTATTAGCTAGTATTTCATATTTCTTTAAGTTATTTTAGCGTGGTTTGTATGCCTAGTTTCACACCTCTGAATTCAAATAATAAAAAAGAGTTCGGAGTACGTACGTATTTCTTTGTTCCGATCCGTGGGTCAGCTAGCTAATTATATATATTCGTATGCGTAGTTTCTTTTTCTTTACAATCCCTTTGCTATCTCAATTTTTTAAGTATTTATTATTATTATTAACCCACCGTTAATGGGATATATAATTCTATTTCTATTTGATCTATTCAGTGTCAAAAACTCGCTCTAATAATGCTATTTGATTTTCATCAATTCAATTAGCTAGATATATAGTTAGGTCATGAGTATATGACCATATATTGTGTTGGGATATCCATAGATAAAAGACTTCTAAATGTTAGATCAATGTCAGAATTCTAAGGGAGTCATGTCATAGTCAGATACATATATAATATAGATCTCAATAATTTTCTAATGATATTTTTGTTGCAGTCTATTAAAAAAAATGCTCGATCGATCAAACTTAAATTAGTGATCAACCCCTAAGTGCCACCAAATTACGCTTTAATTCGACCAAATCACCTATTCTTATTCTGATTAGAACGGCCTCCATAGTCACATTATCCTTTTTAATCACGAGATCATGTTCTTAATTTGTCCATTACTGAACAACTTCTAGTGCACTCATGGCTAGTGACACAACCTCATACATGAACATGAACTGTTTAAATTTGTTACCATCAGTACTCTAAAAGCTTTAGGGATTTATTTTGGTACCAAAAAGTATTCAATGTCTATTATCTTCATACTTGCAAGGTTTAGCCAATCTAGCATGGCTTTTCACTTGTATCAATAAAATCTGAGAAATATCAATATTTATTGTTATAAGTAGGTAGTTTTATTATTTTTTAGATATTGTGGCTATTAATAAATAAAAATTTTATATTTTATGTGAGATTATGTTAATTAGGGCAAATGGGTTATGCGGGTCATGAATTCAATCCATTTACATAAAATGGGTCGTCATTTTTATCCATTTCTAATTAGTTTTTAAAAGGGTCAAAACGGGACGTGTTGTGTCACCTGTTATTTGAATGGGTCGTGTTAGGATTTGAAGGTTTAACCCCTTTAGTTTAACTGGTTGTGTTCAGATTGACTTATATAATCGAATATTCATGACTTGACATGATAGGAACATGATCTGCGAACACGAATTACTACTCTTAAATTGTGCATTCGCAACTTCTTGCCGCGCTATGAGTGCTTTTGTCTTGAAGAGCCAACAAATATTGATCTGGGAAAAATCAAGATTGTGCTTATAATGACACAAATAATCCGTCACAAATGTTTATTTTTCTTGTAGTCTATATATATCATTGTCATTGCCATTCTATGATGAGCTAAACCGATAATTAAGAAAAAAAAATTTCTGCTGCTAATTATGATTGCCAATAGGCAGGTCTACAAGCGTTTTTATTTTTATTTTTTAAAATAATGAACTTATATTCCGTGGTTATCGATTGAAGCAGTTTACATTTTATTGTATTTTAACGAAATCAACATGAAATTTTGTGCTATGAGCTAACAAGTATTCATGTAATGAAAATTAAAAAGAAAAAAGTGAGTGAATTTTCTCGAAATACAATAATTTAGGAGAAAAACAGACCTTATTCGTTGTTAGTTATTTGTTATGAAAATAATAATTTTTTTATCAAATATGTCTATTCTCAACCACAACTAACTGGTTATAAATAATGATTTTTCTTGTAATAGCACACAAAAGGAAATTCTATTTGGAAAGTATATATTTTATAAATGTATTTTGTGCAAAAAGTACTATATATTTCGTATCGATATATAGGCTGGCAAACACCCAACTGATCTACTTCACTCCTTAACACAATTAGTTGCCCAGAATCTTTAAAGTGGAGTTTTATACTATTAATGCCTTACGTTTGGCATCCTGCTTTTGCTCGCGCAAAGTTTTGTTCATTTGATACGGTATTCGTACTGCGCCACACATTTACATTTAAGAAATAGCGAGTACCGTACGGTCAGCACCGCTGCACGGGAGACCACAGATCGAATTGGTTCGACTTTTAGGCCATATGTGCCATGATAAATAATAGCTTTTCATTTTCAGCATAAATATATAAAGAAATGCTTGATCTACATACACATTGAAACTCGACTTACAAAATCTCGAATTCACATAATTTATATCGAATTTCATAGTTTATATCTATATATTTAAAAGCTAGGAAATTAAGCTTTACAATTAATAGTCACATTAATGATGGTAATGACTAATTGATCACAATGGTAGAAGCATAACATCATGGTGATGATTACTTATAACTATGGTTCAATCAAATCTCTTCTTCTCTTTGAAAGTTTTTAGACATTTGGGATGATAATATGATATAACTCAGTTGCAGTTAAGCTAGCAAAAGCGGGTGCTAAAGGTTTGTTTGAAACCTTTTTCTTGTCTTCTATTTTGCCTAGATTAGCATGGGGTGAATCAAAATTGGATTTAACTAGTACTTTGCCAATGTTTAGACATAGATTGTAGTTGTTATTCTTTTTTCATGTACTTTAGATGGTGGTTACTAGTTCAGTTTACATTTTAGTCATATCTTGTATTGTCGCTGTTAATATAGTTTTTCCATGTGACTGTTTGGTTCATTGGATATTATAGATTACATTTTAATACTATATACATAGATAATATAGTTTTAGTTTGTTTAAGACTTGGTTTGGGGTTTTTTAACCCCAAAAAGTGATCAGGGCTATTAATAAAATTCGAAGTACCGTCTGTCTTAATTCCTAAAAAAAAATAAAAAGCCACAATGATGGTAATAACTAATTGTCAATGGTAGAAGCAAAACATGTCATGGTATTGGTAGTGGCAACAACATGAATAGTGATGATCACTAACCATGGTTATCTTGGTGGCCGTGACAACAATAATATTGTTGGTACTTACAAGTGTAATAGGAACAATTATTAATTTAATATACACCTTTATTTTCTTGCAAAATATTATATATACTAAAAAATTATTATTATTTTTCCAACTAAGGGAAATGATCATGAAAAAAATTAATCTCCCATCCAAACAATCAAACTTGGGTTCATTTTTCGTCTCTGTACTCATTGCCAGTGTTAAAGAGAAAAGATAGAGAAGTGGGAGAAAATGGAAAAAGAATTAATTTCTTTTGGGGTATTTATGCTAAATACATAACAGATATGCGCGTATGCATAACATCAATTTGTTTAAAGGTAGCAAGAGTACGTGACAATGGCAAAGAAACTTATAACCAAGTAGGATATATCTTTATCCTAATTTTGAAGTGTATTAATGGTCGAAGTTTAATCAAGACTCTCGAACTTTACAATACTTCAGATGAGTAATTTTCTCGTTAAATATTGAGAAATCTATTTACATTATTGCCGTTTGTTTGTTATTCAGTAGTATTGATTGCGGAGGAGTGCCATTTTCTGGGAAAGCTGCACTGGTTGACCCATGAACTGTTATAACAACATGAGGGCTATCAATCTTGGGAACTGATTTAAGTTGTTCAATATCATGTGGTACTTCTTCCTTTTCTGGGGATACAGTACGATCTACAGTCTTAAAATGTGCCATGGATGCGAGCTCATGAACAGAATCAACGATTTTCTCAGTGCACTTGACAACATCGAAGAGTAGAGAAGCCACCGTGGCAGCTGGTATCACAGCTAAGAGCTCAGCATTTTCCCATAAGCCTGATCTTAGTAATGACTCGAGATTCTTGGCAGCTGTTTTAGAGTTTGAAACATGGCGGTCGGCTGAAGATGGTTTACTCATTGTCCGTATTGCAGAAGCTACTTCTTTCAGTGCCTTGCCACATTCCAAGCACATTTTCGTGCATGCATCCTGGATTTTACTGCGAATTTCAAGTGAAACCTGCAAACATAAAAACACAATTGTCAGAAAAGCATCTACATGCCGAATCATTTGTGTTTGAAGTAATTTAACGACATAAGTTTTGGTTTTTTTTTTTTTTTTGGCTTTGCCCGCACATGGCTGCATACATAGGAATTCTCTGTTTGGTTTAGTTAATTTATATTTATATACGTACGATGTTAATAAAAAAAAATGCAATGGATTTAGACATCAAATGTGGAATATGGGTTCTAAAGCAGTACTTGAACGTCGGAGTTGATGTAGCCGCTGAGCGCATCTATTCTGTAGGCGCATTCGCGAGTTAGGGTTCCAATTTTGAGGTATTGTTTCCATGGATGGCGGAACAGGAAGTGGCCATGACGAGGCTCCCATCTCGCAAAATTAGCCTGCCAATAGAGCGGATGAATATTATAGGCTTTAACTAAATGTTCATAGAGAGTGAAAGAGAGAGAGACAGAGAGAGTGAGAGTGAGAGAGGGAGAGAGAGAGAAAGTAACTTTTAACCCACCAAAGATTCTTCAGTATTTTCTGAACTGAGAACATTCTTGTATTCACTCATACACGACTTGCCGTCAGTAGACTCTCCTGCATCCGCTGTTGTTTTGAAGTATTCGTCTCCAAATCCTACATATTTGTTGGATTCTGTAAGTATGATGCTCCTAAAGTGGAGAAAGGCACAAATATAATTGATGTTTTGAAGTATTTATCTCCAAATCCTATAAATTTGTTGGATTGCAAGTATGAATGCACATAAAACGGAGAAAGGGACAACAATTAATTAGCGTGATACTTTTTTGTATGTGCAACTTTTCCCATTTTCTTTTGTCTGTCTGTAGTTTCCTTCGCTAATTTCTTTCTTTCTTTTCCTTTTTGTAGTTGCTTGTGCATAAACTTTATGGGCACAACACATTGTTTTCCTACTTTTTTTGTAGATGCAAGTACCTTCTAAGAAGTTAGCAAGCCTCTCCACGTTGACAGCAATCAGATTGTGAAGATCTTCACCAGCCCACACAGGGCAAACAAAAATGGTTATGATCACACAGGCAAGCCCACCAATGATAATGGTGGATAGCCTTTTGTGTGCCAATTCTATTATCTCATCATCACGGAAACCGGATACAGATATCAATGAGAATGTCAATATAAAAATCAGCAGCCCATAATCATATCTGGCCCTGATTTTGGGGAAGAACCTTGTGAATGTAGACGTAACAGCTGCAACACATGATTAATCGGTATTAGTCCATGAAATTTATTTATTTAATAAAATATACAAGATTGATTGAGAAGTGAGAGATATAGAACATTTTGGCCAATATATAACATGCTCACCTTGTAGAAAGACGAAGAACCCAAGTAAAATGGGCTCGCCTATGTGCCCAGATAGGCTAGCTAGGTGGTGAGCTCCAACACCTAAAGCACCAGCTGCTAATGTTGCCAATCCCCTGTTCAAACACTTTCCAAGCGTGGCTCCTGAAAAGGATGTTAAAGCATCTTTAGTCATTTAAGATGCACTGATCAAGTGAATTCTTATTCGCTTTTTCTTAGCTTTCCCAAGAGAAAATTTTCAACATGTTTTAACTACTTACCTACAGAGAACTCAAAGACGACAACCACAGTCATTACAGCCCACATTGCAGAGAAACCAAAATTGTCATACAGCGGTTGATAATAGTAGAACAATGAAACCAAGGTGAGTGCGAGTCCTACTTTTGCCGAATGAATAACTCTTCTAGGATCGTCTTGGGCAATCTTTTTCGTGTTTGCTGAAACTTCACACGCCTTGGCTTTCAACCTCTCAGGAAAAGCCTTGAGCCACCGCCACTTGCGGGTGAAAAGTCTTTCTTCCTGATCTTGGTTTGTAGGACTCATGATCGAGACGGAAAAACGATGGCAGATAATGTTGCATGAACAGAGAGAAGCGAGATAAGGACTCCGGATCGATGCCTTCGGAGAGCCTCTACGGGCCTCTAATTTATAGGGAAAATGCATATGCTAGGACACTTAAAATAATATTATTTCTACTGTGTGACACGTTTTCTTGTCTTTTACTTTGTACGGAGCAAGGAGAAGTTGACAATGCAGAAAGTGACATGAGTGCATTGTAGTTCTGGATGAACGTTGTTACCCATTAACCAAAGCCGACAATTCGTTAAGGTAAAGGAAAAGTCCTGTCATCAAAATCGCCCTGTAATAGATGATAGTTTTCTGAACAGCCAAAAAGGTTTTCCCTTTTTTTTCTTTTTAACAAAAAAACAACAAATATTCTCTCGCTGGTCCACACAACTACACTGGAACTCCAAATCTAACCGTCCGGGACTCTGGTTCTCGGATCTCTCCCTCGTCCCACGGGTTCTAGTGCTCCCCAGCCATGCATATCTATCAAATTAATGTACTTTTGTGTTTATTGTACCGTCAGTTTTATGTCTTTGAGAAATCATATATAGACAATTAATTTATAATTTTTTTTCATAATATTCGACTAGAATACTATTATTATTTAATTCAAACTCATCAAAATCGACCACAAACAAATAAATTTAAAAAATAATAATTTTTATCGAATAAATGTGTAAATAAGAATAAAACAGTCGTCTATATCATTTTTTTTTTTTTTAACTTTTACATTGTTTTGCCCTACGTACGTACCTCGATCGATCATTACGCAAGCACATCATGATCATGAGTTATATGCAGTATTGTTCTACATGCAAGTGGATTCCAATTGCTACCCTTTTTTCAATAGACACCCTCGCAATTCTAACCCCGGCCCCTCTTTTATGTCAAAAGGACATGAGATTAATATCTCTTTCGATCACCATGCATATCTAGTGATCTCTCGATCCTATGGTACCTTTGCTCTCAAGACTAGTCCTGGTTGTGGCAGAGATATTGTTTTGAGTAGGGCTAAGTACCGACATTGTTGGAGTTGGAGTGTCCAAACTCCGACTCTAACTCCGACTTTTGTTAGAGGTCAAATCCGACATCTGACACCAACTTTGATTCGATCCGACTCCGACTCCAACTTGTAGGAGCGAAGTCGTATTTGGACTTTTTTATTAGACTTTTTTCCTTACCTATTTGAAATTTCAATTTGGTAATTTTGGACTCTCACTAATCAGATTTTAGCTTCCAAGTTTTAGTTTTTTTAGAGAAATACTTTTTCAAATTTCAATTTTGTTAAAACATAACCAAAATTGCAAAAATAAATCATTCATACAAATTAAAAATACATAACCTAAAATAAAAAGCTAAATTATTCACTAGTATCACTAAAAGTTTAAAAAAAAAAAAACCAAGTCAGCGTCATTCCAAGTTGTGCATGAAGAAAAAAAGAACAAAAGTAGATACCACATAAATTTATAAAAATAAAGAAAGCAAAATCGAACAAACAACAATTTACACAATTTCACAAATGCACCCCAAAATTGAAATAAAACCAAAACACAACACAACACAAAAAAAAATAGCTTCATGATCAACGACCATGGACTCACAACCAGATTATAGATTCACAAAGTCATGCATGAAGTTAACACTAGAGAATAGATTGCTATATGAAGTTAACAAATAGTGGATTAATAAAAGATGTTGCATGCTGCTGAGAGAAGTTAACCTGTGTGTCTCAACATATACAACTGCACAGATTCACAATATATATATGACAACAGCAGCTCTGTGAGATTAGTATATGAAGGCATCTATCCAAAACATTAACTAATTCACAGTATAAGAAAGGCAATTGAAAACTAATTCTCAAAAAAATTCAACCTTGAGTAGCAACCAAATAAGTGTATTAGCTTGTAGAGTCCATTGAAGAAAATTACAAGCACATTAATAAAATATAAGTCATTTAATTCGAAATTGCATGATCTAAACAAGGAAACAAATAGATCTATTTAGGTTGATAATTCTATACTACAAGAATCGTAGTTTAAAACTCCAATTAGATCACACTCAACTAAAGCAAGCTATCAAATTCATCAACGAAGTACTAAGAATGCCTATTGTTCCATATCAATCTGTGGAAAATTAGTAAGATCTCAAAACAACAGCCAAATCTCTCCGTATAAAACCCTTAAATTGAAAAATCAAAGCTCACACGGACGTGCATGAATACACACACATATACCTACACATACAAACATACAATCATACATACATACATACATATGGAAACTCATATTCACCAAAGCATCTACATAGATTCATCATTCACCAACATATATTCACATCTTTAATTTTCCATTTACACAAATTCACCAAAGCTTCACACAAGGCTTTACATTTTTCATCTCTACTTAGAAATCAAATTAGGAAAAAGAAAGAAATTAAAAGAAAAAAAAAAAAACTCATAAAGCTTCTTTGAATAGTTAGCACTTAGCCTCTCGAGACCCTGAAAATATTTAAGAGAAAGTGAAGCCGACGGGAGAAGAGAGAGATAGGCTTACCATGTCTCCAGAAGAGAGATAGGACATGCGTCATGCGGTGGAATTCTAAGAGAGAGGTCATGCTAGTGCGGGCTGCGAGGGTGGGGGGGAAGACATGCGGCTAGGGTTAGGATTCGGAAGGTCACAGGTCCTTACATTCTTACAAACAAACTCGTAGAAAGAGAGACGACATTTGTTGTGTGGTGGTATTCTAGGAGAGAGGTTGTGCCGGTGCTGCTAGGGTTAGGATTCGAAGGTTGAAGTACTCAAGGATCATCGAGACTCACAAGGAGAGAGGCAGCTAGGGGGTGAAAATGAAATTGGAACTTGGAAGGATCAGATTTAGGCCCTTAGGGTTAAGTGACTAAGATGTAAAATGGCGCTGTTTTATCCTATAAAAAGGACGCCCTTTTACTTAGGCCTGTGCAAAAACACAATGGGCCCAATCCACCCAACAAAATCAATCCGACCAACCCCAAAAAAATCAGATTGAAATTAGATGCAAGTTGGACATCATCCAACCCGCTTTTTAGCGAACGAAACCGCAGCCCAATCTTTTCTCCAACAAAAAGACCCTAGCCTCTCTCTCTCTCTCTCTCTCTCTCTCTCTCTCTCTCTCTGTATCCAGCAAAAACCCTGGCCCTACTCTCTCTCTCATTCTTTTTCTATCCAGCAAAAAGACCCTAGTGGACGAAACCCCTCTCTCTTCAAAAGGCTTCTCTTATGGTTCTCTCATTTTCTATCATGCGCTTCTCACACATTCTCATCCTTACCGAGACTAGAGCATTCGAGAATCTTGTGCTAGAACTCCAATGATGGGTGACAATGTTATACGGGAGATGGAGCCAAAACTGATGAACGTCATCTGGGTTGAGTTGGGAGGCTAAAGTTTTCTTGGGCGGGCCAATGTGCAAGCCTAGTTCTACATGTAGTGTTGGCTGAGCTACGGTTTTAGCCCTTTTGGACTGGGCTTTTGGGGTTTTTTTTTTCTTGTTAAACCCTAACTCAAACCTTAAACTAAATCCTAAATCAATTTTAATATTTATTTTAACCATATTTTTATTTATTTATGATTTTTATAGTTCTTTTATCACCAAATTTAATTTTTAGTATTTATTATTAACAATTATTATTGAACTAGTGTCTAATTACATATTATTATACTATAGTATTAAATGCTATTCTACATTACTACTACATGTTATTACACTTTAGTTTTCTTTTTAGAAAAAAAAAAACTAATATCTTATTAATTGAATACTCTCATCAGAGAGATATAAAGCATTCTTTGTTAACACATGAGCAACATTATTAATACTCCTAGGAGCATGCCTAACAGACCAATGATGCACCTACCTGGACAAATTTCTAACATCTTTGATGATCATTCCAACTAAATTCCATTTCTCCTATGTGCTGTTGATAGCATTGACCACTTGTTATACTTTAGTTATTATACATTAGTATCAGAGTCGGAGCAGAGTCAGAGTCGGAGTTGGATTTTTGAATTTTTGTTCAGTCCTAATTTTGAGTTAGTTCTCTCAATGGACATGAGAAAAACTAAACGTACACCTCTTTGCATGACGGTCCTTTTATTGACCACTCGGTCGGTTTTCATTTTCTCCTATATTTTCTTCTTCTTCTTTTGTGAATATTTATAGCTGGTAGGGCTCTCGTGCTCTCGTACCTTGAACAACTATATAATAAGTGGTCTCTACTTTTTTAATCCTACTTGCGATGGGTTGTACTTCTCTCATTGCTAGCTGATCTTCTCTCCGCTATCATTAGAACAGAGGTACTGGAGAGGAAAGTAGTAAAGGAGGGAGAAAAGTAAGCTATCTATTTCTCTTTTTCGAACTCACCCAGATATTGCCTATTGCTATGATATTAGGTACGGACCTTCATCCCACTTGGTGTGAACTTCATTTCACTCTATTGCGTAGTTAAAAAAGTAGCATTGCGTGATAGCAAAATTTCCTCTCTTTTTTTTTTTATTTTTCCTCTTGTAACGCTGTATAGCTAAGTAGCTTTTCCAACCTTTGGTCTTATATATGTTTTCCCTTATAAATTATATTAATTGCAGGCCGTAGGGTCTTATGAAATCCCCACCACCAATATTGCTCTTATTTTTTTAAATAAAAATAAATATATCTATATGCAAATATATTTATTAACATGCCAAACATCATTCAAGTGTGAATCGGGTACATCAACTTACTTTAAAAGTACTAATGTTTTGATTTTTATTTTTTTTGAGTGGGGATTTTATATGCAGGTCAGTGTGTCCTTTTTTTTTTTTTTTTTTTTTGATAGGGAAATCAGAATTCTATTTCAATATGAATTAGAAAAATACACAGACTTTTTAATCCAAATGATGTTCTGAATACACGGGGGAATGAACTCCCACCAGACAATTAGATCCTCAACATTTCTTGCATATCTAGCAAGTGTGTGTGCTGCAGTATTTGAAAATCTGCATTCATGTTTAATTGTGCACTGTCGAAACCTTTTCATCAGTTGTTGGACATCTAAGACCAGGTTTCCGAGCAAGGAATCTAATGGTTGTAGTTCTTGAACTTCTTTCACCACTAGGAGAGCATCACTATCAATGATCAAATTGTGTATTCCAAGTGGTAGGCATAATTGTAAGCCTCTAAGAATAGCAAGCAATTCTACATCAAAAGATTCTTGAATTGCTGCCTCTTTCTTCGTTGCTGTCATGATAACCTCTCCTGCACTGTCTCTAAGTATCAAACCAATACCAGCATGCCCTTGTCCATGAAAGATGGCTCCATCTATGATAAGCTTGAAGGCACCTTGTGGTGGGGGCTGCCATTTAAGGCTGGGATCCAAACCACTTCTAGGTCTATTTTTTACTTCTCTAAACCTTTGATTCAGGCTCAAAGCCTGATTGAAGGTCTCTTCTGTAGAAAGTTTTCAATCTTGGAAGAGCCATTGATTCCTTCTATACCAGCAACCCTATGCTAATAGGAAAAATCTTTCCAAAGCTCCTTCCTTCTTACTGTCCTGCACCTGCTTTTCTATGTCTTCAAAGGTTTGAGTTCTGGCATTTGCTTGTAGCTCTAGGCAGTACTTCTTCCAACCTGTTAGCAGCTGAGGGCATTTCACAAGAGCATGTACCGTATCTTCACCTTGGTTAGAATAGAATTGGCATGTGTCATTTTGTAAAATCTTTTTTCTTCTTCAGATTTGATTTAGTTGGCAAACAATCCCTACATGCTCTCCAACCAAAAATTTTTATTTTGTTTGGTACTTTCATGCTCCATAGACCCTTCCAGAGGTGCCTTTGTCTGCTGGCTTCTGAGGTCTCTCCATGTGTTTGCTCTTCCATACTCTTGAAAAGCTTATAAGCACTTCTGGCACTGAACTTGCCTCTTCTCTCCCTGTCCCAAATAATTTTATCTCGATGACCTAAAGGGCTTATCATCAGTTTGAGGACTGCATCAGCTACTATAGGAGGTAGCATACTTTTCACTTTCTGGATATCCCACCATCTGTTTTGGGGGTCTATTAGATCGTGGACTCTTTCACATCCTTCTTTCCTATGAGCCCTTAAGTTTTTGAAGCCCGGGACCCAATAATCATTCCAAGTATTTATTTATTCCCCATTCCCAACTCTCCATCTGCAGCCTTGAGCCATCCTTGACCTCACCTCCCTTATCCCTTTCCATGCATAAGAGTTGTTATAGCCCATTTTGGCTTCCAGAAAACTAGAGTTTGGAAAATACTTAGCTTTAAACACCTTGTATAGAACACTATCTTCCATCTGCATGAGTCTCCAACCTTGCTTGGCAAGAAGTGCATCATTAAAACAGCTTAACTTTTTAAAACCCATGCCACCTTCACTTTTAAGTTTGCACATGTTTTGCCAACTAACCCAATGTATTTTCTTCTCCTCTCTTTTTTGTCCCCACCATAACTTTGCTCCTATTTGTTCCAGCTCATTACAGAAAGAATTTAGGAGTTTGAAGCAGATCATAGAGTAGGTAGGGATAGATAAAGCCACTGCCTTGATGAGTACTTCTTTCCCACCTTGTGACAAGATCTTTTCCTTCTAGCATTGCAATTTTTGCCACACTCAATGCTTCATATCTGAGAATGGTTGGCTTTTTGATCTTCCAATCATAGGTGGGAGCCCCAAATACTTATCATATTGATGATATTCTTGACTATGCCAGTGGGACAGGATCTCTGTTCGAGTGGGTAAATGGACATTCTTGCTAAAAGCCAATGAGGTCTTGTCTTTGTTAATTTTCTGCCCTGATGCCTTCTCATAGATCTCCAAGATATTTTGAACTGCTTCACTTTCTTTGATGGATGCCTTGCAAAACAAAAGATTATCATTTGCAAAAATACAATGACTTAATATAGGGGCACCTCGACATATCTTGATACCAGTTAGATCCTTGGACTGCACTGCTTGATGTAACAAGGCTACAAGCCCTTCAGTGCAAAGAAGAAACAGGTAGGGAGATAAGGGATCTCCCTGCTTGATCCCTCGAGATGGCAACACTTGTCCATAGGTTCCCCATTGATCATGATTGAAAAAGAGACAGTCTGCACACACATCATGACCAAATTGATCCACCTGCTATCAAAACCCAGCTGCCTCATAACTGTTTCCAAGTATTTCCATTCCAGCCTATCATAGGCCTTGCTCATGTCAAGCTTTAGAGACATAAAGCCCTCTTTTCCTGTTCTCTTTTTTCTCAAGAAGTCTATCAGTTCATAAGCCACAAGTATGTTATCTGAAATTATTCTACCGAGCACAAAGACACTTTGTGTACTTGAAATAATTGCAGGTAGAAATAATTTGAGTCTATTAGCTAGGACTTTGGAAATTAGTTTGTAAATGACATTACACAAACTAATAAGTCTGAACTCTGATACATTTTTTGGTTTTTTTATCTTAGGTATGAGAGTTATGAAGGTGTGATTTAAAGACAAAGGAAATTGACCTTCATTAAGGGCTTGCAACACAGCAGTGGTAACTGATTCTCCAACAATGTGCCAATACCTTTGAAAGAAAATGGGTGCCATGCCATCTGGACCTGGGGCCTTCGTGGGGTTCATTTGGTGCAAAGCCTTCTCCACTTCTGTTGCAGTGAAGGGCTTGATTAATTCTTGGTTCATATCACTAGTTACCCTCCCTTGCAGAACTGATAAGAAATCCATGCTGCTTTCCTATGGTTTTGCAGTAAATAAATCTTTAAAGTACTGTAGTATCAAGTGGTTCTTCTCATCCCCTTCTTGCCATGCCCCTTCCTCATCCTTCAATCTACATATGAAGTTCTTGTTTCTTCTATGAGAAGCCTTGGTATGAAAATACTTTGTATTTTGGTCTACTGCTTGGAGCCACAAAGCCTTTGATCTTTGCCTCTAGAGAATCTCACTTCTTTCTAGCCAACAATGCACTTCACTATGAGCTCCTTTAGAGCATCTTTATTAAGATGCAAGGGATCATTGTCTTGTAATTTCTGTAAATTATTTTTTGCTTGCTGCAACTATCTTTGGACATTGCCAAAGGAGAGTTTGTTCCATTCTATCAGCTTGTTACTACACACAGCTATCTTTCTCATGATATCATTCATTCCACCTTGCCCCTGATCACTAGTCCATGCCTTCGAGCTCACTTGCTCACATTCCGCAGTCTTAGTCCACATTGCTTCAAACCTGAATGGTTTTGGCCCTCTTCTAGTAGTAACTTCCCCTTCTGTCTGCATTATGATTGGAATGTGGTTTGAATGAGCTATAAGACCATGCATCTCCTTCACAAAAGGAAAAATTTCTGTCCACAAGGTATTGCATAGGAATCTATCAAGTCTTTCACAAATATTCCCCCTTTGATCTCTGTTATTCCACCAAGTAAATGGTTGGCCTGTATAGCCTAAATCAGAAAGCTGGCACTCAGTGATAACATCTCTGAATGCCACCATTTGTCTCTCGGGTCTGGCATTTCCTCCATCCTTCTCTTGCCTACTTAAGATCTCATCAAAGTCTCCAAAGACTAACCAAGCATGGTTCCCAGTTCTTTTGAGTGACCTAAGTAGATTCCAGGTTTCATTTCTTCTAGTTGCAATAGGTTGTCCATACACTCCAGTTAACTGCCATTCTTTCCTAATTTTTCCCTTCTCCTCCACCAAAGCATCAATGTG
The DNA here is from genome assembly GCA_029856935.1 of Cyclocarya paliurus. NCBI lineage: Eukaryota > Viridiplantae > Streptophyta > Magnoliopsida > Fagales > Juglandaceae > Cyclocarya > Cyclocarya paliurus. The sequence continues at coordinate 9,053,674 of CM056956.1, forward strand.
GTTTATTAAGTAGCTGCAAATGGACAACTCCACTTCACTTTTCCACATCAAAGATAAACCACCACTATTTCTCACCCTATCCACAGCCAAACAGCCATGGTAACCCAGTCTGTATTTCAATCTATCAATCTCTTTTCCTGTCAATTTAGTTTCTTGTAGGAAAAGGATTTCAGGGCCTTCCTTCATGACCATATCATGAAGTGCTCTAACTCCACGTGAGTTCCCAAGCCCTCGAGAGTTCCAGCTTATGATTTTCATCGCATCCAGCGGGGTTGAACATCAGCCTCCACCGATATCTCTTGTGAGTTTTGTTCCTCAATTGTGTTATCACCGAGTACCACATGTCCTTTATCTCTTAATTTCTGTTTTTTGTGAACAGCACCCTCTTCATTATCATTATCACTTAATGTTCTTTTCTTACTAGCAGCTGGTGTCCTGTGGGGTGCAAAAGAAGTACCTGGTAGGTTTTGTTTCTTCCATGATCTTGTTCTATGTTGTGTCTGTCTTGTTGCTGGTTTTTGCTGGGTCGTGGGGTTGTTTTGTAGGCTAGGACCACCATTATCAATTGGTTGTATCTGCACATGCATGAGCTCCCCACTACCAACTGTTGTTTGAGACTTTTCCTTATTTAAAATAACAGCACTAGAAGAGACCCCCGTGGCTGCCTCGCCATCTTTGTTCAAAAGCATCTCCCCATCCCCATGTGCCTACTCCTTTTGGTTTTTGTCCCCCCCATTCTCTACTTTTTTATTATTTCCTCCATGCTTGCTTCCCAGCTCTCCATACCTCCCATCATCCTTTGTCCCCTCCATCGGAGAGCCACCTTCTACCGGATCACCACCATCTTCTACCACCACACTCTTTTGTTGTTCCTCTCTACTTGAGTTTTGTCTCATCAGGTTTCGATATCTTCTACCATCCATAGTAGCTCGCATCCAAGGCTCGAATTGTGGAGGTTCATCCTTCCTTTGGCTATTCACCAGGCAGGCTTCCTCTTCGTGCAAGATTCTGCCACACGTAAAGCAAAAACATGGGAGCTTTTCATATGTGATCGGGATCCAAAATGTTGTATCATTTAGAGTAATGGTTCTTCCTCTAGCAAGTGGTCTCCGAAGGTCAAGGTGAACCTTTACTCGTAGGAAATTACCCCATCTCGTATCGTCTTCCTCAACTGCTACATTTTCTACTCTTCCCCGTGACTGCCCCAATCTTTCTCCAAACTCCCGAGCCATCCCCACCAATGGCAGATTATGAAACTGTAACCATATAGAGGCCTTATCGAAACTCATCAAATGCGGTTGTGTAAAACCATCAAACTGGTTTATCACAAAAGGGTTGTTATCAAAAAGCCATAATCTCCCTTCTAACACACGGTTTTTATCCGCATGGGTGGCAAAGGATATAGTAAACACATTTCTTCCTACCTCTTTGAACTGGGCTGGTTTGCTTAGTCTCCAGACCTTTGCCATTATTCCTTCAACAAAAGCTTGTCCTATAACCCTTTCAGTCCATATCTTACCAACAAGGCTCCTTTCCCCTTTCCACTGCACCTCGAGGGTTGCATTACCCTCCAATGGTATTGTCGTTTCCTCCTCTGCATTCAAGCTAAGGTTTTCTCATAGCTTCTGTAGGTTCTCCATAAGGACCTCCCTCATGGAGAACCTTATGGAGTACCTTATGGAGCCAAACCATGTGGAGCCATCGGTCCAGACTCATGATTTGGCGGAAGCCACGACGCTAAGATGTATACCCATGGGTCACACACCCTTCGCATTTCTGGTAACAAAGTGTGTGTTCACATATGCTTAATAAACAACTAAAAATATCATAAATTCCAAAACTACAATATCCATAAGCCGTGTTGTCTCCAAGCATGAGTTTAATAAATTCATATAGTTATCCAACCAAATTAGCAAATTTAAATATCCTCAACATAAATTGGTAGGAAACTATACAGGGGCAGGGCCCTATTCCTCAAGCTCTTGACTATGTGAAATCATCGTGCTCAAACCCACTACCATAACTTCCATTGTATCAAAATCTATGGTTTCAAGAAGCGGGACAATAGTGGGACTACTTGAGTGAGATTTTAAAAAATCCCAATAAGTGACAACTATGATGAAACTTAAAAAATGAATGGAAATGGAAATAGAATCAATGCATAAACTTAACATAGGAAACTGAGCAAGGCACATAATTATAGAGGTAGAGTTTTTTGTGCCAGTGGCAAAACTAGAAATCTTACTGAGTGGGGCCAAACTTTTCTAACATGTGACACATTTATGTAAAATAAAACTTAACAAATCTTGATCATAATTTCACAAAAAACCATAAAAACATAATTATATATAAAACTAGATCTCAATAATTTGCTATATACATATAGAAATAAAATTATTAAAACATATGTTGACATATGTCTCAAATTTCTTAGAACAGTTTTTAATGAAATAAAATTTATCCATTATTCAACTTTCATACCATTTTTCCTCCTAGCACTTGCTAAGTAGGTCTTTCTTGCCGGGTAAGGTAGTATCCTGGTTTGGTCTAACAAATTGTGGAGGAGTTGTGAGATGGCTAAGGAAATGTCATCTCGAAATACCCACGGCAAGGTAGTATCCTGGTTTGGTCTAACAAACTGTGGAGGAGTTTCGAGATGGCTGAGGAAATTCTTAAGAGATGGAGCAATTTTAAACTCACAAAGGCTGAACAAAATGAAGTCTTGGTTAAGGTTTTGGTGGAAGATGTGGTGGCTAGACGTGGGAAACTCTGTCTAATAAGGCTTATGGTGGCAGAAAAGCTTATCAACAGAGAGGCTTTCAAAGCCATGATGATCAAAGTCTGGAAGCCAAAGGAAGATGTGCAGTTCAAAAGCATAGGAGACAACCTATTTCTTATTGAGTTCAGCAATTTCCATGATATGGAGAAGGTGAAAAGAGGCGGACCTTGGACATTCGATCGTAACCTATTATGTTTAGAGGATTTTAATGGCCTGGCTGCACCAAACGACATTGTTTTTTATAGAGAATTTTGTGGATCCAATGTCACAATATCCCTTGGTGGCATGACAAGAACGGTGGGTGAAAAAATAGGCAGTATGGTGGGGGAAGTAATTAAAGTTGATGTGGATGAAGATGGGATTGGTTGGGGCCCTTACTTAAGAGTCAAAGTTGCGGCGAGCATTGTCAAACCTCTAATGAGAGGTGCTCTTCTTTCGTTGAATGGTATTAAAGTTTGGATTGCATTCTTATGCGAGAGGCTGCCATCATTCTGCTTTCATTGTGGCACCATTAAACATGGTGCATCAGAGTGCTCAAAAAATTTAGTAGGGAAATCTATGCATGGTGCTCATGCAGCCCAATATGGAGCATGGTTATGTGCATCAATCCAAAGAGAAGTGTCCAAAGAAGGAAAGGGTGGGAAGGGAGGTGCTGCCTCATCGAAAGCTCACGGCTCAGAGTATAAGGTTGATGATGATGACATGGACAGAGAGAATGATTCAAATGGAAAGTTGTTTACTACCCTAGAAAATGTGGCAGAATCTCAGGGTTAAACCACAATCTTGGGAGAAAATCTGGAAACCTTCCTTTTATAGGAAAGGGAGAGATTTATGGGTAGTCAGCCAATTTTGGAAAGTAGCCTTTTGTATGAGGCATAACAAAGGAAGGCTGGGGATCCTATTCCTAATTCCCGTGATAGATTTGAGCAGGATCTAGTGGGTGGTTTTGATGCTATTGCTGGCAGTAAAACCTCTGTCACAAATCTCATTCACCTCGTGATTCCAGCTAGGGATAACAAGGTAAGCAAATGTGGGGCTGGATGGTGATCCAGTTTCAATAAGGTTGTTGGTAAAACAGAATCAGATTAGAAATGGCAGCAACAAGGTTGACTCAATCCAAGTCAAGCCAAAAACATGGAACAGAAGGGCAAGAAATACATAAGGACTGGCTTATGAGGTCCTCACATATGGAGCTGAACCTGATTCAGGCTCTTATCAACCACTAGGGAGAGGAATGTTGGGAAGAGAAAGTTAAATGGGAAGGTGGCAGCTAAGATAAAGGTAAATTTTCTTTGCTCTTAGAGGATGAGCTCTCAATTGATATGGCAGAGGTTAGTCACCAACCCTGCCACTCACAATGAATCTTCTTAGTTGGAACTGTCGAGGGCTTGGGAACCCTCAAATAGTTCAAATCCTTAGGTTGTTGACTAAGGAAAAGTGTCCCAACTTGGTTTTCCTCAAGGAAACCAAGTGTTCTAAAGAGAGGGTTGATATTGTTAGAAACACTCTTAAGTATGATAGGTGTCTGGTGGTGGAGAGCAAGGGCAATAGTGGGGGCCTGGCTATGCTTTGGAGGAACTCTATTGATGTGCAACTCATCAATTATTCAAGGTGGAATATTAGTGTTACTATTACAGAGAAGAGTTTAGGCTCCCCTTGGATGGTCACTAGTTTTTATGGCCACCCAGAAACCTCTAAGAGACACAGAAGCTAGAATCTACTTGCTTCTTTGAAGCCAAATATTCTCATCCCTTGGGTATGTACGGGAGATTTCAACGAAATTGTCAGCCAAGATGAGAAGTTTGGGGTGTTGGCGAGACCATATAAGCAAATGGAGGCCTTTAAAGAAGTTCTTAGTCATTGCTCCTTGAGTTCCATAGCTACTAAAGGCCAAAGATTCACTTGGTCTAATAATAGGGGAAGGAAGCAGTTTATTAAGGAAATAATTGATAGAGTTCTAGCCTACTTAGAGTGGAATATGCTTTTCCCTAATGCTTGCTATGCACTACCTGTTATGAAGTCTGATCACTTGGAGAGGCACACAAGCAATTTTCATGTATGAAGCAACTGGGCACTTAAAGAGGATTGTTCCAACACTATTCAAACAGCATGGGCCAAACCAACTGGTGGTGATGGTGCTAGCTCCATTGTCATAAATAAGCTGTCCAATTGTGTAATAGTCTTAAAGTAATGGAATTCAGCTAAGAAGAGAGAGTTCATCCAATGTTAGAAGGAAACTGAGCAGACTTACAAAGCTCCAATCTACTGAAGAAGGGGATCATGTTCAAACTATACACCAACTCTAATTAGATGTGGAAAAATCCTTGGCTGAGGAGGAGTTAAAGTGGAAACAAAGGGCTAAGCAACACTGGTTGCAGCATGGTGATAGGAACACTCAATTCTATCACATGCATGCTCACTAGAGGAGAAAAACAAATGCTATCACTCATATCATAGATCATAATGGCTTATGGGTTTCTAATAAGGAACAAATTGCCATTGTTTTCTCAGAATTTTATTCTCAACTTTTTTCTTCATCTAACCCTTTTGATTTCAAAGATTGCCTCTGACTTCTAAAGTTTCTACTGAGATGAACTCCCTTATTACTCAAATTCACATCAAAGGAGGTCAAAGATGCTGTCTTCCAGATGAACTCACTTGGATCCCCAAGTCCTGATGGATTCCCTGCTCAATTCTACCAAACTAATTGGGAGAGTATTGGCAAGGATACCTGTAAATTTGTACTGAACATCCTTAACCAGGGGGTCATTAAAGAGGGTTAATAACACATTTATTACCCTTATCCCCAAAGTAAAAGATTGTAAGAGGGTTTCAGATTTCAAGCCTATAAGCTTATGCAATGTAAGTTACAAAATTGTTGCCAAGGTGATGACCAATAGACTCAAAACTGTCTTTCCTAATATTATATCTATGAACCAAAGTGTTTTTGTCCATTGACAACATCATTGTTGCCTATGAGACTTTCCACTCAATGAACTTTAGGATGAAAGGAAAATCTGAATACGTGGCACTCAAGCTCGATATGTGCAAAGCATATGATAGGGTGGAGTGATCTTTCCTCAGATCTATCACGGAAAGGCTGGAATTTGATCAAAAGTGGATTTCTTTGGTCACGGAGTGTATTTCATATGTGTCTTACTCTCTTCTACTGAATGGAGAGGCGAAATCATCCTTCATTCCTACTAGAGGCCTTAGACAGGGAGACCCTCTATTTCCCTATCTATTTATCATATGTGCTAAGGCATTATCTAATTTATTGTAGCAAGCTAAGTCAAAAGGGAGTGTTTTGAGTGTACCTGTGGCAAAGGTCCAGTTTGCATTAACCACCTCTTCTTTGTAGATAACAACCTTTTGTTTTGCAAAGCTAACTCATTGGAATGGAGTAGAAGTCTGCACATACTGGAAACCTATGAGAAGGCCTTAGGTCAGATGCTCAATAAAAAAATGACAGCCATTTACTTTAGTAGGAATACTCCTACTGATGTTCAGAGGAATATTTTTAGGATATCTGGGATTAAATCATCTGGATCTTTTGAGAAATACTTGGGACTGCATGCTATGCTTGGTAGATCAAAACCTGCTCATTTTACCCTCTCATTGACAGGATTTGGTCTTGGATAACCAACTGGAAAACTAGTGGCCTTTCTACTGTAGGAAAAAAGGTTCTCCTCAAGGCAGCCCTTAATGCCATTCCTACATACACAATAGGCATCTTTCTCTTGCCTAATTCTATCACTCAGAGGCTCAGCAAGTTGCCAAACAAGTTTTGGTGGAGCTGTAATGAGGACCAATCCAAAATTTAACGGCTAAAATGAGATAGATTAAGTCAAGTAACGGATAGAAGGGGTTTAAGCTTCATATAATTCTAGAGTTTTAATCTGGTCATGCTTGCTAAACAAACTTGGCAGATGCTCCACAATCCTAACTCCCTCACTACTAAGATCATCAAGCAGAAATATGTTCCAAGTGGGAATCTTTTGGAAGCCAAGTCAAGCGATCGACCTTCCTATCTTTGGAGAAACATATAGGCTGGTATGCAATTATTGAAAGAAGGACTCATGTGGAGGATTTGTAATGGGAAGCAAGTCAGCATTTGGGGTGACAAGTGGATCCCTAACCCTCATTCTTTTATGATCCAATCTAAAAGGCCTAAGTTTGAGCAGTTAAGGTCGGTTGCTGATCTTATTGATCTTGATTTGAGGAAGTGGAATGATCATGTACTGGGAAACCTGTTCACAACTCAAGAGATCAATCTCATCAAATCCATTCCAATTAGTATTGGAGGAAGAAAAGACCAGTTGGTGTGGAGGTGTACAAACAATGGACTATTTTAGTTAGGAGTGTATATCATCTTCACAGAGAAGTTTTATCCAAATCTAAGGATGGCCTTTCTCATGACAGATAGCGACAAGATTTGGAAATCAATTTGGAAATTGCAAGTTCCTAGTGTTGTTAGGACGTGAAGCCCAATCGTGTGAAGCACAAGACTATTTTGGAAGTGAGTTTTTTTTTTTTTTTTTTTTTGTGAGTGGATGCAAGATTTGGGCCCAGCCCATGTGTTAGCCCATAAGCTTATGAGGGCAGCCTAGCCATCCCCACTGAAATGACACCATTGTGTGCAAATAAGGGAAGAAAATGGTAAGTTATTTTTCTCTCCCTCACCCCTTCTGCGCTGCATTACTCCCCCTCCTCTGGTTCTCTCTCTCTCTTCAACCCGTGGCCCTCTCTCTCGTGACCTTGACCATTGCCACCTGCCGCCCAACACACCGCCCAACCAAAGGCACTGAAATTTAAACCCATTAAAGGTACGACACTTCCAACCTCAGTCCTGCTCGACTCCCCTCCTGGCATCCCCGTTGTAACCTCAATGTGCCAGTCCGATGCTAAAAATGATGAGTACTCCCTTCTCTATCTCTCTTTGTTCAGATCACCCTCTACCTCCCCTTTGTGCCAGCTCTAAACCCAAGCAGTTGTACTCTTCCTCTTTTGGTGTCACTACTGTGAGCTCTCTCTCTGTCTCTCTTAGCCATCTTCTCTCTTCGCCGTAGCCACACCCAACACAAGCGTCATTGGTGATGTCTTAGGCAGCCACCCCGTCATCACCACCTCAACTAGCCTCAGCAGCCACACCTCGCCGCCGCCGCCACAACCGCCTCGGTATCTCGACATCTCCCATCGTCAGTAAGCCTCTCTCCTTATCTGTCGATCTTGCTTTCCCACCCTCCATTTTCTCTCCTTTTCTTGCAATATCTTCACATGTGTGTTGCTACCATTCCCATAGCTATTGTCAATCACCTCTGAGGAGCACCACGCCGAGCCACTCAGATCTTCCATCGCACGATGTCCTCCTTACCCACGCCACTATCCCATCGTTGTTCCTCATTTGTTAGCCTCCTCTCTCACTCTATTCATATATCACCCTCCCTAAGTCTCTCTGCCTTTATCTCACTTTGGACCTCTTTTCCCGTAAGTTAGGAAGTCTTGGCCTAAGCTTTGCCACCTTTAGGGGTTCTCTAGAGGTTATTCGACCATCCCCTCTATTCGGCCTCTCCCCCCCCTCAGATCTACCCAACCCGTGCCTAGAATCCTCCTTTAAGTTTCTCCACCACCACCATCCACTGCGAGTCTCCCCTCCTCAACCTTCTATCTACGTTGAATCTGCCACCCCTTCGAGAGAAACCCCACTTGTAGCCCTTTGTTCTGCCAGATCCGTCTTTGCCACCTTGCTCCATCACTACCCTGCCCTCAATAGTCTTTGTCCATCTATGCAGTGACGTGTGCACTTGTTCAATCGTGGGACACCATAAACCATAACGTGTGATCATCCTGAATTTTTGTCTTCCGCATTGTAAATAACTCTCAAGCGCGACCCTCAAAATTCTAACATGAAATTTATCGCTAACTCTGTTGCAGTCTGGTTGTATTGAGAAGGGCCTTGGGTCTGAAGAAGTGTTGGGAATATTTTACATAGTTGTTGTCAAAATTTGGGACGAGGGCCAAATGTAGGATGGGAAATGCGTGTAGTTTAGGTTTGTGATTGTTGTGTTGTTGTGTGTTATGCCATGCCATCCAATAAACTACCTATCATGCATCTGCATATTATTGTTATTGATATCTTCCATGATTTATTCAACTATGCTATGTTCTATGTTATGTTGCATGATCTAAAAACTGGATTTTGGTAAATATATTTTTTGTGGGTGCATACATGTTTCGACCCCAAGCCAAAATGGGATATTATCTCAATGGAGCTCGTCTGGTCACTCAGGAGTGTGTAAAATTGAGTGACGTTCCCTCCGCTGTTGGTAAAGCTCGACCAAGACAGTAACACTCTTGGTATGACTCCAGAGCCCTTATGCTAGCTGGGGCTGGAGGATGCCTGGTCATGTTACACGCCGAGCGCGGAGCTAGACATCACTTGTAATGAAGTCACACGCACGATTGTTACCTGTGGTGTGACGAATGGAAAACAAGGTGTGCGGGTGGTCCCGAGGGGAGACCATGGTATACACAATAATAAATGGTTGTGTTTGGGTAGAAATGAGATTTTTGGAGTGAGTGGCTGTAATGAATTGATTTTTGGGAAGGTGGTAAAAAGGGCTATTTTGAGTAGTTGCTTTCATAATTGCTGGACACGTTTGCTTATATAATTTCATGCTTGAATCTCTCAGTTTTTGCTCTATTGATTTATTTACTAAGATTGTGAAATCTCATTGTGGTATTCCTACCTACAGTTCAGAGAAGGGGTATAAGCAGGAGGGACCAACCCCACCTGAAGAGTGATGGCTTGGGACTTTTCGCATTATTTGTTATTGGACCTTTGTTTTCTTTTCCTTTATGTTAGTCGGATGACTGTATTAACCTCGTGGAGGACTTTGTTTCGGGTTGTATCATTATTAAACTTTATGGTGCTTAGTTGTTGACTGCCTTAATTTTTCCATTGTGTTACTTATGCTATACACATTTTGCATGTTTGCACACACATGCACATGGCGCTGAGGAGTATGATCTGTGTGGTCATTATCCTGGTATTACGACTTCCACCAAATCACACGTGGGGGTCGAGGGCACCACAAGTGGTATGAGAGCTCTTACACTAGGTAAATCTATAAGTCACTTACGTACAATACCAGAATTCTAGGCTTCAATCATACTACGATAGGCTTGAAGATTTTTGTTGTTAGACTTGGTTTTTTTAAGCAAAGTTGGCTAGAATTTCAGTATGATAGGCATAAACCTTTCGTATAGTAGGCTTGAACTTTTAGCATTTAGGCTTGTATTTGAATTATCAAGCTTGTAGGGAAAACGACATGGTCTAGTTGAACTCATCAAAACAAAGACTAAAGTAATGAACTGATGAAGGTAACAGCTTCTAAAAGCAAAAGAGATCTAAGATTTGAGATTCTATGGAAGTTATGAAATGAGTTTATGGAATCTAAGGTGGCAGGTTCAACAAGCATTTGAGGAATTAATTAAATTGGAGGTTTTTTATTTTACCGACTATGAGAAACAATTTGATAACATTTGGGGTTTTAGAATCTACAAACTTTAAGAGACGATTGTTATTAGATCTAAGGTCATCGATCTTATTGACTTACGAAAATTATTCTTATATCATTTAAGATTTTAGAAGTGCTAACTTTAAGGACTAATTTATAGAGAGATTTGAGTTTTCATTTCTGCAGACTTGGTATGCGAGCTTGATCAATTTTGAAATTAATTAGTCTGCAACTATTAGAACGTGAGTTTTGATCAAGTTTGTTTTTGATGTGGAGATTTACAAGAAGCAAATTTCTCTATGAGGTTCAAAGGTATTGATTATGCAGATTTTTTAAAATTATTGTACTTTATGAAGATATGGAAAGTGAGTAGTTTAGAAAATTATTATTATCAGGTCTGAGGTTATAGGGTTGGTTGCTTTTAGGAAACGATTCTTATCAAAATTAAGGATTTTAGATGGTGTAAATTTAGGAAATAATTTTTGTCGATCCTAAGGATATAGGTCCATCAGCGTGTTGGAAATGGTAGTATATGTGATGGTATAGAAGGTGATCAACTTAGTTTTAGAATAGGATTGGGTAACTTTAGTGGCAAATGATATTGAGTATAGTACCACTAGGATGAACGATAGTTAGAACTTGGGTCTTGAGTAGATTAGTATTTGTTGTCAGAATGAAATTTATTGGCGCATTTTTTTTATATGAGATTGTATTGGACTTTTAAGCTCAACGCATACTTTAGATGGGATGTGTGAACTTTTCGACTAGTTGAGTGTCTTGAATTAAGTTGTGTTTTGGATTACCTCTGACGTAAGGATGTTCGCATAATTATATGTCAACGTGTGTAGAAGTTGATGAAGTAATCTAAATCTCCTCTCCTGCGAGTGATTTAACTATAGTGACCATGGGATTCGCTCTCGAGTATTATCGACTTGACTCCTCCCATTTGTTTAGAGCTCCTTGCGCTCATACTTGGAACTTCCTCGAAAAGATCATTCCATGGATTCCTTGCAAAATGGTTTACATGCCCTGACTTGGCTTGTTTTTTTAGATGTGGTCCTTTTCTTTTGAAAGTTTTTAGGTCGCCCTTATAAATCTTTTGGGGAAATGACGTGAGAAAACCACCACTTTTGTAACCTTTTAGAGTTGGACTTTGAGGAAAATTTTATTATTTTTATTTTTGTCTATTCACTTTTCTACTTACCTTGTTAATTCAACCTCTTTGTCCAACTTAATGAAATCTTTTGGTGACTTAATGTTTTAGCAAGAGTTTTGAAACTATTTTATCGAATTGTTGGAATCTTGCGTTCTTTATATTTTTATATATTTATATATTTTCTTTTATGGGGTTTTTCAATGGAGGGTCCAACCTTGAACCCAACTACTTCGTTGTGACCTTTTTTTCCCCATTTCTCGTTGCAAACCATATTGTTCTTTAGTCACTTGGTGAAGCAAACCTATCATGACAAATTGTGACTTCATTCATTGGATCGATTTTCTTTCACCATTGGGAAACCTTAGAGTAAATCCCGACCTTCACCTCACCACATTTAACTTCTTACCGCTTTATTTTGATGACTTAGCCTTATATGCTGCATGGGCTTGACTTAGTGTATGGGTTTTTAAGTTCTTAGATCACTTCAAGGAAACTGTTGTAAATAATATTCTTACTCTTTTAAAGAGTTAACCCTGAACCATGGTTACGGCAATTTTTGCTTCTACTATTTGGAGTGTGTAGGTTGATTGGTAATAGTAAGTTGTAATTGATAACGTGTGCATTATCGAGGAGTAATGATTTTGACTAAAGATGCAAACCGTCGACTCGTAATTTATGTGAATGTGTATTTTGTAGAGAAGAGGTCTTAGTCGCTTATAAGCTTGGAAGGATTTGCTTTGGTCGGTGTCGAAGTGGATTCAATACGACACTCTTAAAGTCAAGAGATCTTAGTCTTAGGCTTTATGGTGAGATGAACTAAGTAAGGACCATCCACACACCCTGGCTCCCTTCGTCACACCACTGGTAACAACCATACTTGTGACTTCGTCACAAGCGATGTCCAGCTTCGCACTTGGTGTGTAACGTAACCAGGTATACTCTAGACCCTGCTAGCAGAGGGGCTCCGGAGTCGTACCAAGAGCATTACCATCTTGGTCGAGCATGCTATCACCCGGTGACAGTCCAGGGGACGTCACTCAGTTTTACACACTCCCAAGTGACTAGACGAGTTCCACCGAGATAATATCTCATCTCAGCTTGGGGTCATGACACGCACGCACCCACACAAAAATATATTTACCAAAACCCAATTTTCAGATTACGTAGCATAACATAGAACATAACACAATTGAATAAATCATGGCAGATATCAATAACAGTAATATGCAAATGCATGGCAGGCAGTTTATTGGATAGCATGACATAGCACACAATAGTCACACATAACAACACAAAAATCACAACTTCACAAACCCAACTACACAAGTTTCCCATCCTCCATCTGGCCCACGACCCAAATTTCGACAACAACTACATCAAATATTCCCAACACTTCCCAGGGCCCAAGGCCCTTCTCAATGCAACCAGACTACAACAAAGTTAGTGATAAATTTCAGGTTAAAATTCCAAGGGTTGCACTGGAGAGTTACTTACAACGCGAAAGGAAAATATTCTGGATGATCACGCTTGATGGTTTCAAGTGTCCCACGATTGAACGAGTGCACGCATCATTGTACCGACGGACAAAGACAATTGTGTTAAATCGAAACACAGACTGACGATTAAAAATACCAAACAAGGGGCAGATAGCTTACTGAGGTGGCACCAAGAGTGGCAGAGCGGCGGCAGGGCAGCGGCGAAGCAAGGTGGCAGAGTCAGATTTGGTGGAATAGAGGGCTATCAGTGGGGTTTCTCTTGAAGGGGTGGCAAATCTGATGTAGACAGAGTGTTGAGAAGGGGAAGCTCGCAGTGGATGGTGGTGGTAGGCAGCAACATAGAACCTTAAAGGAGGGATCTAGGCATGGGTTAGGTAGATCTGAGGGGGGAAGAGGCCGAATAAAGGGGCAAGGGTGAGGGGATGGTCAGACGACCACTAGAGAGCTCCTAAAGGTGGCGGACCATAACGGTGTAACACCCTACCTGATTAACTATTAGGATTAATCTTTAAACGCCCTTAGATTAAACTTATGATTTTGGGCTATAAATATTTTTTTTTATTACTATTATTATTATATTATTGTGTTTGGTTATTTTATTTATTTATTTCAATGGAGATAGTTAGATTTATTTAGACCATGGCACTTAGTGTCATTAAGTATTAAGCATAAAGGATTAGAGGAGTAGGCCAATTAGTAATCCTATTAAGGCCTTTAGAACTTCAGAAAATTTATAGGCCAAGCTTAGAAGCCTTAAACCAAGCCTCATGGGAGTACAAGTCTTGGTAGGATAGCCTTGGCCCAAGTATGAGGAAGGTATAAAGCCTTTTGGGCCAAGCATGGTATAGGTTTGACCCATGGCCCAATTATGTCAATGTAAGCCTTTCAAGTCCCATATTTGTAGATCTTGAGGCCTCTCTTAATCCCTCAAAGTCTGTAAAAAAAGACCTCCCATCCACTCAAACCCAAAGCCCATGGACCATTAACCCACACTCATGGCTCTTTTAGGCCCCACATGGCCCAAAGCCTTGTTTTGCTTCTATTCACTCCTCAAATTGAAGCTCAACACACCATATCATCGGTTTCCTCGAGCCCATTTCATACCCTAAATACCCAAATAAAGTTTTGAAATTGGGTTAAGACCATTAATCAACTTACCCATAATTAGTGATCTTTAAACCATGTTTTGGGACTTAATTTTCTTTCTTAATCTTTTTAGCCTTTTTTTATCTAAAATTTTCTTGTTTTATTATTCAATTACATCATTCTTAGATCATATTAGGATCCTAGATAAATCTCCACACATGTCATTAGAAGAAATGACATATCAAAATCTCAAACTACACCAATCGGCACACATGTGTGCTCTTTGTGTGCAATTGACTGTTTTGCCCTTAATCTCAATCTTTTTGTGCCTTTTTCTCAAGGGAACTATGGTCTTTAAATACCTCATATGATATATTTAGACCCGGACCAAGCCTTGGATGAATTTGGTTTCAAAAAAACCAAACCAAAACACCAAAACCAATTTCACCTTGGGCACTAGTTGGATAGGAACCAAGTTGGTTGAGTTTTAACCTCCCTTCTGCCAATGGCTGAGCCACCACCCCATGCCACCTCCATCACCACCCAATCCCCAAGAATCCCTCATGGTCATCATGAGATTTTAACCAATTTTTTCCACCCAAAGAAAGCACCAAACCGAAGGCATCAAACCACCTTCATTTTGGCAACCCACATCCCTTCACCCTTTTCATTTGAGCTGCCACTTCATGATCACTTGGCAGCCAACCAAGAACCAATACATCACCTGGAAATACTTCCAATAATGGATTATGAGCTACACAAAGCAGCCATGGAGAAAAGACAAGAGGGTGAGTCAAAGCCATGATCAAAATCGCCCAAGAAACCACCCTTGAACCCGTCAGTTTCATACTTGATTTTTGTTTCGTTTTTCTTCTCTTCCTTCCATACCACGACTTAACTAGAACCCTTAGGATCAATGTAGCACCTGAATTTATGAATTCATGGTAATTTAGGGCACTATTCACTCTGCACAAGTGACACAAGATGATGAAATGCAAGTTGAAATTTCAGCTCCTTACACCACCGCCCATATCACCCAATCCTCATGGGCTTAGGCCAACATCTCCTCCCCCTTGGCTACCTATAAAAAGCCCCAAAACCCTCTCATTTCATCCACACCTCATCTCCAGCTCCACCTGAGCATTGAGAGCCATCTTCCCCCTTAGTTTTGGGAGAAACCGAAAGGTCTGTGTATGCTTGAGTATTCTTGAAGTTCTTGTGTTGGAAGCTTGAGTGGGCCACAAAATTTGTAATTTATCTTACCCTAGATCTTAGTTTATATTTAAATTTGTGATTTTAAATGTTGGAGTAATTTTTAGATGAATTTAGAAAGGGTTACCATTCTTAATTCAAAACCGGGTTCATTAAGAATGGTTTAAGTGTTTAAATTGTTTTAAGTGGAAATTTTAGCTATGGAATGTCTTAGCATATTTTGATAAGATTTATTAATGTCTTAGAATGATCATGGAATGTTTTATTTTTTATTAGAGGCATGCCATGATAGGTTTTAATTTTATCTTGTGTGTATCATCAAAATATGCATGGGTTTTAAGTAAGTTTGTGATTAAGGCATGAAGTTTGATTTATTCCACCAAGTCTTGATGATTAAGCATTTAGAAAATTTTTTGAGTGGGATAAGAATGAAAATGCATGTTTTGGGTGAGTTTTGAAAGCATGCATTTGTGATTTACACTAGGAACATCAAGCTTGATTAATGGAAGATTAATGAAATTTAAGATTTTTAGCAATGATCAAGTGTTGGGATGAACTTGCTCACCCATGAATTGGCCTTTATCATATCATTAAGGATTATAGTGATTATTTGTGAATAAAGAAAATTTGCATAAGCATGCATTCAAATGGACCAATAGTTGAAATCACACAAAGGCATCAACTAAAGTGCATGCCACGGTTGGCAATGTTTGAGTTAGTTTCACTTTGAATTTTATAATTCTAAGAGTATAGATAGTTTTAGAATATCAAAAATATGAGATCTATGAAATTTGGTTAAATTTGAGATTTATTTGCAAATACTAAAAAATTTAGGGCCTTATGGCAAGTTTTTAGAGTTTAGGGGTATTTTGTAAATACCCATATTTTAAACCCCTTGATTATCTTCCATAGTGATATAAATCCTAATTTAGTCTGAATTTGATTTCAGTTGCTACAACTTTTTAAACTCAGGAAGTTTGTAAGTTGGCCTCTAACTTACACATTAATAAGTTATTTATGATTTATTGATAAATGCCACATTCATGTTATAATTGTCATTTTGAACATAAAATATCATGTTATATGATACATTGAGTGCTAATGTGACCTCAGCTCTTTAAAAAAAAAAATGATACATTGAGTGCATACTTACATGAAATGTGATATTTTCACCATTTTAGCATATTGCACTTATAAATTTCATTTTCACATGAAAACTTGCTACATATGCACATGTCATGAAATACATCTTTCAACATAGCATAAAAAATAATTTGTATCACGACTCCAAAGGGTAGGATGGGGAGTTGTCCTAGTAATACTCATATGTCCACTCTGGAGTGTTTAAGAGTTGAGTGATAACCCATTGGTTGTCAAAGAACAATAAATGGGCTTCAAATAGGTTTTTTTTAAGAGTTTTATTACAAATCAGCAACTATTCACATCACACACTCCACACATGAGTGTTTTTCATAGGGTGTGGGGTGTGGGATGGTGAATAGTGGCAGATGTGAATAATTTTTCTCTTTTTAGAAAATGCCGAAGCGAAATCAAATGTTATAACACCTAAGACTGCTGGGCGTACATGTTATAATGTTATGTTATGTTATCAATGCATTGAGAATGCGTTCGCAGACAATGTAGTTTCAATGTGAGTTGTACTACGGTCATAATAGATATTCACAGTGCATATGGAAAATTGTGATGATACCACACGTTATGATATTACGATTAAGTATGAATTGCTAATAATGATGAAACGTTATGATTATTTTTGCCAATAAAGTGAAAAATGTTATCTGTATGAAAATATGTTTCTCAATTTTTCTAAAAATGTTGAGGCATCTGGATGCGTGACACACACTTATTTTTTCGCATTACAAGCATTTTATATTTATCATTCATCATGCATAATTTATCTCTGTGTATGTTGGTTGTTTAACTTATTAAGATTTCAAATAAATCTCACCCATTGTGGACCCACTATCATTCCACTCGAAATGATAGAAGTTGTGTCAGGACTCGAGGAGGTCGGACTGGATGGAAGGGTGGATCCAACTGATTGAGGAGACTTGAGAAAAGACTGTACCTTATCCTAATGTTTATAGCACTAGCCCTTCATGCTCTAGAACGCATGAAGCAGTTGATCTAGCTTTGGAGACTTTTTATTATGATTAGCTGTATTAAGATTATGCTACATTTTGGTTTGAAACTATGATGGTTATTAATGAATTGGAAGATTTTTAGTTATTCTAGCACAAGTTTTATTTTCACCCTTAATCCACTGCGAATATTGCATTCTACTAGTTGCACTTATAGGATGCATTGCATGTTAACTGTCATGTACAGGGGTATGTAACCTTGTGTTACATGTCTTAACGCTTTAAGTCTCTATTCCATCCCAAGTGAAGGTTGGGGATGTCACAGGTGGCTAGTGGTGGAGCTGAGGCAAAGATTTCCTAACTTACAGGAAAAGAGATCCAAAGTGAGATAGAGGCCGAGAGACTTAGGGAGGGTGAGATATGAACAGAGTGAGAGAGGAGGCCAGCCAATGAGGAGCACTGATAGCACAGTGGCGTGGATGAGAAGGATGCCATGCGACGGCATATCTGAGTGGCTCGGCATGGTGCTCCTCCGAGGCGATCGATGACAACTACTGGAATGGCAACAACACACATGTGAACATAGTGCAAGAAAAGGAGCGAAAATGGAGGGTGGGAGAGCGAGATTGACAGATAGGGAAAGAGGGCTTACTGATGATGAGAGTTGGTGAGATGTCGAGACATGGTGCGGCAGCGACGAGGTGTTGCAGAAAGAGGCAGTGCGGCTGAGGCTAGCTAGGGTGGCGACGGCGTGGTGGCTGCCTGAGACATTACCGATGACGCTGGTGTGGGTGCGGCTATGGTAAAGAGGGAAGATGGCTGAGACAGATAGAGAGAGCTCACTGTAGTGACACCAAAAGAGGAAGAGTACGGCTGCTTTGGTTCAGAGCTAGCACAAAGGGGAGGCAAAGGGTGAGCCAAACAAAGAGAGACAGAGGAGGGAGTACTCATCATTATCGGCGTTTGACCGGCACATCGAGGTTACGACGGGGATGACAGGAAGGGAGTCGAGCACGGCTAAGGTTGGAAGTGTCATACCCCTAATGGGTTTTAATTTAGGGAACCAGAGAGGAGATCGGTGGAGCTTAACAATGGCCTTGGTTGGACAACGTGTTGGGCGGTAGGTGGCAGTGCTCAAGGTCACGAGCGTGAGAAGGCCACGGGTTGAAGAGGGAGAGAGAACCAAAGAGGGGGGCATAATGAGGTGCAGAAGTGGTGAGGGAGGAAGAGAAAAAGAATTTAGGGTTTTCTCCCCCTTTTTCACAAAATGGTGCCGCTTCAGTGGGGAGGGTTGTGCTTTCCTCATCAACTTATGGGCTCACACACGAGCTAGGCCCAAATCTTGCATCCACTCACACTAAAAAAAAAACCCACTTCCTAAATAGTCTTAGGCTTCACAAGGTTGGGCTTCACATCCTCTCCCCATAAAAGAATTTCATCCTCAATATTTCTTAGCTAACTAGAGCTACTTTCCAAATGGCTCATCAGGCTAATAATATTTGCCTCCACTTCCAATAGTACATCACGTCTAAAACCTCAAGGCAAGCCATGCATTTCAAAATCTCCACTCGACAAGAAACTACTCTACAACTCCCATCATTTTTAATGCTTCATTACCTCATAAATTAGATTATGCTATCCATCGTAGATGCCTAAGCATCAACTTCCAAGCCTTTATTTTACAACACATTTTGGTGACCCAACAGTCCTTTCTCAAGTTAACCATCAATGTCCACAATTCTCCCCCAACCAAACATTCAATCTCCAAAGGAAAGTATAGCCTCAAATTTTAAATTCCCATGTGACCTCAAATCACAACTAATTCCTAAAGTTGAGAGATTTGGAATAACCAATTCTAAACCAGTGAGTACAACACTTGCTACACAGTTTAAACTTTCAGCATTCCTATCTCTTTAGACTAACATTCATGTCAAGTGTTCCATATTCCAGTGCAGTGGGCAGTATCATGTATGCAATGGTTTGCACTTGTTTAGACATTTCACAGGCAATGAGCGTTGTTAGCAGGTTTATTGCTAATCCGGGTAAGGTTCATTGACAGGCTGTGAAATGGATATTTAGGTATTTGAAAGGCACTTTGAATGTTGGCTTAGTCTTTGATAAAGAAAGTGATTTCAGTTAAAGGGTCGTTTGTTATGTTGACTCTAATTATGCTGGAGACTTAGACAATAGAAGATCTCATAAGGTATGTCTTCACTTTGTGTGGTTCTGCCATTGGTTGGAAAGTAACGCTACAATCTACTTTTACCTTATCAACTACAAAAGTAGAATACATGGCAGGGGTAGAAGTAGTGAAGGAGGCCATTTGGTTGAAAGGTTTTATCAGTGACTTAGGACTACAGCAAGAGGGGATCTTTATGTTTTGTGACAGCTAGAATGAAATACATTTGATCAAAAATCAAATGTATCATGAGAGAACCAAGTACATTGATGTCAAGTATCATTTTCTTTGAGAGACTGCTATAGAAGGTGTGAAAGCAATTTAGAATATTGCTACCACTGAGAATCAAGCAGATATGATCACAAAGCCAGTTCAGGTATACAAGTTCAAACTTTGTTTGGACTTGATTGGTGTTTGAGGTTTGTGATTCCCTTAGGGGATTTGATGGAAGGGATCGGCTCTTGGTATAATGGATTTTGTTTAGGCTTGATGGAATTCAAGCCAAGGTGGAGATTTGTTGAATGGTGGCTTGATTCCTATTGAAAAAACATCATTTCAGTTCGCTTGACTCAAACTTGAAAATTCACTCAAGCAAATTTCAAATAGATTGTTCATTTAACATCCACTCAACATGCCCCTCGAGTGAACTCCAGACAGGTTGTTCACTCGACACTCGCTCAATAGTTAGCTCAAGCGAGTCCCAGGCAAATAGTTCGCTCGACACTCACTCAACAGTCAGCTTGAGCAAACACTAGGCAAATTGTTCACTCCACATTCTCTCAACACCTCACTCGAGTGAATGTTCGTAAAACTTAGTCTCTGCATTAAGTATATAAACATATTTTTTGCATAGGGACTTTATAGTATTAAGGCCAGAATAGAGAGAAACCTCCTTTTGTGTGATCAATGAGTCTTTGGGTGTATTGGGACTTGGGATTGAGGAGATTTTGTGATTACTCTCTTGTACTCCACCTTTGTTACATTGTGAATTCATTAAGACCAACCCCGCTAGTGGACGTAGGCTTGTTTTAAGTTGAACCACTTCAATATTGGTGTTTTGTGTGTGTGATTGTCAATTTATTTTTTTTTTTTTTTTTTTTGCTTCCGCTAGTATACTTCTAATTTGCCACTAGATAACCAGTTAATCCCAACAAGGGACCCATCCGATACCCAAAAGGAAGCCCCATTTATCTAATAAGTTTCGATGGCCCAAGAACTGTACAACCAAGCAAGCAAGATTTGAGCGGAAAGCGCAGATCATGATCCAGCTACTCCACTATTAAACAAACTGTACAACCAAGTGTTGGGAAGTTTGACTATATCTTTGAACTTTGGATGAAAATGCAAGATAGCGAAATGGTGTTCACTCTAACACACTCAGAAATATAGCTGCCTGACATTTCGATGCTTTTCCAACTTTACTCCTCAGACCTTGTAAAGAAGATGGAATGGGACAAAACTAGAAATATTATAACAGTAAGATCTATCTATGATAAAAAGAAATTCGTTTAGGAGCTAGGGCACAGGAACTCATGTAATGGTTTGGACCAAAATACCCCTCAATAGATGTCATTTTGGATTGAAATATCCCCACTACAAATACTAATCTAACCAAAGAGCTTCTGCTATAGTTCTTGAGTTAGGCTAAAAGGTCCCTAATACACATCCAAATGGACAAAAATATCCCTACAATAGATTAAATTGGACAGAAATACCCTTGATCCAAATCAAACATGTCGATTGAAATTCAATCAGAAATCTACACAACTACAACTTCGGATCTCCATCTCATATCTCAATCAATCATAAATCAGACAAAAGTTCTTATCTTCATCTGAAACATCAAGATCACATTAGTTTGAGCATCTTCATGATCAAATCCATTGTGGTGTCGTGGGAATAAGAGCCAGTAACCCACGACCCTATAGTGGGTCAACAGAATCAAAACCAAAACAATAGTAGTGACGTACGTCTCTGGTATGGAGATCTACGGCACTGTCATCGGTCCAGATATACTCAACTATGGACCACGTCACTGCCATCTGTCCAAATTGACCAACTTATAGGCCACAATGTGAAATGGGTCCAGCTCAACCAAGGGATGGATCACAGCTCTGTTGTGGGTCCAAATCGACCCAAAGATGGACCGTGGTGTCGCCTTTCATCCAGATCGACCTAAGAATGGACCATTTTGTTGTGGTGAGAAACATTTTGCCACCCATGGTGTCACCGAGGTGGCGAGTTTCATGCTCCTTTATGGTGCTCGCCAAGGTGAGAAGTACTTTTGGTCCCATGGTTCTCAAGTAGGTTGCAAGCAGTTTTTCTCTATAAAGTGCTCACTCGAGTAGCGAGCAATTTTGCTCTCCATGATGCTCACCCAAGATGTGAGCATTTTGCCTACTACGGTTCTCACCTCGAAGGTGAGCACTTTTATTTGCTATGATGCTCGCTTGGGTTGCAATTACTTTGCCTTTTTTGATGCTTGCCTTGAGGGAAAGCATTTCTTCTCTTTAGGGAACTCGCCTGGGGTGCAAGCACTTTGCCTTCTAGGTAGTTAGCACTTTTGCTCTCCCTAGTGCTCGCCCATGAGGGAGCACTTTTTCTCTAGATTGTGCTCACCTGAGGTGCAAACATTTTTGCTTTCCATGGTACTTGCTTGAGGTGAGAGCACTTTGTGTCCCATGGTGCTCGCCCCTCGGGGTGAGCTTTTCTCGTGTAATGGTGAAAGGGAATGTGCTTCCGAAAATTCATTTGCTTCTAGAAAATGATTTCCCTTTCATGGTGCGCTTTCACTTCCCATGTGAGCACTTTGGCTTTCGAGAACTTATTTGAATAGCAAAATTAATAAAAATTGATCATTACCATGATTGAGCTGCCAAAACTTATCCATGGTAGATACTACAATATAATTAATTTTTTGAAAACTTCAGTTTTGTTTTGTTTTTCTTCAAATTTCAAATAATCTATATAGGGAGAACTGGGCACGTGCCCTCCCACTAGTGTTGATCAAAAGCAAATCAACAAAATTACAAAGAGAATCTGAGTGATTAAAAGCACAAAAAGAGTCAAGAAAACTATAAAGTCTCAAGGAACACATGAAGAAATTACCTAGAAAATACTCA
This sequence comes from Cyclocarya paliurus, assembly GCA_029856935.1. Taxonomy (NCBI): domain Eukaryota; kingdom Viridiplantae; phylum Streptophyta; class Magnoliopsida; order Fagales; family Juglandaceae; genus Cyclocarya; species Cyclocarya paliurus. Next base: position 9,076,326 of record CM056956.1, read on the forward strand.
AAACTCAAATTCATTTGGTTAAGTTCACAAGTCGAAACCTAAGGAAAACCAAACAAAATGGAAATTTTGTCCAATTAGGCAATACCTCAATTCTTAAATAAAATTAAAATACATAGTAGCCATGCAACCATGACGTTAATTTGATGCCAAAAACACTCTGTATTAGAGTCTTATCTATAATTTTGGTACCCATAGCAAAAATTATCAGCAAAGCATTGTCATATGTGTGTGTTAATGACCCAATTCAAGGAAGCTTAGACAACTTCTTTCCAAATTTGCATTGAACTTCCTTTTCAAGGTAGTCTAGCACCATTAATGAAGAATTCGATAGCCATGTATCATTAGCATGCACCCCCAAAAACAACCACAGACCCTTAACTTATCATCTCCACCCTCCCCTCTGCGTTTCATTAGCACGCACCAGTACCCCACGCACTGCAGTCTACATGCTCCACTTTCTATAGTTGAGTTTGTGAAGCTTTCAACAATCATTTAAAAAATCATCTCACAACAATAGTACATCATCCTCTAATATGGTCTCGCCTCAATGGCGAAACCAAAACAATCATATGAACTACGTTATCAACCATATGGCAGCCCTTTGTTAAAAAAAGACCATATCTTCACAAACTCCATATGAGTGTTCTATCCAAAGTGCTAAGAAAGATACAGATTTTGTTTCTGATTCTTATTCAAGTAAATTAAACTCCAGGATATATTAGAAGAAAAATGATAAATGCACATCACTTTTCACAATACTTTACATAACTATGTTTTAAAGTGAGGGGTATTTTTGTAAAATATCTTATAAAAATATCACTTTACAAAAATACCCTCATTTTTAAACATGTATTGTGAAATGTATTGTACAATATTTTATGTAGATATCATTACTCTTTTTTTTTTATAAAAGGAAATTTTCAATAATAGAGAAAAACCAAATTACAAACGAAATTGATCCAACCAAATAGATTTTTTTTTTTTGAAAATGGCGAGTCTCGTTTCATTAAAACAGAACATACAAGTATGACCTAAGAATAAGTCAATTACAACCAATAAAAGCTCCCCAGTGCACACCCGTGACTGACATGGTCTAGTCCCCACGGCACATCTCTACAGACAAAAAGTCTAAGAGATAGCACATCTCTGTCTAAGGACAGAGATAACAGATAACAACTAAAACAAACTCCATACCCGACTAAGCGGGAAATGGAGGAGAAACACCCCGACAACAAATAGATTGAGAAGCACACATTGGGACAGAGCCCATCCACATCTCCACATCTGCAACTTTCCAAGCATATCGTGCCAATTGGTGAGCAACTTGATTTCTGATCCTCAACACATGCTGGACTTGAAATCATCAAAATTCCTCAACATTCTCTTCACATCCTGTAGCAGATTACCCAAAGCCGATAAAGAGTCCTCCCTTGCTTGTAAAGCTTCAACCATAAGCAGACTATCACTCTCAAATATCAGTTTTGATATACCCAACTGAGTACTAAATTGCAAACCACAAAACATAGCCAACAACTCCACAGATTCAGGCTCCAATACTTCATGCTCTATCTTGCTGACTACCAAAACTACATTCCCCTTTTCATCCCTTACAACAGCACTAACACCAGCTTTGTGAATGTCAAAAAATATTGCACCATCTACATTTAGCTTGAAGAAACCACAAGGAGGAGCAATCCAACAACACATCTTATCCACCTTAAAAGATGGATCAACTCTAGGGACATTAAGAGAACACTACAAATTTAAAGCATGGTTAACAACCTGCAAAGGTTCCAACTTAATATGCTCAATGTCCATCTTGTTGAGCCCATACCAAAAAGCTTGTGCCATAAGGAAAATCCTATCAAGCAAATCCTGATTCCCTCTCCTCTATAGAAACTTTGCTGCACATTTTACATTCTTGACTTCAGTTAACTCCCTCATAGCAGGCATAAAACTCAGCCAATGATCTTTTACATCAGGGCAATATAGAACTGCATGAGCTATATCCTTAATATGATAGTTGCAAAAATCACAACATATACTGTCCACTATTTTCCTTCTGCACAAATTATGTTTTGAAGGTAAACCCTCTCTACAAGCTCTCCATGCAAAGACTATGACTTTATTTGGGGTCCTCATTTTCTAGATATGTTTCCACAACTGCTAATCCTCCCTAGCAGTTGAATTCTCTGCAATCTCTAGTAAAGCAAGTGATCTAAAATACTTATAAGCACTTCTAACACTAAAATTGACATTCCTTTCATGCCTCCATATCCACACATCAGCATGCTACCCAGGGCTCAAAAGAATCTTCAACATATCAAAAGCTATTTTTGGATTGAAGAGGGCTCTAACTCTTTCAACATCCCACCATCTCGAATCATTGTCAATAAGTGAAGCCACCCTTGCTGTATAATCACTATCCTCCCTAACAGCCATTTCCAACTTCAAAGCTTGATGCCTAGGAACCCAAATATCCTCCCAAATTCTAGTTGTAGCCCCATCACCAATCCTCCATTGACAACCTCTCATCAAAAAACTTCTGGCTTCCCAAATTTCCTTCCAAGTATAAGATGGGTTCTGCCCCAACTTTGAGTCAAAGAAAGAATTCTATGGGAAATATCTTGCCTTATAGAGTTTGTGAAGTAGAGTGTCCTCATTCTTTAGTACCCTCCAAGCCTACTTAGCTAACAAGGAAGTATTAAACACTCTTAAGTCCCTAAATCCCAAACCACCCCTATATTTTGATTCACACATCTGCTCCCATTTTACCCAATGGATCTTTCTCTCATCTGATTTATGTCCCCACCAAAACTGAGCCATCATCCTTTCCAAGTCCTTACATAAGCTGATAGGTAACTTAAAACAACTCATAGCAATAAGCTGGTATAAATAAAGCCACAACTTTTAACAAAACTTTCCTGCCTCCTTGAGACAAGAGTTTCTCCTTCCAACACTGTAACTTTCTCCATACGCTATATCTGACTTCTGTAAAAGCAACAGACTTAGGCTCGGTTTGGATATACTAACCTATCTCATCTCATCATTACAATTTTTCTAAACTCTCATACAAAATATAATAAATAATTCAACTTTTTTATATTCCAAAACAATAATAATATTAGAATTTATATTATAACAATATTTTATTCAATTTTCAACAAAATATCTCATCTCGTCTTATCTATACTGCATAACCAAACGAGGCCTTAGCCTTTGCCACAATAGGAAGTAGCCCCAAATACTTCTCATACTGTTGAATTGAGCTACTATCCCACATAGGCATAATATCCCGCTTAACAGATGATGTAACATTAGTACTAAATACCATGGTTGTCTTCTCCTTGTTAATCTCTTACCAAATGCTAGCTCATAGTTTTTAATAGCAGCTAAATATTAGCACAAGTATTCACATCTACATTGCAAAAAATAACATAATCATCTGTAAACAGCAGATGATTTACTCGAGGTGCCCCCTGTAGATTCTTACACCAGGAACAGATTTTCTCAACTCAACATCTTTCAATAATCCAATCAAACCCTTAGTGCATAAGAGGAAAAGGTAAGGGGACAGTGGATCCCCTCGCCTTATTCCTCTAGAAGGAAATATTGGGTCAATAGGCATACCACTAACCATTACTCATATTGGAATGAAAGGAAGGTAAGCAATTTCACCTTCATCCACATATCCCCTTCTTTCTTCCTTTGTTGTCACTTTGCTTCTAGACATGTGAAAAAATAGAGGAATGAAAGAGGAATTGTTGAACAAGCGAGAGAGAGATTTCCAATTGCACCAGATTAGAGAATCATTAGTAAGCAGATTAGCACTATCAAATCCAAATGAGCTCTGACCCATAGCTTATGAGAGCCAATTTATTTATTCCACATATTCTCCTTATCATGTATCTTCAATAATATTAATATATTATTATCTAAAAGAATTTATAATGTGGGTAAAGAAGCTTTTATCTTCCCCTCTTTGTTAATTGGGCATTACTTTTTAAAATAAATATTATATTGGAGTTTGTAAAAGTAAATAGATAAAGTTAAAAAATTGTTTGAATATACTTTTTGTTTTAAAGTTTGTAAAAGTTATATTGATTTTTATGTATGTGTAATAATTAGGTAATAGTTAAATAAGAAATTTGAAAATTTAAAATTGAAAAGTATTTTGTACTTAAGTGATGTTTGGGAATGAAATTATGAGGAATTTCTGAGAATTTTGAAAATTCTCAGATTTGCCAAACATACCTAGCTAGGATGTTGAAAAAAATTTAAAAATGTCTAAAATGTCCGAGAGACAGACGAGCATGGATGATATGTGATGTAAAGACTTTCAAATAGAATTTCTTATATTAGAATAGTTCAGGTCGCTAGTTTATATATATATATATATATATATATATATATATATATATATTTATATAGACTTCATTTCATTCAATTAAACCGAAGTTACAATTGTGACTAGTCAATGCAGGAAAAAATTCAAACTACAAGCCAAAATACACATCTGTTAGGGGGACCCCTATCCACAAATTTCTTTGTAGCGGATATTGTCTTAACTGCTAAAAACTCTCTCCTAAACAAAAAAAGCGCTCTGTGAAAATAAAAATAAACGACCTCTCCAAAGGAAGAGAGTTACTATCACGCTCCATCCTCACAAGAGGAGGAGTACTATCCCACCCTGTCCTCACAAGGAGGAGGAGTACTATCCCACCCTGTCCTCACAAGGAGAAGGAGGACTATCACCCACCATCCTCCAGAGGAGGATGAGGACTATCACCCACATTCCTCCAAAGGAGAAGCGGACACTACTGCTATGGACAACAAGTCCAATAGCCTATTTCTTTTTATTATTAATTAAAACAAACAACAGAATTGTAAATCCATAGAGAAAATAAAAAACACATGGACTGCGGAAAACACTGCCCTTAGGGCTACATCTCATTCTTCTCCCGCCGCCCCCCCCCCCTTCTTCTTTCTTTTTGTTTTTTTCTTTTTTTGCTGCTTCCTGTGCCGTCGTTGTTGCCCATGACCCCCTCCACCGACTCCTCTGTAACCGCTGCTTATCTCCTCCGCACGAGCATCGACTCCTCTGCAAACGCTTGTCCACCTCCACACGAGCACTGGCCATAGCTTCCAACACCACCATCCCTCTTGCCCACCTCCGCACAAGCACCCTTTCGCCCACTGCCACCTCTGCCCCTGCATATTTGTTCATGCCACCTCCACCCCTACCCATGCCCATCCTTTCCAGGCGGCTCAGATCTGCTCATGCCACCGCCACCCCTACCCATGTCCACCTTACCAGGTGGCTCAGATCAACTCATGCCGATTTCCACCAAGGTGGGTTGCGTGCCAGACAGGGATGAGAAGCCCAGATCAGTGTTCCTCCATTATTAGACCTGGAAAAAAAAAACACACAAAAATAAAACAAAACAAGACACAGACTAGAAAAAAGAGGAAAAGGTCAAAAATATGAGCAAGAGGGAAATTAGGGGGGAGGAGCCAAAGCTCCCACCCCCTAGATCAGTGTTCAAGTCGCTAGTTCATATCACATATGAGACCAAATTAGGGTCTTGACACGTTCAAACCACTGACTTTCTTAGAGCTCAGTATTGTTTGGGGTTATGCTCTTTTAATCAAGGTTGACTTTGTCAACAAATTAAGATCAACTTGGTTTCCTTTTAAATTAATGACTCATTGGATTGTCCGGTAGGCCGAAACAAACATGGATTAGTCATACAATTTTGTCTTTCATTTGGGTTAATATTTTAGCCCCAAGCACCAACCCATGACAAGTTAGTGGCACTAGGTTGAAGCCGACAGAGTAATACTAGATACAGTCGTGGAGTGCATAAGTGTCGTACAATCTTTTTGAAAAAGAGTGGGGTATACTATTAAAAAATTAATTTTTTTCATATGGGTCTCATATTTATTCATTTTTTAAAATATTGTGCGAGACTTGCACACTCACGACTACAAATATCATTTCTAAAAAAATAACAATATATTTATATATTTTTTTAGATTTTATAAATCAAAACAAAAACAAATCCGTTCGTCACATTATCAAACTTAATTTCATGTAAGGAACTTCATTTTATTTTTGTAACTTGGCATAGATGCGTACCTTCGTTTACCAAGTCCAATTCCAACAAAAAAAAAAAAAAAAAAACTATGCCCAAATCAAAGCCCCTTTAGATAATGTCATCATACAAACAAACAACAAAGCGAATTATGATGGTAATATTGCTTTGGGTAGCATAAGTTCAAGGTGATTATCTCCATTGCCAATAGATATAAGATTGGGCTAAGAATCGAGACCTTTGAGCTCCGTCTCAAAATTTGGTCGGAATCCAAATTTAGCTCAACTTCTATCAGGAGTTCCAACTTCGTTCTGCTAAGTCATGGTCGAAGCATGGAGTTCGTGTTGGGCCATTTTGGTTTCCGGTTTTAGCAGGTTTACGATTTTTTGAAGGCCCATTTATTTTAGCAAAAGCTATTTAATCTGTTTCTCGGGCCTTTTACAGTAGAGCAAAAAATTAGAAATACATCAACAATTGGTCAAGGCCCATTTTCATATTTCCAACATCTTTTTTAATTGGTCAAAAATTAAAAATAAAAAATTATTTCTCATCAGCTACTATTCACCACCTCACACCTTACATCTTATGAAAAACACATTTACATCCTATGAAAAATACATCAACACCCTATAAAAAAAATAATTCAACATCATGTGTGGGGTGTGATGTGAACAGTTGTTGAATTGTAACAAAATTGATTAAAATATATATTAAATATGTATAGAAAAAAATGCTTAGAAAAAAGGGTCCAAAAACCAACTTTATTGCTTCTACAGTACGTATTTCGAAGGTTCTCTATAAGGCCTCGTTTATTTTTTAAAATGAGATGAGTTGAAATTAAATTTAAAAGTTGAATAAAATATTATTAGAATATATTATTTTTAATATTATTTTTGTTTTAGAATTTGAAAAAGTTGAATTGTTTATTTTATTTTATGTGAAAATTTGAAAAAGTTGCAATGATTAGATGAGATAAGTTATGAGGAGTTATGAAAACAAACGAGACTTTAGAACTCATTTGCCAAAAGAAAATTTTACAGAGTTTTGCTACTCATTATTCCAACACATCACACTTTTTTAAAAGAAAAAAATATTGTATTCTTCCTAAATTAATTAAATTCTTCTACTCATCATTTATACCACACATTTGATAAGAGAAATAAATTAAAAAATTAAAAAATTATGTATAATGTGTAGTGTGAAGATGATGAGTAAAATTTTTTCCACAAACTCCAAGTACCAAGCACAAACAATAATCAAACCAACAAATTCACATTCCACCACCATGATTCATGAATCCACATTCCACTACCTCACACAATCCAAATCCCACCAATACTACCACACAATCAGCTTTCCAGCACAACAAACAATAATCTAACCTATAAAAATCCACCACCTGCATCAAACTCCACCACAAATTACATTGTTTTAAGATTAACCTACCATGAAAATTATAATGTTCAAGAACATAACCACAACTAGAAACAACTTCAATAGAGAAATAAAAACCACAAGGAAGCATAAAGCATACACCATCATCACATCAAACACCGCCAGAGGAGCAAATCTTAAGTTGCCCGATACCTCTGCCCCCAGGCCCCAAGTGTACCAATAGGTGCATTTAGTTTTTTTTTTTAAAAGCGTGTGTTTTTTTTTTTTAAATATTAAAAAAACACACACAAATGCTTTGAAGAAATAAAACAGATGCACTTATCGGTCACACTGGGGGAGCATGGGTATCGGTCACCCTAGCAGATCCCATAGTTTAATAAGCAAAAACTCCCGCAAACTAGACCAGGCCAATGGGTGAGAAGACTACCTCTTTTGTTCTTGGAGCCAATGAAATCTGATGAGTATCTAATATGTGACCTTTAGTGGCAAAAGCTAACACAAAAGCAACAATGGTGATAGCTAGGATTGGCCCACGTGAGTAATGTTACATACAATCGTGAAGTATGTAAGTATCGTGCAATCGCTTTAAAAAATAGTAATATTTACTATTAAAAATTTAATTTTTTTCACGTAGGTCCCGTATTTATTTTTTTTTTTAAAGTAATTGCGCGACGCTCGCACACTCACGACTGCAGTTATTATTTCTCTTTGCAATTTAATGGATCTTGTTAGTCTTGAATCTGATGATACCTTCAAATAATCTCCAAAGGAGCTCGTAGGCATGTTTTTCACCAATGCTTGAGGGGCTCGGAAGTCTACATGAAGACACATCATTAATGCTGCTATGATTTTTGTACAAGTTCTCGATGTCACAGCTCCTTCTGATTGCAATAAAGACGTTAGCCTTCTTGTCGCCAAGCAATTGATCTCCAAGCAAGAATTCTTGAATCACCAAGTTACTATGTGGGTTAAGTATTATTATTTATAGCTACAAACAATAGCCTATTGATCTTCTAAATATCCCATCATCTTCGACTCATTAATTCTCATCATCACACCCTTCAAAAACTTTGTCATTACTATAACAACATTAGCAAATGCTTATGTGACTCAAAATACAAGTTTCACATGAGATACAAGGTACCAAAGATGTGCCTTGTGGTGTCAGATACATTGCAATAAAATCTTTCATTTTCACTCCATCTTCTCCATTCTCTCGGCAATTGTCTCTTCTTTCCCCCAACTCGATCCATTTTTCAATTCAATTTGAGCGGAGATAGAATAAAGCTTAATGGAGTTAGAATCTGACATTTTTGCACAACCATAAAGATAATCTAAAACTCAAGATCTGAAAGTCAACCGGAAGTGCCCTTGTACATCACGTAGTTCGTCAATTTATTGGATACAGAAACCATCTCAACTCATCTCATCTCATCGTTACAATTTTTTTAAATTTTCATACAAAATATAATAAACAATAACAACTTTTTCAGATTTTAAAATAATAATAATATTAAAAAATAACATTCTAATAAGATTTTATTCAACTCATCTAAAACCATCTTATCTCATCTCACTATCCAAACAGGTAGTTGCATGCTAATTTCATTCATTTTGTATTCTCTTTTTTTTTTTTTCTATTACTTTCGTTTTTCACCATCCTCTACAGATTTGATTTTGATATTACTTTTCAAGGGTCATGCTACAATCACCACTCTAGCTCCTGCTAGGAGCTACTATTAGTTATAAGATTTTCTTTTTCTTTTTCATACATGTAATTTTTAACACATTTAAATATTTTTAAAAAAATAAAAATATATATATAATATTATTAAAAAATACTTCTTTAATCGTTAAGTTCAAAAAAAAAAAAAAATCACAGTAATAGAATGAGAGTAGTATTATCCTACTTTTCAATTAGTCGGTGATGGACAAGTTTCTGGTTTTTTCGTTCTTGTCCTTTTGTAAATACTTCCAATGGCTTTTGTTTTTTTCTTTTCCTTGGTCTTATCAATTGGCTTTTGTAAATTCAACGTGAAGTGGACTTAAAAAAATAGGAAATAAACGGTTAACTTGAAGTACGGTTCTTTAGAAAATGCGAATCCATACCCTTTATTTTTCTGTTCTTTTCCCTTTCGCTTGATTTTCTTAATTCCGGGAGGAGGGCTGTTACTTGAAATGTTCTAGTCGGACATGCTTGAGAAGATATTCATCCACACAAATATAGTAGTACCATAAAACACAATTAAGATCAATTACCAAGAAAATCTCAAAAGGCAGAAAATGAAAATAAAAATAAAAATAAAAGACAGATCGTTTTGTTTGCTTAAAGCACTTCCAACACCTCCAAATTCACGTTCCGCAGCTTCTGTACAAATTTGAACCACAGAACCCAAAAGTGTATCATCCAAATCCCTCTTAACAAAAAACCATCACGTTAAATTAAATAAATCTAAGGTCGTTTGTCATCGATGGCCTCCATTAGAGCTGCCAACCATGGCTTCTTTAATACCTCTCCTCAAACATTCAATTCCCTACAAAAGTTCTTGAGGAGCATTTTACTAACTAAACAAAGCCAACCCCACAAACCTCAGTCATAATAGGGTTTGTGGGGAGACGAGAGTTGGTCAAAAGTTAAGAAAGAGCCACTGCAGCCTTAGACTGGAATCCATGTTAGTCATAGCAAGCAGCATATACTGAGCTCACTCTCAACATATCCACGCCAAGAAACTGTACAGTAGGCAATTCATTGCACACTACTGACTTACAGAGCCTTCCAGTTGCGGGTATCGGGGCAGCTCAGGGGAAAGAGTGGACCACATATTGTTGGTATCGATTGCATTAGGTTATGCTGCTCGGCTTCACGGTTTGCTCTAAAAGACGAACTAGCGACATAAATATTTCCATCCTCGTTATGTCCCTATTTGCCTGTATAAGAAAATTGAAGCCAACTACTAGTTCAAAATTGGCTGAGATGGCAGATAATCACGAAATAAATAAATAACACTAAAGGAATTCCAACTGCAGGTAGCTACCGAGACATGCAAACATGAATGTTTGAGGCATCATAGCTCAAAGAAATAAAGATACATATATATACATATATATATATAGAGAGAGAGAGAGAGAGTACTTTTCAATAAGGCTCAACCACAGGGAAAAGTTGGGGTATTACTTATAATCGATACAGAAGTCGGGATGACTTTATGCGAGGGAGATAAAAGTTCTGACATGGAATGTGACCAGATTCACCTGCTTGAGGAGTTGCCCCAGGCAATTGGACCCTACCACTCTATTTCTCTCTCACAAGTCACCCTGAAATTAGGGGATCCGAATTGCTTTGAAACAACCTAATTTTTTTTAGAAGTGCTATCTACCTTCTTTTTTTATTTAATACTTGATAGAGAATACAAGCCTTGAAAAGTAAATGGCAGGAGAGGTCTACACAAAGGTCCTCAAGTTCTTTCAAATTGTGAATGATATGCACTTGCTGATACATACTGTACTAAGTTAAATTTTTCATTGAGAGAACTTCAACAGGGAATTCCATGCTTCTGGAAATTATATCAAACAAGGGATAGCAAATAGCTAAAATTGTATGTTCTTCTAGTTTGTTCCCTACGTATTCGGCGAAAAAAGTTCTTCCAAGGGAAGAAACAGATCCATTATATGCTGTTTTAATAATAAATTCAGATATCACTTGATCTATTGGGTTACAAAATGTGCTCTCTCAGCATCGGTTAGGGGTTTGGATTCAAGGTTTGGCCTTTCTAACTTTCTAAGAAGGTGCTGAAAGAAAAATGGAGTGGAGGGTGAAGAGGGCCAGACCATATGTAGTTAAGGAGATCCTACAGTGTAGGGTGTGGACGTGTATCCTCAAGGGTTGGGGGCATGGGGGTTCTTTCACTTAAATCAGCTATAGGGTGATACCAATATTGTTTATTCATCTGCCTTAGATATGATTTGTGTGGTAACTACCACTAAAAACAGTTTTTCTTATCTTATATAATGTTGCTGAAGATAACAATTAAATGGTAGCATCTTATAGTAAAATACACGGACATCCAAGTTTAATAGGAGATCTGAATTGCAAGACTGTGGTTATTGGTGAGAAGTTTCTTTTTGTTGTCCAGGGTGGATGCAATGCAGGAGTACATACATATTTTTCTTTTGTTCAATGAAAACATGCCAAGTTTTCAATCATACTTTCACACAAAGGTTCTTTATTTCCAAGGCTCCGGTTCAGAATATTACCTCAACCGCAAAGCGTGCCCATACTTTGTCATTCCGAGCTTCCATCACCCCCTTCAATATGGTCAAACCCAATCCTCTGATTATTTCAGCTATTTCTAGGAAGAAACCCCGTTCTTCACAAAGCATCTATAAGAATACGAAACAACAAACAAAAAAAAATGATCAGTCCTTTAGAACCACAGGCTTAGATGCCCAAGAACAATAGAGTGTTAGTCACTACCTCCACAAGCATCTGACGAGGTGGATTCAGATCCTCAACTATGATGGGGCAGACCATGGATTGTGAGCCAACCTCGTATGCCCAAGTCGCGCCTCCCTCAAAATTGTCTTTCAAAAGCAGTCCACCATCTTTACTAACAATCTGTCAATTTCAGTGAAGGATATATAATCAGAACATGCCCATTCTACTTGTCTTTGTTCAGAACCCAAGATGATGAGAAAAGAGTACGAAAGTAATTTCTACTTTAGAAATTACAGCTTAGGTGAGTTGATGAAAAGTTCGGAACTGATTTCTATGTATACAATATTATTTGCATCAAATTGACAAATTCACGAGACCCAAAAAAGTTACTGAGGTGAGGTGAGTTACTGAGGGAACTCATGCCCCACTCCCAGTGCTATTGCACGTGACAACATCTTGACCAAATAAGGAGAACCAGATATTTTCGCCAACTTCAAACAGAGGCATCATTGAAGGAAAAAAGCAAGGTAAAGAAAGTTGATACTGCCCATACCTTGGAATCCCCAGTCTGTTTTAGCTTGTCAGCATGCTTTGTGACACTTTGCAAGAAAAGCATATGCTTAATGGTGCGTTCAAGTAGTGAATCTATGCTACACTGTAGACCGAATGTAGAGTACAATTAGTGTTTAATGCAAAACACAAAAAATAAAATAATTTTTTTTTATAAGTACCAAAAAAATAATAATGATGATGATAATGATAATGAAAGAAGAAAACCATTACTTTTGCACCATTTGGCACGATTTCCCGCAATTCTTTCACTCGATCTTGAATCATCTGCCGATCCTTTGGCCTGGGTCTTGGATTTTCCCCAGGTTTAAGCCTTTTACGGTTTGATTTGTTGATTTCATCAGGCTTCTTAGAATATGCCGTAGACACACTATTATCACACTTCACATTATTACCCTGCTCAACCCACGAACTGATGTGAGATCCATAAATGGAAGTAGCTTGAGAAAGGTTTCCTGCATCATCCTTGCTACATCCAGATCTAAGAGAACTAGCTTCTACAGTCGCTACTTTTTTTCCTTGAGGCTTAGGAAGACCAAATAACTCTCCTTGCACATGATCAGACATACCAACCCGTCCATAGGTGGCAGAACTACTAGGAACAGAGGAGCTACTGATATTTGTCAATGCTGTCCTGCACGATACATCATCATCCAACCTCTGCTTGGAAGCAGAGTGAGCCCTGGAGACCACAGCATCCAGAAGATGGTCACTGCCCATCCCAGAGAAGATACCACTCTCTGATATCCCTTCACATTCTGAAAATAAATCTGCACCCACATCTAGCATGCCCATTAACACTGAAGAATTCTCACCCAGATTTTGCAAATTTGCATTTGGCCCATCAGCAAGAAAATTATTCCTGGTGTCATTGAGCAGCTTATTTTTAAACTCCACACCCAAAATATCAAATAAGTCGTCCCCTGACGGAGGCTGGGCAGATGTATATTTATGTTTACCAATTGCTGATGGAGTCCGACTTCCATTATCACGGTTCAAGCAATGAGCAAAAAGACCAGGGATCTGCTCGCTCATAGACATATGCTTCTCTGGATGAGCGTACAGGATATCAAGGACCTGAAATGAATCAGTATCCATCTTCTGTTCCCTGGGGGCCAACTCATTTTCATTATGCTTCATAACTGTGGAAATATGTCTCTGATCTTCTCCCAAAAGCATGTGACCGGCAGGTACTTGATCTGCATGACTACTTAAGGAAACCCCCCTTGTTTTGGATGAATGAACATACTGAGCCTCCGTGTCGGTGAGATGTATACCAGAAAGATTAGTGTCAGCTGCTCTACGTGGGGTTGGAAGGGTGCAAGAAACTGAATTTGGCCTTAAATGATTACTGATTCCACCGTGTAACTTACTTCCCCCACACAAAGATGTAACAGAACCAATGTGGGGATCAAGCATTAGGCCTCCACTGGTTCTCAGTCGAGACATTTTAAAGGTACTTGATGCACTCGAGTTTTTGTTAAGATGATCTTGTACAGCAGAACCCGAGAAAATATGTTGCTCCGTTGAATTTTGGGTGGTCTTACTTCCACCCAATTGGCTAAAGCCAGGTTGATTATTGTAACCAGATCTAGAACTGTAGAAACAAGCCTCCTGGTTCAGCCATGCACCAGGATTTGACAGAATCACTTCAGCTCCCACAACTCCATTCTCTAGTTGGCTGTTGAAAGAAAAGTTTGGTTTCACAATGGGAGTAGCTTTTGGCTGGCAATGCTCATCATGGCATTGGGGCAACATTTGGCCCTGATCAGGAGGTTGAAATTTTTTATTTTGAGTCTCTCTTATTAGAGGATGAGATGATTGGCAAACAAGTAATGAATCATGAGATGAATTGCTTTGTTGATGGCAGATGTCAACCGTCAAAGGCAAGGAATTTCTCACTTCAGAAGGTTCCACAGATACCGGCACTCCAAGAAATGGAACCTCAATTTTTTCAGCAGTATCTTTTGTTTCATAGTTGTTAGAAAAAAGAGCACTAGGTACACATCCTAGCTGCAGGATTAAACTTCTCACATCGTTCACGAATCCAATATTCTCCATGATCTGAAGCAAAAGTATCAAGACACTAATTTAGAAACTTTGAAAGCATCCAACAGTATCTTCAAAATTCAAGACTGCAGTAGAATGTTCAAAATGGAAGCCGCAGTAGAATGTTCAAAATGGAAGCATGAAATCAAGCACGAGTATACATAAAAAAAAAAATATCTCATTTTTGCTCTAATTTCTCATTTTCATATCACTTGCTAATATTGCTTGCAGGGCTATTGCACAAATATTTCTTGCAACAACAACAAGGCATAGCTGATGGCAATTCAAGCATAGAATCATTCTAATCCCATTCAAGTACAACGAAATGGAATTGCTACATCAATCAGGTTTCTTCAATTGACCCCAGTAAAAAGCGTTCATAACTAATCGTATCGGGGATTTTGGTTACAGTTGGTTAAATGCAATTAATGAGAATAGCAATTCTTAAACTGCATTTGACGAGGTAAATGTTAACTATTTTTCAATAAGAAGAACATCTCAGACCTTGCTCAATAAATTTCTGTTCACAATGCCAGTTGAATTGGCAAGCCAACCAAACCAACAAATTGATCAATAGTTGGACATCTACGACATCTCAACAGAAAAGTGTATGGTGGGGCCAGTATATGAAATCAGAATATGGAAGGAAAAGACACTGATGTTTGGGTCAAATACACGACATTGCACCAGGATTGTGCCAAAATATTTACAGGTCATGTATTTTGGCATCTTTTTTTTTTTTTCTTTTGATAAGTTCATGTATTCTGGCATCTAAATTCATAACATGCAATCCTTTTAATTTAAAAATAACAATAAAAAAGGAGAGACAAGTTTGGGGTGTTATTTTAAATAACAGAAGTAACCAAATAGGATAGAGCACAAAGAAAACCTAAATAAATAGGACTTACAGACAAAGAAGAACCAAGTTGAACAACACCATGCGGAAGAATGGGAATAACTGCCACTGTCTGCAAACAAACACCAATACATAATGAAAAAGTAAGATATCGAATATAATTACATAAGCAGAGCATATAGGCAGCTATCAGACCTGAATCCCAGCTGCAAATTGGTGAAGAACCTCATTCAGAACCTAGAAACAGACATAAACTAGAAGTTACATTAAGTAAAAACCAAAAACAACCCTCAGGCTTTTAGCCATTTAGAGAAAACCATATTCAGGAGGATTTATAAAGAGGCATCATTCATTTATCGTTTTAAAGTCATCTATTTATTTTGAACTCATTTTTACTCATCAAAAGTTTGTGCCCAAGGTAGGATCTCTCAAAAGGCTCAAAAAAAGTTTGGTACTACCAAATGGAGCCATCATTGCAAAGATACCCAGATTACCATATATTCACAAAAACTGGCTCAAGAAAGGAAACCTAACCACTCATAAGTTAAAAACATGTCATCCAGATTAACAATAAACTTTCTTCTATTCAATCAAGTAGCCGAAATTCTATCGTGTACCTCTGGTGGATGGACAGCCCCAGTGTAATTGTTTGAAAGAATCCACTGATGGTTTCCTGTAAATGCTGCTCGACCTACTATCCTGAAAAAATTAATAAAAACATGGCACCTATGGTCTTAGTTTCAGGAAAAGCACTTGAATAAAGATAGAAAGTAGAAAGGAATAAAGTAAAAGAACAATACCCTTCACCCACAACATTAACTTGATTGTTTATCATCATAACATTAATAAGTGAATGCACTCTGTCCCCTGCTTGAATCCGAAGCTGAGAGGAGCGAATTTCAGGAGAATCCCAGGATCTCTCACACTCTCTAAAGGTCTGAGATCCAGCAATGTGTAAGGCAGAACTTGCGGAGGGTTCATAATAACAATCTTCCCAAATCAATAGCCTGCATAAAAGAAAAAAAAAAATAAGAAAAAACCATTGTATTCAAACTCAAATACGAAGAGAGTCATCATTTATTAGAAGCCTCAAATAGTTCAAGATGTCTCAGACCCTAAAACTTGTAACTTTTTTTCTGCAACAGGCTACCCAAAAAACAAGTAATCATTTTTTCTTCCACCGTGCTTCCTCAGCAGACAGACAGACCATGAAAGAAGGCAGCTGATTAGTAAATTACCTCACGCATGCCCATGATAGAAGGCAACAAGTTTACTGGAAGCAAGAAAATAAGACCCAAAAGAATCAAAGTGTCATAGATTCTGATCCAAAAGATTCATCTACAAAATTCAGTCCAACACACAGTGGGTTTTTCAAACCACTACAAATCTACTTTTCACCCAGATTCTTGATGACAAAACAGAACCAACCAAAACATAACCAACCAAAACATAACCTTCCAAAACAAGGAATATAGAGACATCAGATTACTGAATCAAATACAAGATAACAGTAACCAATCAGACCCTAACATGTCAATAGTGACCTAGAACCAGAATCACGAACCCAATTCTTCGCAGAATAAATCAGATCTCTTCGTTTGGTCACGACGAAAATATAGGACTGACAGTAAATTAAATAACAAATCCACGAACTTTTCACTATTTGAAATCTGACATGAAAGTTTCGAGTATCTTCTCTATTTTTAATATTTCGCTTGTACTTGAGATCTGTCTAAAGAAACAAACTAAAACATTCACCAAAAACGAAAAGAAAAAAAAAACTGAACTTTATTTTTCGCCACTTTTCTTTCACTTTCTCAGCAACCAAACGGAGATGTACGTAGCGTTCAAAACTCGAGGAAGACAAACTAATAGGAGCTCAACTAATTAGCCAAGTTGACTTTGAGCACTGACGAGATCAACAACAGCAACAAAACAGAAAAAGCTCAAAGATCTTATTTTAACTCCCTCGGGAACTTACTTAGGGTTTTGGCATCCGATCTTCCAGAACACAGCATAGGACCACTGACTCGGACCGCACAGCGTCTTGAGCGCCTCTTTCAGTAAGAACCCCATAGCTTGGAGCTCGGAATCACACGCGTCAAAGAACTATTTGGATAGCACAAGTACGCACGCACGGGAGAGAGAGTGAAAGATCGAGACGGATAGACAGAGAAACAGAGACAGAAAAAGTCACCACCGGCGGAGACCGATCATTTGCCGGCAGCTTATGCCTAACTACCGCGGCACGATCCTCTCCCCGCCTGCTTCGTCCTCAAACCTCCACTCCTCTTCCTCTCCGGATCCAAGTTCACAGCGACCATTCTCCGGTCAGCCATTCAAAGACAGAAAGTTGAAAAGGGATAAAGCTCGAAAGCAAGAGAAAGACAGAGAAAGAAGGTCAAGCACTAAGAGCCCAACCTCCTAAACTATGCCACAAGCTTCGAGCTTGAATATGCCCATGATTTGAGCCATTTTGCGCTCGAAACAAAGGAAATTTCCAAAAACTCAGAAAGGAAACAAAATATACGAAGGAAATTAGAACAGAAACGAGAGAGAAAAAGAGATTGTGGTCGGGTGTGTGAGTGTCGCGGTCGGAGTCCACAAAAATGGTACAGGCTAGGAGAGGGGTTGGTGAGGTCGACTTCAGCTTCAGGGTGCAGCTGATGGTTGCCTCTATCTCTATCTCTCTCTCTTTTACTCTGCGTTTGTCTGTCTATTCTTCTCCGTGTGTAGGAAAGAGATGGAGGAATTCAAGTGTGCGCCAAAGTGGGCGGCCACGGCCAGACATTATATTATTACCACGGGTTGCTTTTGAAAACAGGCACCGAGATTTCCGAAATTACGTGCGAGTGCCACTGTTGTGTTCTTTTGTCGGCTTCTGTGTTTTTTTTTTTTTTTTCCTTTTTATATTTTCTATTTTTTTTTTACGGGTGGATGAATGACGTCACGTGTGTCATTTTCCTTTTTGCTTTCTGCTTTTTTGTTTTGTTGAAATTACGTAACGTAAGGCAGTGGTTGGCGGAGAGAGTCAGAAAAGTTCACCCGATGGAACCGTGGAAGCGTATGTAATTCTTGAGTAATTTTATTTTTTATCTTAAAACTATATTATCTCTAATTATTAATACAATTTATTTAAATAGATATTTATTTAAAGTTTAGTTAAAGATTATAATTTCATATGCTTCTTGTGATTAACTGATTTAATTTTAATTCTCAACTTCGTTGGCAATTTTTTTATATTTAGGATAATAATTTGCATCTTAAAATTTTTTTATTTTTTTAATTTCATTTGGATTCAAAGTTGATCTCAACTCATCTCATCTAATCTAATCGTTATAATTTTTTTAAATTTTTACACAAAATATAATAAATAATTTAATTTTTTTAAATTTTAAAATAATAATAATATTAAAAAATAATATTTTATTCAAAATTTTTAACTTTTATCTCAATTAATCTCATCTCAATTAACTATCCAAATCTCACCTTAAAGTTCATCATATTTATAGAGAGAGAGGATAATGCTTTAGCCGATATTTTTGCAATTCATGCGCACGGTAATACGGTAAACATTTTAGTTATATCTAATAAAATAATATTATTTAAATTTTATTTTTATTTAATAGATTTAAATTTTTTCTATTTGTAAACATATTGTTTTTTTAATAATTTTTACCTAGTTTTTAAAAGTTCTCATGTAACCGGCTCCCTCTTATGTATATAAACTATCCTTCTGTTATGTTATAAGTAAGAATTATTAATAAAATTGAAATATTATCTTGTTCTTTTAAAAAAAAACAAAAAAGAAGAAGAATTATTACGCGTTGTCTATATCTTGTGCTCTTCATGAGATGCATTGATTCCCATGCAACGGATCAAATTAATATCTCAATTTCATCTGATAATGTTATTTAAAACACTATCTAAATGTTCTTTTGATTTTTCTGTGTAATTGTAGAATGAAATTTGACTTAATTTTGATATAATTGTTCGTTACTTCCTGTTTTTCTTTCTTTTTTTCTATTATCCATGGTCTTGTTATAATTAACCTTGTGAAGTCGAATGTTTTTTTAAAAAAAATTGTTGTGTTTTATGGATGCATGAATATCACGAAAAGCAGCTTTCACTATTATATATTTTGTTTTACGGTTTTATGTCAAATGCCAATTAACTTTTATAAAATATAACATTTTACGAATAACTCTTTTTTTTTTCCGTCATAAATGGAAATGACCCTATCAAAGATCATGATCTTGATGAACATGACATTAGTTAATGGGATTAATGGTTCGATGGTAATTTAATCAATCAACTAAATGTGGATTAATCGATTATTTAATACAATTTAATTTTATATATTTAAGTAAAGTTTTATTCAAATATTCTTTTAATGTTTGAAAACTCTAGTTTGTAAAAGTAGTGTACATAATTGGTTAATTGAGGGTGAGTCCACTCTTACAATCTCATACTCCCTTTTTTCTAGAAAAATGATTAAGATATTTATTATGTGTATGTTTTCTAATTATTAAATTCGACTGAGTTGGCTATCTAAATCTAAATTTTTGGTCATTATATTCTTTTTAATCTATTGGCTTTTATTTATATATTTATTATGTCTAAATGTTCTCGCTCTATTTAATATATTTTTCAAGTTCATTTTATTAGAAAAATGCTCCCTCATGTTTTTGCTTGAATTTTAGAACCTTAGATAATTAGGGATAAATAAATATATTAAGTGCATCATATAACATTTATTAATAATTTAATGCTACAAAAAAAATTTTCCATGGACAACAATAGTTCTAATTTTAGGACTTAGTTCATATATCTATTTCACTCTGTCAAGTTTTTGTCATATCAAAGCCCCAAAGTGTCATGGTTTTAATTAGCTTGTAAACTCTCCTCCAGGCTTCTCTGAAGGGTAAGCAAGGGTGGAGCACGACTCTCAGATTATTCTGAGTAAGAAAGAGGAACTATCCCTAAGTTTGGTAGCAGATGAGGGGTAAGAGTGATGGAGGAATTGAGGGGGACAGGGACCAACTGAAGTTGAAGGAAGAAGAGAATGAGACTACTGATCTAGACACAGATATTATAGGGAAGATGTTGGAGGAAGGGCATTGAAGTTTGGTAGGGAAACTACTATTAGAAAGGAAGATAAGCAAGGAAGTAATTCAAGCTACGATGAGAAAGATCTAGCAGACGGAGGGTCTTTTGCTTTCTATGAAATCAGTGTGAACTTATTCTTGATAACCTTTGGAAATAAGAGGGATAATGAGAGAGTTCTTGAAGGGAAACCATGGTTGTTTGACAACCACCTTCTAATGTTCAAACATTTCGATGGGTTTGTACCCCCTCAACTGATGCAATTTGATAGGGAAGAATTTTGGGTGTAGATGACTAACCTGTATGAACCATGAAGTTGGCCAACGAATAGGAGCATCTGTTGGGATAGTTAGAGAAGTGGATGTAAGCAAGAACGGAATCGAATGGGGCCAATTCTTGCGAGTTAAAATTGACATAGATCTGAAGAAAATGGTGGCTAGAGGAAGAATGACAAACTTGTTGGGGAATAAAATTTGGATCTCATTGAAGTATGAAAAGCTCCCTAAGCTTTGCTTCAAGTGCAGATTGATTAGTCACGGGGAAGAAGGATGTTTGGGTTTGGAGGGACTTGATGCAAGGGGAAGGGAAGTGGACCTCAATTTGGTTCGTGGCTTCAGGCGACTCATAATCCACAACATAAGATGGCAACTAGATAGACTAAGCAACAAACTGATGAAGCAGAGGAGGAAGTTAGAGGTATGGGGAAGGAAGTTATGAAAGAGTTTATGGATTTAACTGCTTTTGTCACCTCAGGCGAGGAAGGGGAGGGTTGAAGGGTGAGGAATGGGTGAATGGTAAAGAAGAAGGCTCGAAGAAAGGATTGAATGAAGGAAGGAGTGTGGGGATGGAGGGTGCTGAATCTACTGGATGAGATGCTTGATAAAATGCCTAAATGAGGAAAGGAAGGGGATCGGGAAGAAGACATAGCACTGAGGAGGGGTCGAGACCCTGTAATTTTGCTTGATTCCCAAGGTGCTATTGATGTCAATGCAAAGAAGGTCCAAAGTCAAGATCCGAGTGCGGCTGAGGGTGGAGTGAAGGAAACAAGAGGAAGATGGAAGAGGAAGACTAGAGCTACAGGTAATCATACTCTTGTCCATGTGGTTTCTAGTAGCAAACGTAGTGTAGCTCAGGTTGCGTCTGAACATGGGATGATGGGGTTCGGCAAAAAAGGAAGGAAATGGGTGATTGAGAATGTATCAACAGATTGTTTGCCATTGGCGAAGGCTACTAGCCAGCCCCACCACTCATTATGAAAATATTAAGTTGAAACTGTTGGGGGTTTGTGAACCCCCGGACAGTTCAAGATCCTCACCTATTGGTGAAAAAAAAAAGACCTAATGTTTTTTTTTTCTAGTAGAAACAAAGTTGATGGAAGAAATTTGAAGATATAAAAAGAAGGATGGAGTTGGAAGGTTGTTTTGTTGCTGAACCAGTGGGGAGAAAAGGGGATTGGTGCTTCTGTGGAAAAGAGAAGTGGAAATAGAAATTATTAACTATTCTCAGCACCATATTAGTGCCTATGTTGGTAGGGAGGAAGGATGGATGTTAACTGGATTGTATGGCCATCCTGAGGCATGTAGAAGAACGGATACATGGAGATTGTTGTCCTTGATAAAGCCACCAGATCAGATGCCATAGTGCACAATTGGAGATTTCAATGAAGTGATCTGTCAAGAAAAATGAGGGTGGTAGACCTAGACCCGAGAATCGGATGAGAGAATTTAGGCATTGAAAAATAATATATTATTTGATCTGGGGTGGAAGGGGAGCAGATTTATCTAGAGTAACAGACATGAAGATCAGACTTTCACCAAGGAGAGGCTTAACAGGGCAGTGACCAACTGTAGGTGGTTAGAGTGTTTTAAAGATAGAGAGGTGGAAGTCTTAATAGTAAGACAATCTAACCATAAAACACTTCTGTTGTGTATGGATAAGGAAGGTGTGAAAAATAAAAGAGGGAGAAGGGTCTTCAGGTTTGAAGCTAAGTGGACTGTTGAGGAAGATGGTGGGGCAGTAATTAAAGATGTGTGGAAGAAAGGAGTTGTTGAGTAGAGTTAGTTGGGGCAAGTGCAGGAAAAACTAATAAGATGTAGAAGAGAGCTCATGCACTAGAATTCTCAAAAGAGTCATAATGCAGAGAAACTAATAAAAGAGAAAACATAAATATTAGAGGAGGAACACTAAAATAAAGGTCCTCACAATGTAGTCATTATTAAAAACCTGCAAAGGGAGTTGGGTTTACTTTTAGAAGTGGAAGCAAAGAACCAAGAGGAATTAGTATCAAATGGGGGATATAAATACAAAATTCTTTCACTCATGTGCTAGTCAGAAGAGAAATAAGAATCGGGTGAAGGAAATTATGGATGCAGAGGGCAGGGTGGTGTCTGAGTAGGCAAAGGTGGAGAGGGTGTTCTTTTGTCATTTTAAAAAAATGTTTGAATCTTCCAGTCTTACTATGGAAGTCATTGATGAATGTTTGAGAGACTTAATGCCGAGGGTTACACCTGCTATGAATGAGGAGCCTTAAAAGGTTTTTACTATGGAAGAAGTTGAGGCAGCCTTGAAGCAAATGGCACCACTGAAATACCTGGGGCCTGATGGCTATGGGGGCTGTTTTACCTGGCTTATTATAGCATAGTAGGTGAAGAAGTGTGTAAGGCCTTACTCTGTTTCTTGAATGGTGAGGGGGGATTGGTTAGAAGTATTAATTACACATTTATAGCCTTGATTCCGAATATTAGCAATCCATCAGTGGCAAGTGAATTTAGGCCAATTAGTCTTTGCAATGTCATCTATAAGTTGGCTTCAAAGGTTTTGGCAAACAAGCTAAAAAGAGTGCTTCTTGTTTTGATTTTCAGCAATCAAAATGCTTTCATTCCATGGAGGTTGATAACTGACAATGTGATGATTGCATATGAGGTCTTGCACACAATGAAGACTAGGCAAAAATACTTAACATTTATAGCCTTGATTCCAAAGATTAACAATCTATCAATGGCAAGTGAATTTAGGCCAATTAGTCTTTGCAATGTCATCTATAAGTTGGCTTCAAAGGTTTTGGCAAACAGGCTAAAAAGAGTGCTTCTTGTTTTGATTTTCAGCAATCAAAATGCTTTCATCTCATGGAGGTTGATAACTGACAATGTGATGATTGCATATGAGGTCTTGCACACGATGAAGACTAGGCAAAAAAGAAGGGTGGAGAGTAGGGCCTTGAAGCTGGACATGGTAAAAACATATGACAGATATGAGTGGAAGTTTGTGGAGAGTTTGATGAGGAGAATGGAATTTGGTGAAAGGTGGATTGGGTTGATTATGCAGTGTATATCCTCTGTTACATATTCGGTTCTATTGAATGGGCAACCTGGAAGGATGATAAAACCTATAAGAGAGATTAGACAAGGGGAACCTATTTCCTCTTATCTATTTATTCTTTGTACTGAGGAACTTAGCTCCTTGATTAATGTGGTTGAGAATAGAAGAGAGATAAAGGGGATTGCAATTGCTAAGAGAGGAACAAGGGTCAGTCATCTTGCAGATGACTATGTGATTTTTGGGAGAGCTAGAGTGGCTAAGTGGAATAGAATCCATGGTTTGTTGGAGAAATATGGCAAGGCCTTGAGACAACAACTTAATCTGCAGAAAATAACCATCTTCTTCATCTCCAACACTGCAAAAGTTGTAAGACAGCAAATACAAAAAACATCAAGGGTATCCGTGTGTGGGTCTTATGAAAAATACCTTGGGCTACCTTCTATGGTTGGTAGGTCAAGGTATAATACCCTCAGAGTAGTTAAGGAGAAAGTTTGGGCTAAATTGCATAATTGGAAGAATTTATTTCTTTTACAAGCTGGGAAAGAAATGTTGTTTAATGTTGTGGTACAGGCCATCCCAACCTTCTCTATTAGTGTATTCAAGCTACCCAGGAGAATTTACTAAGAGATCTCCTCACTCATGGCTAAGTTTTGGTAGGGGCACAAGCAGAAGGTGAATAAAGTTTAGTGGAGAAGTTGGAAGAAAATGGGGGAATCCAAAAGAAACGGGGGATTGGGGTTTAAAGATATCGAAGTCTTCAATATGGCAATGCTAGTAAAGCAATGTTGGAGGATGCTTAATTCTCCTTCTCTTTTGGTGGCAAAGATAATGACGGAGAAATACTTTCAAAGGGAAAAGCTTACTGAAGCAAAACTAGACTATGTCCCTTCCTTCATTTGGAGGAGCTTGTGATTTGCTATAGACCTTCTTAAAGATGGTATTTTCTGGAAGGTAGGGGATGGCAAGACCATTAAAATCTGGCAAGGTAGGAGGTTACCTGTCCCCAGTTCTTTCAAGATTCAATCCCTTTTAAAGAACTTCTCTTATGATGCTTGTGTAAACCAACTTATTAATGCTGATACTTCATCTTGGGATCGAACTTTGATCTATGACACTTTTGATAAAATGGAAGCTGTAACACCCTGTTCCCCAATAAAGACATTTTAGAATTTTCGGGGAGCCAATGTGCTACTACTAAACTTGACTAAAACTTTTCCTTTTAATAACGAGCCAGATGCAAAAGATTCCATAAAATAAAATAAAATTTAATTAATACTTAAAATCCAACATAGAGTCTGCGGAAGCACTTATTTAAAAAAATATGGAAGTCTCATATGCTTATCAAAATAATTTACTTAAATCTTAAACCATAAAAACTAATCATATCATAATCTGTCTAGGCCTCTGCCTCGCCTCCTGGGGTCAAGTCCTGTCCTGCAGTCTCATCTTCATAAATGTCATCACCTGGAGTGGTTTAAAAACATGAAAACAAGCTAAAATGAGTCGAATACTCAATAAGCACACATCATACAGTAAACATAATAAACATAAGGTTTCTTGAAAAAACGTGCATACTCATAAATACATACATAAATAATATGAACATGAACATGAGCTTATCTTTCATTTGTCATAGGCCGTTACCCACTATTGACCCTCGTGAGTTAGGGTTAGCGAATCTAAATAGATTCCAATTCCGCCCGTGGCCACGGGTTGTGGAATCCATACATAAGGAAGATATACTGGGTGCACTACCATCATGTACGACCTGGCAATGCAATATGCCCATAACATAGGTACCGTCTTCATATCATACCATATCATAGGCCGTTACGTATCTTATCATTCATATTTCATCATAATCATACTTGCATACTTGTCATATCATAGATTTCAAAAGAAATCACATTCATACTTGTCATATCATATCATAAATTTCAAATGAAATCACATTCTTTAATAACATGTTGTGATGCATGACTTCTCACGTAAAATCCTGATTTTTCATAAATACTTTAATGCATAAATCTTCATATAAAATCATGCATGGCTTTTCATAAATTATTTTAATGCATAATTCACACATAAAATAGTGAATTTTCATAAATAACTTGATGCATAATTATTTACATAAAATCATGAATTTTCATAATTTTTTATCATGTCTTGGGTACGTAAAAAGGGGCTTCCAATGGAGGGCATACATGCATAATATTTTTATAAAAGACATGCCATTTTACCGTACATACGTGTAAGGGTATGATCATGGTACTTACCTTGCAGCGCTAATCCACTGTTTTCATCCCGTAATCGATCACCTATTCAATGAGCGTGTAATATCCATAAATATTCCAATCGAACCCGTATTTAACTATATAACCCGTGTAAGATCCTAATATGCCCGCTTAGGATATGTTTGGGGCAAAGATGAGATTTCTCATCTCTATCTCTATCTCATCTCATCATTACAACTTTTTTAAATTTTTATACAAAATATAATAAACAATTCAACTTTTTCAAATTCCAATACAACTTTTTCAATTTCTAATATTTTAAATTAATATTTTAAACTTTTATCTTAACACTATTTACAAAATTTTTAAAAATTTTCATCTTATCTCACCTACCAAGCATAATCTTAGTCTCATTACGTTAAAAACTAACTCAAAGGGCAAAATTGTCATATTGCTACATCCATGTTTTCTTCCATTTGAAATCATGCAGTTACGTAGGAGTGCAGGGCTTACCGAAAGCTAGGCGTGCGGCTGGGTTGCACTCAACGGTGGCAAGCGAGGTGCTGACTCTGGCGAATGGGCGACTATGCAACTGGGAGAGAGAGGGTGATGAGAGAGAGAGAGAGACGAAGAGTGAGAGAGTTTACGGGAGGAACATGAGCATTGCGTGAGGGAGGGCGACAGAAAGAAACAGTGGGCATGTCGTGAGCTTACCGAAAGGAGCGGCAGCTTGGGCTGGCGTGAGGTGCCCGGTGACACTTCCTGTGTAGTGTGGTGACGTCGTGGAGGGAGTTGGTGTCGTGGGGTGGCTGGGTTGTGACTCACCATGGAGATCAGTAGGTGCTCTGTTTTTAGGTGTGAAAAACAGAGGTACGATGGCTATTGGCTGTTTCTGATTTTTCGTTTGCTTCCTTGTGCAAGTGGTTGCTGTGTGTGGAGCTGGAGTTTCCTGGTGGCCACTTGATGGTTGTTCACGGTGATGTGGGAAAAGTTTTGGCGTGGGGTCGGATGCAGTGGCTTGCGGTTTGGGGCGTACGTGGTCTCTCGGTGGTTTCTCCAGTGTAGGGTGGCTCTCGGTTTGGGGTTCGTGTGCTGTGTTAAAAGGACTGAGTGTGGGTTGGCAGTTTGCAGGAAGTTTGATACGAGGGCTTAAGGTTTTCTTGTGTTTATTTCAGGAGGTCTCGGGGTGGATTTTATAAGCAAGGAAAAGAGGAAACGTGGTTCATAAGGAGTTTGGAGTTGGGAGTTGGCTGCACTTTGGAAAACTTATTCCTACAAGGATACAAACATTGAGAGGATCGATATACATACTAAGAGGATGAGAGGCGTATGTGCATGTGCATGGGGTGGAGCTGTGGATAGAGACATAGTATTTGGTATGGTTTAGGAATCTAAATGGATGACACTGAGAAGGCGTAGACTGGGAGGATTGAGGCGTGAAAGGTGATAGGATCAAATCAACGAGTTTACTAATACTGAACGGAATAAAGGTTTTTATCTAAGAATTTTATTCGAACGGGAAGTCTAACAACATAGAAATATACGTACGGAATAGGGGAAGAAGTAAAAATAATAAACACTATTTGAAAACCTATCTTAAAATATTTCTCACATTAAAAAAAAAATTTAATCCTACTTCATCCATAAAATATTAACTGAAAAAATTATCCAATTCATTAACCCAATAAAATATCTATAATTAATCCTAGTAATATAGGATCGGGTCGTTACAGAAGCTAAGAAGATTTATAGCATGCCACTAAGTAGGTGGGGGTGGAGGACAAGATGGTATGGGGCCCAGCCAAAAATGGCAGATTTTCAGTAAAAATTACTTATTATATGGGTAAAGAGTGAATGAAGAGGATGGGGGGGTGAAACATCAAGGAGGAATAAGTCTACTAACTTATGGAGGCAGATTTGGGACTTGAAGGTGCAGGGTGTTGTGAAGTTTTTCTTGTGGAAAGCTATACTTTGAACTTCTACCTACTAAGGCAAATTTGTTTAAGAAACAGATCACTGATTTAAAGATGTGCCCCATATGTGAAAGAGAGACTGCGACAATTATCCAGGTGTTGTGGAGGTGCCCTATTGCTGCGGATGTGTGGGCAGAAGATGAGAGACCAGTGAAGAAATGGAGTAATATTGTGTTGGATTTTGCTGAATTATGGAATATTATGTAGCAGAAGTTGGCTAGGGAAGAGGTGGAGCTTGTGGCCTACATCATGAGAAGGATTTGGATGAGGAGAAACACTTTGATCTTTGAGAATAGGTTTGATGCTCCAAGACAAGTAATAAAAGCTACAAATCAGGTGGTAGTGGAATTTAAAGATGCTAATCTCAGTTGTCTTCAGAAGGGGGTAAATCTCATAACTTCAAGGAGGGAATCTGCAAAATGGGAGAAGCCAATAGTGGGTGAAGTTAAAGTTAATTAGGATGCTATGGTAGATGCCAAACTGAAGAGAGTGGAGATTGGTGTTATTGCAAGGGATAATCAGGGGGAGATCCTGGCCTGTTTGTGCTCTATTGTGGAGAACCAAGAGATGCCATGTATTGCAAAGGCTTTGGCTCTGCAATGTTATGGTTGGAGCTGAGTTTGGCAAGGGTAGTGCTGAAGGGGACTTTCAGGTTGTAGTGAAGGTTCTAAACAGTGTTGAAGAGGTGCTGGCAGAGTATGGAGTTTTGATAGAGGATACAAAAAGGATACTTGTTGATAATATAGATTAGAATGTAAAGTTTGTGTATAGAGAGGGTGTATAGAGAGGCTAATAATGTAGTCCATATACTTGCAAAGTTAGTTTTATCAAGTACAGAGGAAATGGTATGGATAGAAGAAGGCCCGACACAGATTACTAATGTTATCCTTACTGAAAAGTATTGTATTAATTAAACTTTGTTTATGATACATTCAATAAAGATATACATGTTTACTTAAAAAAAAAAAAAGTTTTTGTAAGACCCTGATACCTATCTAGCTAGCTAGTGACATATTGAGGATTTGTTTTTTATCCTTTTCTGTTTTAATTTCATGATCTGATTTATCTTCATTGCTCATATTTAATTGGACAATGATACGATTGTACATCTTTTATAACTATTTTACAACTCATTCTACAATCAATCTATGCAATCATGTCATTTCATTCAAAATTAATTACATTTTTACAAAATTACTATCCATTTTATATAGAGTTGTAAAATAGTTTTAAAAAGATTATAAGTTAATATTTTCCCATTTAATTTTTTTTTTCAAAAACAATTAACTTTGTCATAGAATAAGTGTAGCCGATGTCGTATATGGCTCTACACATTAAAGCCATAAATGTTAAAATAAGATAATTGAATATATAATTATAGGTAATCAGCACGCATTCATCAATATTATGCGCCATGGCATGAATTAGATATCAATTCCCAAAAATCTAACTGGAAAGCCGATTCACCTAATCACCATGAAATTCTGTTTGCATTTTTGCTGGGTTGAGTTCCAAAACCGTTATTTTATTATGATAATTACTCAAGTTAAGATCAAAAAAAGTTGTGGGGTGGGAGATTCAATACTATAAGAAAACTGCTTACTTATGGCTAATTATTTCCTGCAAAAATGATTATTTTCTATTAAAATATATCTATTTTTGTTGTAAATAATCATTCTCATCGCAAATAATCCATCACAAATACTCATTTTTCTTGTAGTGATTGCTATTATATTTTCTTTCAAAAGCTAAACAACTAGAGCATATAAACGAGACTTATCTATATTTTCATGGTTGATATGTTATTTCTTTTGAGTTTTGATACTTACAAATTGATGTATAAACATAACACCTATTGTAAGATTTAAGGTTGTAGATAAGAAAAACTAATCGATCGATTTGGTTAAATTCGAGTTCAACTCGATTCATTTGACTCATTCGTCAACACGACATTATGATCAATTATAATATTACAACTGATGTAAAGTTTAGCTCGACTGGTATAAGTTTGAATAATTTTAAATTTATCCATTTAGGTATGTAGTATTATTTTTATATTTACAATGAGAGTACTCTAAATGGTTAGCGGGATAAAAAGAATCATGTTCCTAATACTACAAATGTTAAATACTATATATGTCGAACTTGAATATAATTATTGATACATTTATATATACACTTTATAAAAATATAATAAAAAACAAGCATGGGTTATAACAAGTCAAACCATATGCTTCAATTAAATTAGAAGTGTTTTGTTCCCTATTTAGAAACAGATAGATTATGTTAATTTCCTTTCTTGCTCTTTTTCTTTTTTGCCTAGTCAAAGTGAATATTCTAATTTCTAATTATTAGAGATATTCTTTCCAAGGTTAGCAAGCATGGCAAGTAGCTAGATGATCCCTTCTTGGTAAGCCTGTAAGCTCTTTATTCTTCTTCTTTTAGGTTTCCATAACAGTGTCTTTCTGTGGGGAAGGCAATTATCTATTTGCCCTCTTTATTGCTATATATTATAATTGCTGTTTGTTATTATTATCAAGACCCTTGCCAAATACCTAACAGAGTTATAAAAAGAAAGACTCAAGATGAAGGGGGACCACACGAGTTGCAATTGAACTTACCCACTCACACATTCTACATTATTACTTATGTCAAACAAGTTAATTAACATGTCATTGGTTGTATAAGTAATTATTCACCATAAAATTCAACTCTTCTTTCTCTTGACTTTTATTTTAATGCTGTTCATTTTATAAATATTGGTGATAACATGTATTCTTTGGGATAAATGAAGAAAATAAATAAATTTTTAACGGCACATTTGGGGTTGCATTACAGGTCGTAAAAAGTGCTTAAATAGTCTCAAAAGCTCTATAATAAGAAAATTAAATTGTTTGGTTGTTATATATTAAAGTACGTTTTAATCTCAAAAAGTGTTTTTCTTCAAACATGTTATGTTAAATAATGCGGAACGTAATTCGAATTTTAAAAAAAACTGTTAATTGGTAAAAATACATATACAACTTTTTGATAATTTTAGTTTTTTTATTTATACTTACTCAAAATTTTATTAGATTATTTTCGTTATTATTTAATTATAAATTTTGATTTCTATCAAAGATATGGTCATAATCTTTAAAATTCAAATAACCTACAAGGTCATTTTAACCTCAAAATAGAGGTGTTGCTTTTCTCAAGCAGGAAGAAAAAAGGTTGAGTGCATGAATAAAGTCTAGTGGGGAAGAATATTTTAATGTGGATGAAAGTTAAAATTACTGTAGATATATTGAGTTTGATGTGGATGCCTTTTAAGCAAGCAAGCTAAATCTTGGCTAAATTTTGACTATGCCTCGTTCACTACTACTGCTCTAAAAATCCTAAAACTAAAATCTATATTACCCACCACAATCCGAAACATGCATTAAGTCTAGATTAAGGTATCATTTAGATATTAAGAATATCTCATAATATCTGTGAATAGCAATGAAATGAATTGTGAATAGTAGTAAAATAGTTTGGGTTATAATATCTTGTTGGATTTTGGTAAATGAGAGAATTTTTTTTTTTTTTATAAAAATATCATAAAGTTAAAAAGTTGTTTGAATATAACTTTTGTTTGAAAATTTGGGAAAGTTGTATAAAGTTTTGTTTTTGTTTTTGTTTTTTTTTTTTTGAGTTTGAAAAATTTATAAAGATTATATGAAAAAGTTAAAAAATTGAAATTAAAAAATATTTTTGTTTATGAGTAATGTGTGGAAAAGAAATATCTGAAAATACTTTAGAACAGTTATGTTCTAGACCCTAATAGGTTAAAATATGATTCATTGTATATCTAGAAACATCATCAAGCATTTAGGTAAACAAGATCACTATCATTAGTTGCAGGAACAATTATTGTACCTTAAACTAATCTATTTTACTAATGACCATTATATATAGTAGTTGATAACCAAAACTCCACTTGCCTTTAAAATTATTAACCTTGCCTGAATCAAGAATGTGATAATTGAGAAATTACTGTTCCTGTACAGCCATATATATATATATATATATATATATATATATATATATATTATGAATAATATGATTTGTATGGAACAGTGTATTTTGCCCCAAAATATATTTTGTCATTCCTCAATATAATAAATTTTCTTCAGTTCCATGGACGTATTGCTGAACCACGCAAATCTTTGTTTCGTATGATTGATTTCTTGTTTTATTTTATTTTCTTGCATCATTTTTTTCACAACAACTAGTATTAGAGCTAGGGTTCAGGTCTAAGGGAGAACAATGATAGGAGATGAAGTGAAGGTTGAAATCGAGAAGTTTGACGGCACAGATTCCAAGTACTAGAGGATGCAGATAGAGGACTACCTCTATAGGAAGATACTCCATCTTTCACTATTAGAGAAGAAGCTGAACAATATGGAAGATGATGATTGGAACCTATTAGATTGGCAGATCTGGAGGGTTATTTGACTTATCCTGTCGAGATTAGTTGCACATAATATTATTAGGTATGTATGAAAAGTAATCGACAAATAACAAGGTGCATCTGATGAAGAAATTGTTCAACTTGAAGATGGCAAAAGGTACGTCGATCACCCAACACTTGAATGAATTTGATACTATCACAATTTTTGTTGTCTGTCAAAATTGAGTTTAATGATGAGATTCAGGCATTGATCATGTTAGCATCATTACCGAATAGTTGGGAGGCCATGATAATGACTACGTATATTTTGACAGGAAGATGAAGCTCAAATATGATGACATCCGATATCTTATTCTTACTGAGGAGATGTGCACAAGAGATTCTAGTGAGATCTTAGGTTTGGGATCTTCCCTGAACATTGACACTGGTGGGTTTTGATGTTGAAGTGAGTTGAGTTGAGATGATAAAATATTGTTAGAATATTATTTTTTAATATTAAAGTTATTTTGGGATTTGAAAAAGTTGAATTGTTTATTATATTTTGTATTGGGATTTGAAAAAGATGTAATGATGAGTTGAGATGAGTTGGGATGAGTTGAGGATCCAAACGAAACCTTAAGGTAGGGGACATGGTAGGTTAAAGTTCAAGAATAGAGACAGGAAGCAAGTCTTCAAGGTTAAGGCAGTAGATCACATGCTGAAACTGTGGCAAG
Source organism: Cyclocarya paliurus (assembly GCA_029856935.1). NCBI lineage: Eukaryota > Viridiplantae > Streptophyta > Magnoliopsida > Fagales > Juglandaceae > Cyclocarya > Cyclocarya paliurus. The sequence goes on from CM056956.1 coordinate 9,109,505, forward strand.
ATGGGCCACATCAAAAGAGACTGCCAGAATCCAAAGAGAATTGAGGGAGACACTGTGAACGTGGTGACTGAGGAAATACAGGATGTTCTATTTCTTGCAGTTCATATTTCAGTTGATGATTGAGTATTGAATTCATGGGCTTCATTCCATACTACTTCACACTGAAAAGATCATGCAGAACTATATTGTTGGTGATTTTGGTAAGGTGCACATGGCTGATGGAGAAGCACTGATGTAGTAAGAGTGAGAGATGTGCGTATCATACTCCTAAACAAGAATGTGTGGACTTTGCAGAAAGTCAGACACAATATCGAATTGAAGAAAAATTTGATTTCTGTAGGACAGCTTGACAACAACGGTGAGTGCGATGGTCATGAAGAGTGCGATGGTCTTGGCTCGTGGTCAAAGAACAGGCACTTTGTATTTGACATCTGGATCTAGAAATGTGATTTCTGACATGAAAGCAATGGATAATACAAAGTTGAGACATAACATACTTGATCACATGAATCAAGAGGGGAAAACACTTCTGAATGTGAGATTGGGGAAGCAAAAGGGGGTCAGTTTTGAAGTTCCTAATGAATAAAAATTTGTAAGCTTGAGTAAACTCTCTGAGATCGTACGGTGACTCAAGAACTTCTACACTTACACTTGTTGCTTGTAGGGCTTCTAGGACTAAAGGTGGTAAACCACTAAACTACATTGAAATCTTGCTAGATGGGAGTTTGAGCAAGTTAGAGTTAACTGTGAAGAAGTTGACTGGGCTTCCAAGAAGGAAGAAGGCACTGCACAAAAGGTGGGCATGTTGGCTGAAGACTGAACAGGATGACAGTAGGAGGAGGGATCAGTCGCCCAAGGAAGAGAAGGAGGCCTCAGCTATTGGTTCTTAGAGACTGCACAACTTTAGTTGGTCCTCTAGTTTGAAGACAGGGGCTATGAGTTGCAGAGGTGGATGATTTCATTTTTAGGGGCAGATGGTGATGTGTTGGCTATACCAGTCTCCAAATGGGAGATTGTTAGATTTATGGAGTCTAGTTTATTGTTGTAGCGGCCAAATTTGATGACCCAACCTAACAAACATGGTTTTTTTACCCTGTTTGTGACTCAAGAAACGCTAGACAAAAAGTTCATTTGATGTTTGTGTTACAAGTCGCTAGAACGAAGCTCAAACAACAAGTTTGCTCGACATTCGCTTGACATGTCGCTCAAGAAAACATTAGACAGAGAGTTCACTTGAGGCTCGTTTGGCACCTTGCTCGAGCAAATAATGCGATAATTGTAAAATTAGAGTTTCCACTGTGTAACGCTATATATGTTTATTATGAACAGAATAACTGATTTGGAACAGTGTATTTCGCCACAAAATGTATTTTATCATTCATCAAGATAATAAAATCATTTACAGCTTGTGAACGTAGATACGTTGCCGAATCACATAAATTCTTGTGTCATGTGATTGATTTCTTCTTTTACTTTATTTTCTTACATCGTCTTTACACAACAAAACTAACCATATGCACCTTACTAAAAGTCTATTGCATTTTGAAGACTTTGAACTTCCATTTTCTGGGTCCAACCGTCCTTTTTATTTTCAATTTTTGGAGAGGATCGATGTAAAATCCGAAACTTTGTAGAGTATTTTGATTCTCTGCATTTTTTTTGGCTTAGTGTAAAGGGGTAAGGACTGTACCATAAAACCAAGTGCAACCTGCTAGACTCAAACACTACATGCCCAAAGCTCACTCATCCTAATTAATAGACATGTACACGAGCCCCACAGCTAATCATCGAAATTCTGTTACTAGCAATGTGGTAATCATCTTGCGGGGCACTAAAGTTGAAGAAAAATTCGAAAAAAATAAGATTAAACATTAATTTACAAAAGATCACCCTAAGCCAGTCATGCGCTGTGTTGAGCCCAGAACCTCCACACAGCCCCTAAAAAGTTGAGACTGGCCTTAAGTTTTTAACATTTATACTGAAATGGGAAGGCAAAAAGCCAATATTTAAAACATTTTTTAACATTTCTTTTCTGCAGAACAGTAGTTGCAGCATTTTTGTTTCATCGGACTTGAGTCTCCTGCAAAGCCTCTGGTCATGTGCCTCTTGGCTGCAATCAAGTGTGGGAATGATGTTCCTATCGATAGAACCTAATACATTTGATTAGTCTTTAAACTTTTAATTAGAAAATGTTTTTATTCTTCTCACTCCGATCGAGTATTTTCACAACTGATGATATCTGCAATATCTAGGGCTATCGAATCTGTGGTTTTGCATATATACTTAAAACTACTACCTTAATGATCATATTATGCTTCACTTTCTACAGTGTTCTATTCTTTTCTTGCTCCTCGAGGAAGTTTATTTAGGATATATATATATAAAAAGCGACTGTGGTTGGCTGACATGCAGGCCAGTTTTTGTCTAAACCATTCCCATAAATCAATATCTAATATTTTTATAAACCATTTTTTTTTTTTACTTTATTTGGTGGTTGTGATGTTTCTGTTCAATGCTTTTTTCTTTTCATAATTCTTAAAACCTTAAACAAAATATTAATATTTTTCCACATGTTGGGTATATATGTTGGTAGGCCTGCTGGCCTGCCGGTATTGTTTCTCTGTGAGATTTAGGTCTTGATGAGGATTTTCTCCAGAGTTGTAAAGATCACTTTTCTGGGTTTTCCTGGCCCCTCGAGATGTTATGGCTGAGAATGACTTACTTGTATGCACAGAAGATGCTGCATAACTTGGGATATTTAAACTGAGTATTCTAATGAGGTTGGTGGTCAGTCACTTTTTTTAATTCCTATTTTATTTTTATTTGCTTTTTGAGCCAATAAAAAAATTGAGGGAGGCATAAAAAGGTGGAGCACAGCTAGTTGGAGACACATGAGGGTTTGTTTCTTTTTTAGTTCTTGTTAGTTGTTACTCAAAATCTCACTGAAATAATAGTAATATTTGTGGGGAAACGAGTAAAAGATTCCTATTCAAAGGTTTATGCATGAACGTGACCATGGATGTTAATTATAATATTGATTATTTGACTGAGTTTTCCTCTATATTTTTTTTCACTTTTGTGCCCTGTGATGAATTCAATTTACTGAGAAGTGTGTAATTTACTCAATCAAATATTAAAATAAATACCTAAACAGAAAAAAATATTATCTGAACAATATGATGACTAGATATCATTATCTACTAAGATAATATTTCTTATGAGATATTTAAAAAATAACAAGTAAATTAAAGATTCAAGTATGGTGGTGGGATGTCCCAAACTAAAGTCTCATTATTATATATTAAACATCCAAAAATAAATAAATAAAATAAAATAAAAAACAAAAAACAATTGGCTAAACTAACTGAGGGGAACTTAATAAAAGACGTTTCACTAACCAGTAACGACGTGTCTATCAAATAGATTGAAGATTTTGTTAATAAAGTACATTTTTTAAATGAGATTTCCACTTTCGTTATTTTTAAATAATTAGGATTGATCTCCGGATCCTAAATATCACACGTCGTAGTTGTATCGATAGGATACGATTCATGTGTCGATGTGAATGTGTGTCACTCAGAATTGGCATTGCTTTTATTTAGATTTTATATCTTCCTAATTGGGTAAAGCTGTTTTAATATTTTATGCCTTGGAATTAATTAAGCTTCGTTTTCTGTTAATCATATGGTCTCAATGAGTGAATTCCTGTTATGATTTTGAAGGTTAAAGACTTAACTAAATTAGTATTCAAAATCTTAGGACTTTTAGATCAATGATTAGGTTTTTAACAATTTATATCATAGCAAAGACTATGTCATGAATTCAAGTCACGGAAGGGGCGACATATATAAAGGTTGGATTAAAATGCTTTGATATTATGTATAAGTATAGTGTTAAGTCATTGAATACTGATAGATGAGTGAAGCCACCAAACAGGAAAAGACTAACATTGAGTCAGTGTCGATTTTTCCTTTGACATGCGAAAAAACAAATATGCTTTTTGAAATCTTGATATATATAACTAGCATAACCTACGAAGATAAAAAGATTAAGGGAATGATTGTCTTTAAAGATAGATAGACATCTTACCTAAAAGAAAAAAGAAATGGATATTAAAGGAGAACATATCACATTCATACATCCTCCATTAATGGAGTCCAAAGAAAAAACATGTGATTTTTAAAAAGCTCATGACTATTAAAAGTTTGAACATGCTACTATTCATCTTGCATTAGCATCAATAATACAGTCTATAGAATTGAGGTTGAGGTTGAAGACACTGAAGTTATAGAATTATTGGCCATTTTTAGAGGGTTGCAATTGTGTGCTAGTATGGGAATTTTACAACTTATGGTTGAGAGCGACAGTTTGCTGATCGTGGAAGCCTTGCAAGAAAATAACATAGATAATTTTGTGTTGGGAGTGTTACATCATGAAATTAAAAAGCTTTCATCTTGCTTTGGTTGTTGTCTTTTTTCACAAGTTTATCGGGAGAAATGCTTGTAAGGTGGAAAGTATTAATATGTGTTGAGATTATATTCCATACTATATTTCTCAAGTCATATGGCTTGATAATTGACTGTAATTGTTTTTTCCTTTTGATTAATGAAGTTATGTTTTCTATCAAAATAATAATAATAATAATAATAATAATAATAATAGTCTATTGATATATATGACATATTTTAAGTGTTTTTTAAATATAAAAATGTTTTGAGAAATGCTATTAATCATTCTTTTAACAGTTATATTTTTCATAATTTGAAATCAGTTGATTGGAAAACTATGTCTTTTTTTACTTATTTGTCAAAACGTTTGATATCACATTAAAAATGATGATCATTAAAAGATGACGAATAATGTTTTTCAATCATTTTAATTTTTAAATGTGTCACGTAAACTATATAGCGCCGAGCATATATCATTAATGCAATCAATGCAGGTTAAATATATATATTTCAAATTATTATAATTGAATCTTAGTAAAATTGCAGTTTACCATGCAGCTAGCTAGTTATAAGTCTCATTCAAATTATATAAAAAGAGAATTAACCAGCTTATAATAATTAGTACTTATGTAAAAATAATTTTCTTAAAAAAATTTCTACAAAACAATTTTTATGAGTGGTATATTAATACTATATACGGAGGTTTTAGTAATACTCATAACAAGAAATATGGGTTTTTGTTCTACAAGAAGTAATTTATGTGAAGTTGATCATGCTTTTGCGATGATCTAATTAGACAACTCTTTGAGTTGTTTTTGCGACGATTTTAGACAACTCAAAAAGCTGTTTTTCTTGTGGTGACTCTCAATACACGAGTGACACATGATGTCCCACCTCAAATGGATTTGGACAGGAACAGTGTCCCCACTGCAAGATTTTTTGTCTAATTGATCCCCCTGCACATTATAATACCTTGCTTCCATTACAGAAATAAGAACTCAAGGAAAGAAGATTTCCCTGCTTAATTTCCTCAGTTCATAATAGCTGCCAAGTAAAGTTACGATGATAAAAAAAAAAAAAAAAAATCAGAAAACACTTTTCCTTGGTTAAGTCTAGATACATACGTAGATAGTTAATATATATTATGGACAATTTGCTTAATTTAAAGAATATTTTAAATAAAAGTAAATATTTGCAGGTACTGCATGTATGGGTATATATATAGCTTAAACTCTTAACCAGAGTGGTCGTTTCATGTTCGTAATAATATCTCATAAATTTTCAAATCAAACTTGCTCGATCCATATTATTTATATTTTTTGTATATATCCATTATAATATTATGGCATCAAGAATTCTCTCTATTTCTCACCAGTCTCTAGCTATGGTACTGTACTTAACGATTATTCTTAAGAATCTCGCTCCTTAATTAATAGTTGGTCGGATGATCTTTTAGGTAGTGTTTGATATATATCAAATCCCGATTGAATCACATACAGTACGTGTGCTTTTATTCATAATTTGCGGTAAATGCTTCTGGCCATTCAGTTTTATTAGATTTAGAGAAATGTTATTTATAGTTTTAGGGTACGTAATTATTGTGGACTCTATTAAAAAAATAGGTAAATTTAGAATCAATATGAAAAAATTATTTTTTAATAATATATAGACTCAAATTTTTTTAAAAAGAATGTACGAGATTTGTATATCTTAAAATTATATATAATATTTCCTCTTAGATTTAGATAAGGTTTGGATAGTGAGATGAGATGAGATTATTTTAGATTAAAGTTGAATAAAATATTGTTAAAATAATTTTTTTAATATTAATATTATTTTGAGATTTAAAAAAGATAAATTGTTTATTATATTTTATATATAAATTTATAATAATTATAATAATGAAATGAAATAAGTTGAGATAGTTTTAATATCCAAACTTGAGGTATTGTTGTCTGCCGCATTAGAGGCTCTACTTTTCATTTTCTACCATCTTAATAATTAACTTTATTTTTTCTGGTTCTGTTGGATGATTTCGTCTCGTCTCCCGACAACGTCATATATTACTTCTACATAAGATGGCTTAGCCCGCCATACAATCTCTCCCCGTTGGGCGGAGACAACTTTGTGGTTGCTTTGTAGCATGTAGTTGAAATTTCTAGGTGTCCATAGCCCACTTACCCAACAAATAGAATCTAAGAAATTATTGAATGATTGAATTGGACTTTTTGCAAGTTGTCATGGTGAAAATAGGATTTGCATACAGTTGAATCAAGGTTATTATGAGGTGTGTCTTTAGTTTCATACTCTATTATTATCAATGACATCCCTCAAAATTCTTTTACTCCCTCTCGAAGCATCAGATAAGGTGATTCTCTCTCTGATCTCTATCTTTTTATATTGTGTGCTGAATCACTAAGCAATCTCATCCAAAATGCTGAAGCTTCATCAAGTGCCATCACAGTGTTGCCATTAACAAGAAATCAATTGCACATTAGCCACCTTTTCTTTACAGATGATAGCCTACCTTTTTAGGGGTATAAATTTTAATCAGAAAACCAGACCGGTCCAATTAGAACCGATTCAATTCCAGTTCTATGATTTTTAGAACCGGATCGGTTCTATTTATTATATATTTAAATTAATTTTTTTAGTATTATATATAATATTTTTTATATTATATATAATTTATATATATAATAATATAAATTATAATTATATATAAGATAATGTTTTTATAATTTATAACATAAAATTTTAATCTTAAACATGAAGATTTATTTGATCATATGCTTTAAACATAAAATATATATTAATAACATTTTATGATCTAATAAATTCTCAATATATTCATTTTGAATATTTGATAAATACATAATACATTAGTAATACTAATATTCATTAGTATATTAATTACATTTCACTTTAATTAATTAGTATACTGATGTATATTAATTACATTTTATGCCCTAATACTATTAGTGTTAGTAATCCACTTTAAGTTTATATATAAAGAACTATATAAATTATTATAGTGTTAGTAGTACTAATACTATATTACTATATATTCCAATCAAACTATCATAGAAATATATCTCACACTGCTTATCTCCAGGCATGGTTTTTCCTTCTAAAACCAATTTAGGATTCTTTAACATCTTAAGAGCAAAACTATCTAAACATCATCAAGATATCTCTCTCTCTCTCTCTCTCTATATATATATATTATAAAGCAGATTTTTTATAGTAGGTTTTTTTTTTACATAGCAAATTTTTTTAAAACAGTTTTTTTTTTATAAACAGATTTTTTATGACAAATTTATATTTTATTGAAACCTAAAAAGGGGACTGAAAATAAGTAAAACCAGAGGTACTGGTTTAGGAAGGTAATTGATGCGTAATCGATTTTAGAAAATGCAAAATCAGTGCATACCGGTTCAATCCTAAATTTTATCCAAAATTAGACCGGACCGGTTACACCCATTACTGTTTGGTAAGGCCAACCCTTTGGAATGGAGCAGATTATTGCACTTATTGGAAATATATGAGCAACCGTCTGGTCAGAGGCTTAATAAAGACAAAACCTCAATTTTCTTCAGTAGGAACACAAGGGCAGAAGTAAAGAATCATATCATACAAGTTGCTGTGGTCAAATCCACACAGCCTTATGAAAAGTATTTAGGCTTGCCAGCTTTGGCTGGTAGGTCTAGATCAAAAGGATTCAAGAGTATACTTGATGAGATCTCATCAAGGCTGTTATCCAAGCCATCCCAACATACAGCATGAGAGTATCCAAGATTACCAAAAATATTTTAATGAAGCTCAATAGATTACTGCAAAAATATTGGTGGGGTCAAAAAGCTGAAGAAAAGAGGATTCATCGATGTTCTTGGGGAAAGAGACATGCTAAAGCAAGTAGTGGGCTTAGGTTCAGAGATCTTGAGCAGTTTAATCTAGCTATGCTAGCCAAGCAAGGATGGAGGCTGATTCAAAATCCTTCTTCTCTAGCTGCAAAGGTCTTCTCAACAAGGTGCTTTCCTAATAGCAATTTCTTAAAAGTTGGTCTTAACAAAAACCCTTCTCTTATTTGGAAAAGTATTATGACTGCTAGGCCTTTACTTGAGGAGGTTTCTTTTGGAATATTGGGAATGGTTGCAACAATAAAATATGGCATGACAAATGCCTGTCATGCCTAACATCCTTTAAAGTTCAAAGTCCAACGAGAAATCTTGAACCAAAGGCAACTGTGGATGCTCTTATTGATCCAGTTACACACTCATGGAGGATGGAGCTAATCAATGAAACTTTCTCGAAAAAAGAAGCTGCCACTATTAGTCAAATTCTTATTAGGCTTTGCAACATTTCTGACAGGATCTCTTGGAGGTGTACAACAAATGGCATCTTCTCTGTGAGAAGTACTTACCACTTGCAACTTGAGATCCAACAGAGCGCTTAGGGCCAACCCTCTAACTCTGCTAGATAGAAGGAAAGATGGAATAGATTGTGGAAGTTGCCAGTTCCTAATGCTGAGAAGCTTTTCTTGTAAAAAGCTTGTAATAATGGATTGCTTACAAATGCTAATTTGCTTAAAAAGAAGGTTGTAGCATACTCTAGCTGCCCTATTTGTTTTTAGCATGAAGAAAGTGTTGAACACGCTTTATGGGAATGTGCATCTGCGAGAGATGTATGGATTTAATGTTCTATCCAGCTATAGAAGAGAAGCATGAGGCAACATATTTTTAAAGAACTTGTGATCAAAATGCTTGATGAATTGGATGAGGAGGTATTGGCAGAGATGGTTGTGGTGGCCTAGAGAAATTAGAAGAGAAGAAATGAGGTTGTCTTTAAGCAAGAATTCATTAGTCCTAACTCTCTACTAAAACAGACCACACAAAAATTGGAGGAATTAAGGTTGCTGCACCATAAGAGCCCTGATATCCCATCGACAGACCCTGCAACTTTGGTCCAGTGGGAAGCTCCCCTCAACAATTATTATAAGATCAATTGAGATACTGCAGTGGACAAACATCAGTGCAAAATTGGCATAGGTATTGTCATCCGAGATTGGGCGGATAAGTTAATTGCCATAATGAGAATGAAAATATCAATCTTTCCTGACCCTTACTTGGCAGATATGATACTCAGTCTGTAATACTGGCATCAAATATTGGCTTAAAAAAGATAGTGCTTGAAGGTGATGCTTTTAAGGTTGTGAATGATGTTTAGGGGAAAGGAGATAATTGGGGCCAAACTGGTTTGATCATCACAAACGTGAAGAAGATTCTGAGCAAGTTTGAGTATTGGCTTGTACAACACACTAAGAGGGCTACTAATATGGTAGCACATTGTCTTGCTAAGAAAGCTCTTTAGATTGTTGATGTTTTTATTGAGCTAGAGGAAATTCCTAACTGTATTGCTACTCTGATTTAGAGTTTGGTTGAATAAAGTTATAACTTCCTTTCAAAATAAAAAATAGTATTCCCTCGAATTTTAAATGCCTCAACTTGTGAATAAAATATTATCAATTACTATTTGTCTCCAAAGTGAACGTCATAGGTGATAAATCTTCACTATCCAATAAATGATTATCCAATAAATGATTTAAACTGATGAGAAATGATTTGTATAGTTTCAAATAGATAAGCCTCATGCAAACCCTTGTAAACAAGTGGACCACACTTTAAGAAAGTATAAAAAACTATTCTTTATTAGTAAGACCCACTTTTTTATAAAGGACTTGTATGTGGCTTGTCTATTTGGAGTTTGTACCTATCATTTCTCGTTACAAAAATAAGTCTACAAATTGATGTAATTTTATATAGTACGTCAGATTATAAAATTATTTTTATTTTAAAATATATCTAACATATAATCACATGAAACCAAATTGGCTAGCTTCTCAAAAAGTCCCAAGTCTCAAGTCCTTCCCCAAGTTGGCTAGCTTGAAAACAGTATGTTATTCAATGAGATATTAAGCTCCTGCATGCAGGCAGGCTTAGAACATACACAGAAGTTTAGTAGATTAAATTTCACGGGGTATTCTACACACTGCATTAATGCAAAAGTAATTATTTTTGTTGTATATATAATTAAGGGAATACTTTCTTTATGATCTTTTTGTTCAGAATTCGCGGTGGAGTCAACTAGAGCTTAAGGTCGAGTCTCTTTCTATCTCGGGTGACACAGAAATACCCTACAGGTCTGCCAAAGAAAAAGGAGAAAGATCTCTCATGAGCAAGGGTAAAAAGAATGTCATTGGACCACCTTTTACTAAAAATGTCAAATACGGGAATAGTTAATTAGAAGTGACCCCAAAATGATAAGTATTAAATAAAAGTGAAAACAACGTCGTTGAAAAAGAAAGGGATCGATATTGCTAGCACGCAGCAGCTTGTTGTAATATTTTAGGGACGAATTAATAAACACTTTAATTAATTAATGTATATAACATGACCACCACCTTGTTTTCTGCTAAAACCAGTACTGTTAATTTGATTATTCCTTAAACCGATGATAAATATAATGACGCAATAATGATGCAGATATGGCAGTTTGAAAAGTATACAAAGTAAAAGGCTAGAGGGTTTGTATTTCCATTTCTTTATTTATATATATATATATGCTGAAGAAAGTCTTAGCCCGGCCACCCTGGATTTAGTTGTCTGCAAAGTAATCAACCCAAGATCATCCACCAAAACCAAAAGATAATCTCCTTGACCAAAAACGCTAGAAAAGGAATGCAAAAGTGGAAGGAAGAGGCTCCAAAGTGAGTGGCAAAGACCCCACAGAGTGAAGCAAAGTCAAGCTTTCCTTTCCAACTGAATGCAAAGCTAAGAAAAATCTTTTGTTAGGGTCTTTTGCATATATAATTCAGTATCTGTATGATTGGAAATTGGCAAAGGGGGTGTCAATTAAGCTTGTGGGTGCGGTAAGTGCTCCACCAACTTACACCTCCCAGCTCCTACAAATCATTTCGTGAGGGTGATATGACGGAAAGCCACACAAAGCTTTATTTGCAATATTAGAGAGAGAGCGAGAGAGAGAGAGAGTCACAAGGGGACAAATAAGCATGAGAATCTTGACTGTGAGAGATTGTTAATCGCCAAGTGTTATCTCCCAAAATCCATTTTGGATTTTCCTTCTCCATTCTGTCTACATATAATGACATAGATAGTCCCACTTCTCACTCAAACAGAAGGAGAGAGAGAGAGAGGATGGAAAAGAAAGAAAGAAAGAAGGGAAAACAAATAAAGAGGGGATGATGATCTGACGCGTGTTTTTTCCCTTATCCGTCGTTTGAGGGGTGTTACATCATTAGTCTGGTTATGGTAGGTCCTTCTCAGTACGACAATGGTGGATTGCAATGCCATTTAAGTCATGCCAGAAATATATGTATGTCTACAAAAAAAAAAAAGCCCGCTAAACATTTTAGTGAAAAAAAAAAAACAAAGAAGAGAGAGAGATCAGAAGTGTTCGTTGTGATCGATTAGTTTGTTTGTATATTATAATATGTGCGGCTGTTAGGGTTTTTATTTTGAAAAAATATTATTTTTTTTCAGATTTTGTACGAAAGAAAGATATATGAAGTGGAACTAGTTGAAAAGACCTTGATCCTTTAGTTTGATTCATAGACAACAACGATAGGATACAAAATTAATTAATTATGTCGTTTAATTCAATTATCTTGATCACTATTTCAAAGGAGTATGCCTTTCCAAAATAAAAAGTAGAGAAACTAATAATCGATTTTATTCCTATGCGGTATATAGGAATACAGCAAAGTTGCATATTTTAGATACATACATACATACATACATACATACATATATATATATATATATTAAAAGGCTGAATTAATATATATATATATATAGAACAGCAAGTAGAATTATTAGTTCTTTAACTTTGAAGACGTAATTAGGTTAAAGTTTCGACTTCTTTCCATTTCCATTTTAGTTATTGGGTACGTACGAAGCTCCTCTAATATCCTTTCGTCAACGTTATGATTACTTTTTGATCAGCTCTCAAGTATATCGATGGAAGTTTTTGGTTTGCTCAAGTCTTCCCATTTTTGTATATTCTGTTCAATGCTAAATATATTGTCCTCTTTTCCAAGGTCTCTCCAACTTTCCATTGTCCTGTAGGTGAGCCTTCATGATCCAAGAGCAAGCCATGTGTCTGATGATAGAGAGTGATAATAATACCTTATGATTTCCTTCTCTTTCTCTCATGTGCTCGATCGATTTGGGCTGGCTAGCTGCTGAGTATGTTTCACTCCATCTTTATTATAATTTTAAGCAGCTGAAATGATGATATTGGTTCAGAGTGATCTTTTTGTAGCCTGCATGCCAAATTAAGATGTTCCAGATATATTCTTTTTCGTAGGCTTTTGGGTCTGCTTCGATTTCATATGATCATGAATTAGAAGCTGCCCAGGAGTGGACATGAGTCCTAGCTAGCTAGTGATCATACCTCGATAATAATATTGTCATCTCCATTTTAGGCTGCTGGGGATGTGGACAAGGATATATATTATTAAGTACTGCTTTCGACAAGATGTATGTGTCACTTTCAGGCATTTTTGTGTAAATACATCTGCCTTTAGAGAAAGAGACTGTAAAAGTAGTTATATATGTATATATAGGTTTGTATGCATGATCATTATCTTTCATGAATTCAATTAAGTTGTGTCCAGCCAAAATTGACCAGCGGGCTGTATCTTTTTATAAGAATCGTGAAAATATTAGTTATATATTAAATACAGTTTTAAGGTACTTATTTAAAAATAACGACTCACCTTAAAATTTTTAAGATTTTTCAAAGAAAGTGTATGAAACTGTTACACCTTAAAATTGTATAAATTATTATTATTATTATTATTATTATTATTATTATTATTATTATTATTATTATTATTATTATTATTATTATTATTATTTGTCAAATATTGCTAATATATTATTCCCAAAAAAATATTCAATAACTTTTAAGAAATTGTTGAAAATGAAATTACATTGTACACACATTCAACTTGTGACATTGAAAACGAACTCAGAGGAGAAAATGCCTTAAATCAATTAATCATTGCAAGTCATATTAATACTGTCACATAATTTGATAAATGGTACTGAGCTAGCAAGCTTAATACTAATGAACTAAAAAAAGGATTAAGAGTACTTCAAAACTGATCAATATTGATCATGTGATAAAATAGCAAACTTTTAATGTTAATAATATTTGGGATTTGAAAATAATTTGCAAATGAAAAATCTGAAACAACTAATGTGGATTATCATCGCTCGAAAATGACATTGAGATGGGGAGCAAAAGCCTTAGATAACGGCATGCCAAAGCGTGATGATCGGGTGTTAAAATTGCTCCATCAAGTCTTGTTCCATTTGTACACATCGGTTGATGGAACTTTCATCAATCAATTATCAAAAGGCATAACTATATATGTACTATTAGAGCAAGAGAGCATTCCACTAGAGACATCAACATATTGTTTTAGCTCGGTAGGAACAAAATGCTTTTCCTAAGGATTATTAAAAATCGAAATAGAGAACAAAGCAACTAAAAGTGTTTGTGATTGTTCTAGAAGAAATGAAACAAAAGATATGGTAGAGCTAGTACAGTTATTGTATGAGGTCTACCAATGCTAGATGCAGAGGTGCATAATAGATCGATATGAACATCAAGAGCTATCCCGTAATAAAACAAATTCATTTTTTCTATCCTTCAAAATATATCACCAAAATTCACACTTTCTATGTTATATACTGATTTTTATAATAGGTCATACATCAGTTTATCTATTTTTTCTTTATATCATTTAAATATTTTTTTTTAATATTTTTTATTCATTTCAAATATTTCTTCTAACTACCAATGAATTTGCAAAGTAGAGAGAAAATAATTAAAGATATTTTAGAGTTGTGAATAGTATTCTCTACAGCTAGAGGATTATTGTAGCAAAATGTAAAAAAAATCAAAATACAAAATCTATTGGAAGGGTCTTTTGATCAACTTGTTTTATATTTTACAAAAAAATGTATTCTACATGAGCCATTGTGAATGCTCTAATACTACATACAGTCGTGAAGTGTACAAGCCGCTCTATGCAATCATTTTGAAAATGAGGCTTACTGTTAACATATAGATTTTTATGTAAATGTCAAATTTGCACATTTTTTTTAATAAGAGTGCGCAAGACTTGCACACTCTAAAACTGTAGAAATCATTTATCATACTATTAATGACTACCTAAGAACTTAGGAATGCAGAAAGATCGAATTAAGTAACTACGACGTTATATATGTAATCTCATTGACTTCAATAGCAACTTATTTGTGCGATCTTATCCCGTCACCAAGCATTTATCAATAACATGATTTAAAAAGCAAAAAACATGAAGAGTGAAACGCATACAAGCATACACATGGAAAATAAATAGTTGATGAAAATGATTGATTTTAATCGTATGGCCAATAGCCATCGAAGATAAACAATCGTACCATGAAGAAGATACCGTGGACCATAAAGGGCATGGCTAGTTGCTTGACAAGACAATGGATTTATGACTTGCTTTAATGGTCTTTTGTGTTGGAAGAAATATTTGCTAGTGGCATGGTGGGTTCAATATTTATATATGGATGTCTATCAATCTACACGTTGGATTTGATTGTTTTGTTTGGAGAAGCGAGGCCTCGCGCGCGTAACAATAGACTGAGGAATATAGTACATGCATAATCAGCATAATAGATTTGCACTAGAAACTATATACCGGTACTAATATAAGTTATAAGTGAGATCGAAAAAAGGTACGTTAATGAAGATGAGAGTACCATCTTGCAAATTAAGGAGAAAGCGGCCAATTCTACTAGATCGTGCGTGCAAGAATTCATACTGTGTAAAACAGTCGCAAAGTTTCATAAACTAGGATTAATGTTTTGATCAGGATATATATCAAGCTGTGCTGTGACTGATTGGCCGTTTAAGAGCCCAATTTGAGCATGGGGAATTAGTTTTAGTGAGACCTTAATTAGCTGTTCAAGATCTTCTATGAGCATTAACAAACAAACAAAACCACTCTCTCTCTCTCTCCAAACTCAGCTCTCTCTCCTTCCCATTCCCCTTCCTCCCCTAATTAGCCATGAATGTGGGAGCTACACACTGCATCATTGGATTCTCAAGCTACTAATATGCAAGTGGCAAGAAGTAATGCCGAAAAACTGTGGGCGAGTGTGACCCACGTGCTGACCAAAATGGTGCATGGGCCTCCCTCGTTGCCCACTGCTAAATCTCCAACCATCCCTCGCGCCACTCCATCAATCATCTGACCATCTACACCCCTTCAAAGTTGATGTGTGGACCCCATGAACGGGTACAGTTCCATGTACTTCTCAAATGTTTACAAAATTGTGGTCGAGTTATTCCTCCATTCCCATCTACCTTACTGCTTTCCTTAAGACTCGGATTCAGTGTACTCTCTTATCCAACTCTCAGGAGTAAGAGATGGAGACCCTCTTCAATTGTAACAATTGATCCAAATTTGGTGCAACCTTCCTATGGCAATCTCTCACGGTTACAATAAAACTCGCAGACCTTTTCGAGGACTACCCATAAAAACAACTTTTATGGTTGACTCCCTCTTGAATGATACTGCAGTTTGATAGCCAAGAGAATATGGGTCCTGAGCTACTTTGTTAATCCCAAATTCCCCTCTATATTTTATTTTTAAGCTCTTTTGATTGTTATAATTCCTAGGTTTGAAGATTTTGGGGGTGATTGTAGGGGTCCCCATCCCCACCTATTCTACTTTGGATTCTTATTGTAATGAAATCATTTGCTTATAAATATATATATATATATATATATATATATATATATATATATATATCTTCTTATATATATATATCATGAAATTCTTCTTTAGTTGAGAGTGTGGACCTCAAATATTGCTGAAAGAGCTTTTTTTCTTTTTTTGGTGTGTTAAGCAAGCAAATATATTTCTTTAGATAAGATGATATAAGAGGAGGGGGTGAGGTTCCCCAACAAACACCCCAGAATAATAACAACAGTGCAAAATTGTGAATAAAAAAAAATATATTTTCAAGACTAATTTTTTGGTCTTTATCCATGTCCTAAAAGAATGCCGTCTTAAAAGAAGGAAATAAGTTGTTCACAACAAATTACGAACAATGGAACCACTACTAGAAGCGGTGGAACCTCCGCTGAAAGTGGTGAGAGTGGCAGGTGCACTGTTATTTGTTGTCTTGAAATGATTTTTAGAGAGATCCGCAATCCCTTCTTCAAGATCACGGATTAGAGAAAGCGATAACATAGTGAAAAGTTCGACATCAGGTGGACTGAAAGAGCTACTTATAAGCTAGCTAGCTTTCTCTGTTGTTGGATTTGTGGTTAGGCATTGTCAATTCCAAGTGCGGAAGGCTTCACTTGTTGTTGATCAATGAGCATGTAGTAACATTAATACAACAACAATCTTCTCTTATTGCAAATTCCAGTTCATGTACTTGAGATAAACTTCAACCTAAGGGTTCCAAGCTTGGGAGAACAAAAACATTTCAAAAAACTAGCCCAATATTGTGTCTAAAACTTAGGCTACCGTGGGTTTAGAGGTCCAAGAGCATTCGGAAAAGAAGAAGTAAAAAAAAAAGCTGGCAGATCATGATGTAACCTTTCCCTTCAGTGACTTAAAGGCATTCATGATCTGCAGGGCATTGCAAATTACACAACCAAAACACTCGAACTCATAAATTAGTAAAAAAGAAAGGATATATATATCGCTAGTACTTTGGATTCCATTCAATTTTCCTTGGAAATGGGCCAAACGGCATTAATGAATTGAGACAACTAGGCCAGCTTAGAAGACACGTCTCCTGGCCTTGGATATATAATAATGTAGCTAGCTAGCTGCATTGAATCCATCGCGTATGGCCCCTACTTTCCAGTCACAAAAATATATGCCTCATGTAACAGTTGCATCATTCGATCTTATTCTTGTGAGAATCTTTATCACCAGATCTTGACTCAAAAGCGAAAAAGTCTGGCCCCACCCCGCTTCTGCATCCGCCCCTTCCCAGCTTGCATGCCCAGCCCAAACCTAAACAAATAAACATTATTTTATGAGATATGAGTAACAACTGTTACATGTATACTACCAAATTCAAAACAAAATCAACTTAAATCAGCTAGATAATGATCTCCAACGAACAAAACCAACTAAAATAAACCAGATAATTTGCTAGATTTGAGCTCCTTTGAGAGAAAGAGACCCTATGGTGGTGGTTGTGGGTCTCAACCAGCTTTGTGACATGCATGAGAAGATTAAGAAACGAAAAGGAAGAATAAGAAGAGCAAAGATGAAGAAATGAGAGCAGAGAAGAAGAGAGAAGAGGATGAGAATAAGAAGTGAGGTGGCTGAGTGGCTTTGGGTGTTTTTTATACGAGAGAGTCTATTAATAAGCCTTATTTTTTTCATATCAGTTATACTAAAAAATGATTGATTTTTTAAGTTATAATGGTTTTTATTATAAGTGAGGTGTTAACAAACCAGCTTATATGTAACAAAACTCTATTTATATATTTCTTACGGCGTAGGTGAATATCCCACCCTTACGTTTCTTTTAATTATTTTTACTCAATCAACTCTTTTATTTTCTTGCTAGGCGAGGTAGAGCCATAGTATAATCAACAAACAAAATTAACATTTAGATGCTGTTTGGATAGTGAGTTGAAATGAGATGAATTGAGATGAAAGTTGAATAAAATATTGTTAGAATATTATTTTTTAATATTATTATTGTTTTGAAATTTGAAAAAGTTGAATTGTTTATTATATTTTATATGAAAATTTAGAAAAATTGTAATGATGAAATAAAATGAAACACTTCTTGTATCCAAGAAGGGGCCTTAACCTCTAATTCAAAATATAATTTAAAACTTATGTTAAGATCTTACCGTTAAGAAAGATAAAAAAGAAGTAACGTGACACGATTCTAATTTATGGATCTTAAACGAAAGAACAAATAGTACAAGCAAAGGTAGTGTAGAGCTTAGAGTAACAATGCACATTGTTTGAAGGATAATGCTGCCAAAAACAAATATAATTTGAAGAATAGAAGGGTGGTTATGCCTCTTTTTTTAATCAAAATCTGAATTGGGTTGAAGGATGTTTCAAATTAAAAATCACGATGAACAATTATTTGGGTTGAAGGCGTCGGTGGATTTCATTAATGGGCACTCAAATAACTTGGGCCTCTTTAACAAAATTAATATTCGGGCCTTTTGCCTTAGTCGGCCTGGATATGTAATTTGTTTCCAATGATAAAGCCTAAATTTGTTCATAGCCACCTCAAAACTGGCTTGTTACATACGGATCGGAACCCAAAGCTTGTTAAATAGGCTAAGGCCTGGTGCATAAAATCTGAGAAACTACCCAAAGCTTGTTTCTCTGCGACTGGTTTCTTGATTGAAAGATTAGTGTTTGCCTTCATGATCTGGCATTGTGGAACTGTAACTCAGGTGTAATCGTGATCCATCCCAAAGTGCTCTTGTTTCGTATATATAAGAGTTTAATCATCCCAAAGAGAGAGAGAGAGAGAGAATTTAAATGTGTTCTGGTTTTCCTGGCCAGAAAAAGTGAGGGCTAATTTACTTAAGTGGTAGAGCAAAATGACTTATTGAGCTTCTTTGCTTTCTGATGAAGGACATAGAATATGACTTTATGTGTGAGTGAGAGAGAGAGAGAGAGAGAGAGAGGGTGAGAGGGCGTTCCTTTGGGGACTTGCCTCCAACAGTACTACTTGATATAGGAGTATATGTAAAATGTCACAACTTTCATCCTATTCAATGCGTCACATCCAATTCTTTTTGCAGACACAGATAGTGGGAAGAGCTAGCTAGTATTTTATTCAACCCGGCCCTCATCCTGCTAATTATAAAACCCGAAAGCAAAACAACTTTCAATTATAAAGAAAAGTATAGATCACACACATGCAGTTTGGCAGTCATAATAATTATTAAGTAGGACGAGAAAATATTCTTAATTAATGATCATAAGTTCCTCTCACCTTATAACTCGGCTCGATCACTTCAAATCTCACGTACAGCTAATGACTTTTTGAGTTTATAAAGATTTCACTACTCGAGGCCGGCCTGGTCTGGTCTTCGATCATGTGATTAGACGTATCAGTATCAGAGTATGCATGGTACTTATCATGAGTTTCGGCTACCAATATTCAAAGCGTCTATAAAGGAGAAAAGTCACTTTCTCCACCTCTCTCAGCTCCTTGTTTTGGTCAGATTCTACTTGATCGATATATATCATGATCACCCACATTAACTCAGATATTAAGAAAAAAGCTCAATATCATGGGGCTTAGAATTTGCATATATAGAGTGGGGATCGATTCATGCAAGCAAAAGACTAGCGCCTAACTAATTCAATAAAAACTTTTTGAACTGGAAATAAGAATCTGGTTCAGAAATTAAGTAAATGAATACTCATTTCAGCCATGTCATTATATATATTCGACATGATCTCTGGCCTCAGATTAGCATTCTGATCGATCAAGTCATTGATGGGTCATTTTCCTAGCTCCAAGAAAATTTGTTGGAAGATTCAAACCTAGCCTTGATTAATATTGAACATCGATATATATTGGTGAACACGTAACCATTTAATTCAAGAGGGTTGGGTGACGAAATCTCATTGTTTTGTACATCATTATCATGCATCTAGCTAGTTTGTTAATTATTAATAATTATTAGCAATATCAATTGATTGAAAGAGATCGAGTCTAATAGAAATATATGAGAACTACAACAGAGTGTATAAAAGATTATATAAAAAAAATAAATTTATAAACTGGCGTAATTTTATAAAATCTATTAAATTTATTTTATAATATGACATATCTCATAAGTACATTCATATAATGTCTAATGTATTCCTCTAATTATATATCATGCTTGCTAGCATCACGTAGACAAGGCAATAATTCAGTGGACATGATGCCTATCCAAAATCATGTAGAACGAAGGGTCAATAGCTTTAGGTTGACAAAAGGTTGCAAAGCGAAAAAGTGGGTACTGCAGTAACCCCTTTCCTCTCCTCCTCATCAAGCTTGTAAAATGGGTTCATGCACCCGTACTACATTTCAATTATTGCTGGACCAGAAAAAAAGCAAAAGCATTAATATTTGAAGCACTAATAAAAATAATAAAGTTACAGTAATAATTAAAAAAAAAAAGCAAAACAAGAAAATTAAATGAATAATATATATAGATATAAAAAATTTATTCATCATCTCAATTTTTATCATCTTTCTATCATTTCATGATGTGATATTAAATGATAGGTTCACAAATAAAATATAATAAATAATCTCTAATAATCTAATACCACATCATAAGACGATAGGAGCATGTTAAAAATTAGGATGATGAATAACATTACTCATATATATATATATATATATATTATAAGGTAATGATACATTTATTCTTCCTTTATTATTATTTTACTACTTTTTTTTTTCTTTTTGTTATTTAAATTTGGATTAAAAATCTTAGAACATGAATTTCTTGAATAATCTAAAAGAAAAAAAATTTAATCAACCAACGTAATCATGTAATTTAATTAAAAATAAAATTAATTTTATAAAAATGGACTCAAAAAGTAAAAGAATATCAATTTTTACGTTCTAGGATATTGTGTGTGTATATATATATATATATAGGCAGTATGATCTGTAGCTGCCTCTGAATTAGTTGTTACTTAGTTTTAAGCAATATTAATTTCCCTTTCGGTACCTAATTTCTTGACCATATAGTTAGTTTCAGATCATCTGTTTTTCTCGTTTCTTTGTCCCTAATCGATCGAGTAGCTGTTCAAGTGATCTACTTTCGTTGTTTTGCTTTTATGGCAAGCCAATCATTCGGAAGATAATCATGATACCGTTGCATCTTAAATTAAAACCAATTTCTCCCACCCATATATATAAAATATAATAATATATATATATTTGATCTTATTTTTACGAATAATGTTATATACAAATTTTAAATAGACGAATTCTATACAAATATTTTACAATAAAAATTTATTTTTTTTATATTTTATTTTTAAAATAGATCCATTTTTTTAAAAAGACACGTTAGATGATGCTTGTCTATTTGAAATTTTACAATTTGTTTTTTCCTCTGCCCAGTGTTAAAGATCGAGATACTATTTTGCGATGCTCGGGCAAATCCTTTAATTTGTTAAAGTAGAATCATTATCCCTGATGATGACTGAGTTGCTGTAGCCCCTAGTCGTGGGCGGCCGGGACCATGCACGCACTCGTTCAAGTCATTAGCCCCACGTTATAAGTTGAACATGAACTTGTTTGTCTACTTTGTATGACCTGTCTTTAATTTTATGACGACGGGTTTGATCATTCTTAATTTCATGTGTGAAGAGAGAGAGATCAGAGAGTACGTAATTGGAGGAAGCTGGTACGTACGGATGATCATATTGATCTGTAAATAATCCCGAAAGAATAAGCGATAATTAACTCTTTCAGCTTGCAAGTCGGTGGAAACGACACATTAACATGATGTCATAAATTGATTTATAAAATTTAAAAATTTAAAAATAAAAAAATATTTTCAATCTAATTTATAATAATGATCAATACCATTATGCATGCTCACTACAAGAAAAATGAACATTTGTAATAGATTATTTACGATGAAAATGACTATTTATGATGAAAACAGATTCTTTTTAATAAAAAATAATCATTTTTACAGAAAATAACTAGTCATAAATAATCAATTTTTCGTAATGGCTGGATGGTTTGCCGATTATAACTACTTTTAAGAATTTGTTCATCATCATCATGTGTTAAATGGTTCTTAGAAAATTGTTTCCGCATTTTGACTAATTAGCAGCTAGACTTCAATATATAATTTCTATTTTTTTGGAGTGAGTTTTAGGTTTCATCGATCTTTGCCTTGGGCAACCACGTCCCTTTCCTTGCATGGTAATTACATTTTTACCATGCATGCAAAGTCTTTGAAATCCGAAAAATCTGGATGGAGGATAATATTCCAATTTTCAGGCTTGTCTGTATCCTATTTGCATATATATAACGTCCGGACAATGCCGAATTGTTGCGTGTTCAAGTTAGTTGAGTAAAAACACAAACAGGCACCGCTCAAACCAGAACTGTTATGAATGAGAGAGACTCTGAAGAAGCTTATTGATTGTAGTTTTGTATTGTCTGATGTTACGTACATGTGTGTGTGTATATATATATATATATATATATATATATAATGAAATTTTGGATTACGGAAATGACCCGTGAAGTACTGCTAGTAGTGAAAAGGAAGTGTCCATCTTTTGAAGGTCATGCATGAAGTGTTTCGTCCTTCTCAATCCTTTTCAGAGCATGTACGTAGTACTGATCGTGTACATTTTTTGGCACCCTTTTTACTTAAAAAAAAAATATATATATATTTATATATTCCAAAGCCTAACCAAGTTTTACGATTTCCATGCATGCATGCATGTTTATTTCGTTTTAAAAATAGCTAGTATATATTAATGCATGATGCATTTTTCCCGCTTCATCCAACCAACCTAACTACCTAGGTAGTTAAGAATTAAGAGAATTAAGTGAAATACTATAAAATCTTCCTGGTTAAAACTTTTCCATAACCTAAGATCACAGACGTACTTTTAAGGAAAAACAATTTCTATATTGTATGCAAATCTAGATGTCGTGGAAAACACGACAACATTTGCATGCATTCATCAATAAAAAAATATATACCACCCAAAGACACGCATGAACTCGTAGATCAAAAGTAAAGCAGGACGTACGTGTCAACAATGATGATATAGATTTGTTTAATCCCATAATATAATAATATGCCATTTTCTGCTCCAATCTCTCACACTTGATTATACTCAACATTATAAAAACCATAAATAAATGATTAATTGAATATATTGTAAGCTGGAAAGCTTTTGAAACATCAAAGGCTTTTAAAACTGAATGAGAAATGAATTATTTACAAATAAATTTCATAAAAGTAAATTTATAAATTAACGTAATTTGATATAATATATTATATTATAAAATAGATTTAATTTATTATATAAAATTACTTATATTTATGAGTTTATTTATGTGAGATCTCTTTATACTGGCAGCTATTTTTTTTCAACTTAAGAAAGAAAATAAGTATAAAGGATCAGTTACCTTTTTCTGTATAACCTGTACTATTTATCAACAAATTAAGTCATAAATACTGAACGAGTTAGCCAAGGAAACTATAATGTCGGTTTTCTATTTATTTTTCCATAGAATTTTTAAAGCTTCAAAAGTAAATCCCAACCTCATCAGCTAGACATATGATGATAAAGACCATAAAATTTATATGGTCACATGGACCTATCATCCCAGTGGCCCGGCGGCAAGAATTTAAAGCACAACTACTTCTGTTGCATGGGTTCTATTTATTTGGGAGAAAAACAAACCAAACTAAAGGCATGAAGTGCTAGCTGATCATCTTGGACGTAGCCCTTTTTGTTTTGCCATAGTCATATCTATCTGTTTAGTCTAAATCAAACCACAAAAAAAAAAAAAGAAAGCTTCTTTAATCTGTTATTTTGTTTGCATTAATCATTAAATGTGCTTTAATTCTAGTTACATATTTCATTCTCTATTATTAATTCATATCAATAATGACAACATTAGTTCTTTTGTATTGTTAATTCAAAATTGAGAGTATTATTCAACGAATTCCATACGTTTTCAACTTTTATTAATAGGGTAGTGATAATTTAAAAAAAAAAAAAGAGTAATGATAGACAATCTTATTTATTTTCACAGATTAGATAGGATGAGATGAGATAAATTGAGATTAAAATTAAAAGTTAAATAAAATATTATTAAAATATATATTTTTAATATTATTTTTATTTTGGAGAGTATTTTTATAAAATTATAATATTTTTATAATTTATTTGATAAAAATATTCATAGTTTAAATTGTGATAATTATTGAAAGCGTATATTTTGTCAAAATAATAATCACATTAATCATTCTGGGTGTACGGATTTCACACGTTAATCTTTCAGGGCTAGAACGGTCATTTGGGAAAAGGTCAAATGAAAGCGCGTCGGCACAGAGTGACACGTGCGAGCAGACGCAGGTAGTGGACACGACAACCATGGGAGAGAGAGAGAGGGGGGGGGGCTCGAGAATATATCCACACAACACTGAACATTATTTATGGTCATGGTATTATTGCGGGCCCCACAAGCAATGTTTTTCCAAAAAAGAAAAATTGACCCTCTAGACAGGTGGACCCCAGACCCTCGTGGGTTCACACGCCCCCTCCCGCGTCAGGACATATCCAATGGGGGCGAGGCCGAATCTGGATGAGCTCTGTGGGCCCGCACTCGGGCAAAAGGCCTCACAAGTCGACGCGTGTACAGTAGGTGGGTCCTCAACCCGATCGGTGCAAAAGTCCAAGGCGATGGGGCCCCACTCCTTCCCACAGAAAGTCACACGGGAGCTGTCTTTTAGCTGGCACGTGGGGTCCTTTTTCTGTTTGTTTTTGCCTTAAGACTAGTCTTTTTAAATTTAAGCAGTGCTTGTTAGTGTATTACGTGGCCGCTTATACGCCCCTCTTAACGATAAGAAATGATATTTATAATTGCACATTTAAAAAAGAAATTAAATAAATAAAAAATGTATATAAAAAATTATTTTTTAATATAAAATATAAAAAATGTATATAAAAAATTATTTTTTAATATAAAATTTTATTATATATAATTATATTTAATATTATTCTTTAGCGAACCAGATAAAGAGTTGGTATGTACGTAAGATAAGGTTTGATTCCTCCTCATGGTTATAACACTCGGACGACATGTACGGACGCACACGGATCAATGCTAAAATAGTAAATTTAAACTAATTTGGTCCTTTTGAAGTTTTCCGTGTATGCCAGGCTATCTGTGTTTGTATAAGAATATTTTCATTTGGTTTCTATAAAATTTTTTAATTAAAATATAATATTCTTAAAATTTTATTCTAAATTTTTTTCATATTTTAAAAACTTATATCTCATTTCCTATTCTTTTCTCATTCTATTAAAATAATTTTTTTTCTTTTTTTTTATTAATTTTTTCTCTCACTCTTATTTTCATTCTTAACTACTAACTCTTTTGTATTTTCCTCTTGTTTTCAAATATCACATATAACTAATTTTGTAAGCATTTTATACGAATTTTTTCTCAGATACCATAATAATTTTAAACTATTACAGTATTACGAATAATAATTTTTTTAAAATATGTGCGATTTCCAACGTGATTATATTTTGTAATATGTTTTTGTCAACATATATAACAATAATATTTGATTTGCATTGTCTACCAGCAACAACTTTTGTCCTTTTATCCAACATTAATTCACAAATAACAAAAAAACCCTTGCTTACAAAGATCAGAGAAACCCACAAATACAATTTCTTATGACAAATAAAATAGGAGATCCAAAAAAAAGTTAGGTTTTGAGTTAGCAAGAATAGATCTCAGTGAAGTGTAATACATAAAAAAATCCAAATACATACAACTAGTAATAGCAATCTAGAAATACATATCCTCATAAAAAAAATTCCAAATACATACAACCAAGAACAGATCTCAATGAAAGCATATAGATTACTTTGAGTGTGTGTTCGATTTGTGCAAGAGAAAAGGACGGAGTCCAACCATGGAGGATCTTGAGAATGAAATGCGATAGAGAAGCTAGGTGGCCAGTCATGGAGGATCCCGATTCTCACAAAATCTAGCAATGAAGGAAGTCGAAATATAATGAAATGTGCGAGAGAGAAAGGGGGAATCCAGCCATGGAGGAAACTGAGAGTGAGGGATATGAGGACTTACAAAAATTGCTGATGGAGAGGCTGCCGTCAATAGTAGCTGCGTTGCGAGGGAGGGGCGATATGGACGAGGGCACCCAACCGTCGAGAGAGAAGAAGATGCGAAACCAACAATAGGCAAGGAACCAAAATCATGATTAAGATGTACAGTGGTTCCCCAAATATGGAGAACCATTGTAGCATCCAAAAATCTCATCCCTAATTTAGGGATTTGGATGGATGGAGGTTTTAGGTGCAAATCCTAAACTTTTCCCTAAAATATAGAGATAAAGGACATATGCAGAATATGATGAGAATGCTCTAAAACTCCTACCATAATTTTTAGCAAATAAACGTAAAAACATATTAATTAGCTTTATTACGGTAAAGTGCCAGCCTTTATTCATCATTCTTTCTATTCATCATTTCTACATTACACATCATACTTAATTTTTTATTTTTTTTATTTTGTATTTTTATTCTTGCTAAACTAAAAAAATTCTTCTATTCATTGTCCATGTACCACAAATTTGATAAGGGAAAAAATCATGTGTAGTGTGCGGTGTAGGGATGATAAGTAGAATTTTTCTTAGCAAAATTAGAGCATTTTTATTTTTTATTATTCTAAATTCAAATAGATAAATATTCATTGTTATTTCTTATTTTTCTTCCAAAACTAAAAAAATAAATTATCATAAAAATCAGATTTTCTTATTTTTGTTAATGTGAGATTATATTTTTTGTTTTGTTTTTTATAGTATTAATAATTCAATAAAACTATTTTTTATTAAACATTTAACTAATTTATATTACCATAAACATATTAATTACCACAGTCCAGGTAATACATAAATTATTTTATGACATAAAAGCATATGATAATTTTCAAAAATAGGGATAAGGAAGAACATGAGACTATAATTGTAAATTTTTAATCTCTCACTTAGGGTCTAAAATTCTTTGTAATGATTTTTTTGCTTAAAAACTCAGCAGAACCAAAACAGAAAAAAACAAAACTCACCAAAAAACAAAAAGCACAGGACTTAGAAAAACACTAGCACTCTTTTTCTACAACCGGCCATAATTTACTTTATTCTTTGTTTTCTCCCAAACAACTTTGCTTCATCTACAAATAAAAGTGACTAATTTCATTGTTCAAGGGGGCTTGAATAAAGCATCGCAGAATAAAATCGAATTAGAGATTAATGAGAACTAATTCCCTATCTAATTAGAGTATCAACATTGAAGAAGATGAAGTTTTAGTTAGGGGATAATTAATTTCCCCAACACTAAAAGCCAATTAACTTAATTGACCCTTTTTGTCTTTATATAACTGTTTTTGAATAAAAGAAATGCTCTTTAATTTACAATCACACAAAAATGTAACAATAAATAAGATCTTATTAGTAGATGTCTTTCACAAATAAACCAAAAACCAGAACATGAGATGGGCAATCTGCCCTATCCAGTGAGTCTGAGAGAGTACATATGAGGTGAGAGCGGGGAGTAAAATTACCACCTTGTCTAGGCAGGTGTGGGTAGCAACTAGGGGTGGCAATTTGTGTTTATGGGTCATGTTCGTATCATGGCAAGTCATGGACTTTCGATTATATGGGTCAACTAGAATACGTCACGTTAAGCTAAACCAGTTAGGTTTTCAAATTCTAACACAATTCATTTCAAAAGCTACTTAATACACTTTCTTGAAAGAAAATTTCTTCTTGAGGGGCTTCCCTTCTCTCTATCCTCCCCCAAAACTCAGAGTCGGCTAGAGGGGGTGGGAGCTTCGGCTCCTTCCCCCTCGTTTCCCCTCCCCCTCTCTGTTTTTCTTCTTGTGTGTATATCATTTAGGTTGTATTTTGTGTTTTTTCAGGCAAATAAAGGGAGAATCACCGTTCGACTCTTTTTGGTACCCAATAGCCAACACGCACCCCACCAGGAGGTTGCCCAGCTGCCGATCTGCATGACCACCAAACCCAGCCTCAACCAGCGTGGAGGGTAGCCCGCACGCGCGGGTCAAAAAATCGGAGTCCGTCAGCGCGTGGCATTCACGTGCCACCGAGGAAGCTTCTGCCACTGCTACACGCGGCTATTCCTGTATCGAAGACTTCGGTTCTCCCAAGATCGACCATCGGTGTCCCTCCAGCAGCCTTTTTTGTGCACTGCTTTTCTATTTTATAGTATTTTCACAATGTAATTTATTTTATATCTTGTCTTAATGTTTTGTTTATGTAGGGTCATTCGGACCTTAGTCTGAATGGGATTTCTCCCCCCTCTGCGTAGGCGGAGATGGTGAGGTTACTCCTCCATATTCTGATTAGTCGGATATAGAGTTTTGTTACATGGTTACTGTTACCTTTGTCGTGGACAGAGCTATGCTATCTCTTAGACTTAGGTCTTTAGAGATTGGCCATCGGGACTAGACCAAGTTAGACACGAAAACGTGCTGGGAAGCTATTAACGTTTGTAATTGACTTTTTTAAGTCAACTTTGTATGTCATCTTTAATGAATGAAATGAGACATGTTATTATAAAAAAAAAAAATGACTCATTTAAATAATAGGTGATACAACACGATCTGTTTTGACCCGTTTAATAATTAATTAGAAATGGATCAACACGACATGATCCATTTCAATCCATTTGAACTTGTTTCATGTAAATAGCCGATTGAACTGACCCGTATAACTCATTTGACCTGATTAATATAATTTTACTTAAAAATTAAAACATACAATTATTAGTAGTAGCAATATTTAAAAATAATAATAAGAATACGTACTAACAAAAAATATCAATATTTTTAGATTTTAAGCTATAATAAACCAATATTATAAACTCAACAATAACAAATATGAGTATAGATCCAAAATTACAATCTCGACAAGAAAATCATAAGCACATTAGGAAATACCAGTATTACCCAATAATAATAAAATTGTAATTTTGAAATAAAACTTAAACGGGTTATTGCAAGTTGATTTCGGATTAAGCAGGTTAACTCGTTATTAATTTGTTTATTAATCGTGTCTTAACAGGTCAACCAGTTTTGATCTGAATTCATTTATATCAAACTTAAATCTACTAATTTTTTGTGTCGTATTCGTAGTGGATTTACGGATCGTGTCTCATATTTCCACCTCTAGTAGCAACTAATAAGGTGAGATTCTCCCTAATCTCCACATGATAATTAATTTCCCAAGTTTTAATAAATGGTAGGCCTTGATGATCTTACAAGTCGACTAATATATATATATATCTAGGCAACTGCCAAAATATAATCATCAAACTCCAAAATTCCATGAACGCAATGAATGAGTTTTGTTCAAAATGCATAATATATAGCCAAAATTTACCACAACTCATCAACTTGGGGCATTGAATATAACTAATTGACATAGACACAATTCACAATCACCAAAATGAGATTTCTTACTGTCTTCATTAAGAATTGAATTAGAACTAATTCAAATTATATCCTAAATAGCATAGAAGAGTAAGGTAAAGGACATAGTTGATAGATATCAGAGATAGAATTATCAAAAGCATTGGGAGTTGGTGGGTGAGGATGTGTGCAACTTTACCCTTCAAATCCTTAACCATGGTGGCACTTTGTCTGAGGGCAATGACACGTTCATCTCCCTTATTCCTAAAGTTAAAAATCCAAAGACAGTAGGTGACTATAGACCCATCAGTTTGTGCAATGTATTGTATAAAATTGTCTAAAAAACACTTGCAAATAGGTTGAAAATCATAATTCCCAAAGTTATTTCATTGAACCAGAGTGCTTTTGTACCTGGTAGGCTAATTACAGATAACACTCTGGTTGCTTATGAGATATTACACTCCATAAATACAAGGATGAAAGGAAAAAAAATGATTCATGGCTCTTAAGCTTAACATGAGCAATGCTTAATATAGAGTCGAATGGAGTTTTGTGGTTGCAGTAATGTCAAAGATGGAGTTCCCTCAGCAATGGATTAACATCATACAGAATTGCCTTAGATCAGTGTCATACTCCATCCTGGTTAATGGGGAACCTTAGCAGAAGTTCTGGCCTTCAAGAGGCCTTAGACAAGGGGACCCTATTTTCCTATACATTTTTATCCTATGTGCTGAAGTCTTGACTTCCCTACTAAATAAAGCTGAGAGAAATAGGGCCTTAACACCTGTTCAAATTGGGAGAGGTCTAATCACAGTGAGCCACCTTTTCTTCGCAAATGATAGCCTTATGTTTTGCCAAGCTAACACTGTGGAGTTCAACTGTGTGCTTAGTATCCTTAATCTTTGTGAGAGGGCCTCAGGGCAGGTTTTGAATAAAGAAAAATCCTCAATCTTTTTCAATAAGAATACCAAACCTGAAACCAAACAAGAGGTCTTGCAATTAATAGGAGTTAAATTCTCTAGGGCCTTTGAAAAATACTTGGGGCTGCCTGCATTTGTGGGAAGAGAAAAAATTCCAGTCTTCCATTCCCTTGTGGACATAACATGGACTCGAGTAGCAAATTGGAAGACAGTATTTATCTGTAGCAGGGAAATAAACCCTCCTTAAAGCAGTTCTCCAAGTCATTCCTATATATGTCATGGGGATGTTTCTACTTCTAGTTTCCATCACCAAGAAACTGAACCAACTGCTCAGGAAGTTCTGGTGGGGTTACAATGAAGATACATCCAAAATTCAGTGGGTTGGTTGGACAAAATCAGCACCAATAAAAAGTCTGGAGGCCTTGGTTTCAGGACTTTAGAAGGTTCAGTCTAGCTCTACTATCGAGGCAAGGGTGAAGGATACGATAGAATCCAACCTCTTTGGTGTCCATGATTCTTAAACAGAAGTATTTCAACCAGGTGGGGCTGCTAGATTCAAGACTGGGGCCAGGACCTTCCTTTGCATGGAAAGGCATTCAAACAGGACTAAACTTACTAAGGAATGGACTCATGTGGAGGATAGGCAATGGAACCAAGATGAACATTTGAGAAGATAGCTGGATTCCAGGCTTTCAGTCAGGAAAGGTGATATCTACTCGAGATGTAGATTGCTGGTGTGAGAAAGTCAGTGACCTCATAGACCCCCAACAGAAAAAATGGAAGGAACCTCTCCTAGTGGAACTCTCTCACCAGGAAATAGATGCCATAAAAGCTATACCGATTAGCTTGGGTGGCAAGGATGATGTGATGATCTGGTCTTGGACCAATAATGGTCTATTCAATGTTAAAAGTTGTTACCATCTCAGCAGAGAGATGGATAGATCTCTGGAAGGGGAGAACTTTGATAAAGCCAGAGAGAAACTGATATGGAAGAAGCTATGGAAGTTGGATATACCTCCTACAACAAAAATGTTCATATGGAGAGCAAGTAGTGAGGCTCTCCCAACTCTTGCTAATCTGAAAAAGAGGAAGGTAGTAGAAAACAACTCTTGTCCCATCTGTAAATTGTGGCCTGAAACCTCTAGACATGTACTATGGGGATGTGTAGCAGCTCGGGATGTTTGGTGTCAAGCAGGTAAGAAAGTGCAATAGATGAATTTCTACAGTGATATATTTTTTGACATCTGGGCAGTTCAAGTGAACCTTTTAGACACACCAAAACTTGGAAAGGTAGCCACCACCTTGAGAGGCATATGGACAAGGAGGAATGAGTTTATCTATGACAAAGTGTTGAAACATCCTACAATGCTCTACCAACAGGCCAAGATTGAATTGTTATCATTCAAAGAGGAACTCAAGGATTCAAGGGCAGCTACTATCAAACCTCCTAATGCGAAGCCAAAATGGTCAAAGCCTACTTAGGATTGCTTCAAGGTGAATTGGGATGCTGTTGTGAGGGCTGGAGAGGAAAAAATTGGCATTGGGGTAATCATTAGAGATCTCCAAGGTCAAGTCATAGGCACCCTTAGTGCTAACAGACTCCTCAGAGTTACTGCTTTCGATGCATAGGCTTATAGTTTACTGCTAGCAACTGTATTCTGTAAGGAGTTAGGCCTATCCCGGGTCTATTTTGAAGGAGATTCTAAGCAAGTAGTTGATCTTCTTCAATCTAGCACCCCAAATTGGACTATAGGAGGCTACCTCATAGGAGACTCTCGCAAAGTACTAGACTCATGCACCTCTTGGATAGTCACACATGTCAATCGGGAAGCCAACATGGCAGCTCATCATTTGGCAAAAGCTAGACTAGAAGGCAGGGAGGATCTCTATGATATTGAACAATGTCCAAGTTGTATTGTGTCTATTGTAACTAAAGAGATGTTATAAGTCTCAAGTGTTATGCCGTTGGCTTATTCACCTTGTTGTAAACTCTATCTTATTCTAATGAGATTAGATTTCTCTTTCAAAAAAAAAAATGTAAATGGCCCAAGGCAAGAATCCAAGTGGCCAACAAATCTCAATATCTAGGCTATTTTAGGAATACAAGCCTCTAACTTCTTATATATATTCAAAACGTATGAAACATCTTATTTTTTGTTGTTGCTCAAACCATTGTGTCACCAAACTATTGGAAAAAGTTCCATAAAAGGTTTTTACAACTTAGGATGAGTTAAGGCTTTTAAAAAATTAACTCACTTTTAATTCATCAAGTGTGTTGGGTTATTCCACCAAAACACACTTGCTTTTGGCTGTCTAAGTTTAAGAAATCAAGTTAATGCCATTCTCTTGTCTTCATCATTGCCTCAACCCTAAGTAAAACTATCCTAAAAATGTTACACACTTTTACACAAAAAAATTAAATAAATATGACTGCCACTCATAACGTATATATGTTGTTGTCCAAATTTTAGCGAAGACTAAAAGATATTGATCATTGTGCAGATTTCAGCAAAGAGTTTTGGTACTTAGAATTTCTCTCTAAAAACTTTATATTTATCTCATGATGCCTAATTAAGGCATCCTTTGATTATTTTTTTTCTTGAAACACTACCCAAAAACTCACTAGCTTGGTTTCGTATAGGGTTTAGTTGTTGTTTCAATGGAAGTAAATTTTGCAAACTCATGATTGAGTTGGAATAGGTGAGACTTTGCATGATTTTATGATGCAATGTAGAAAAACAACATGTAGTATGGCTTGATAGAGAAGCTTTGTACTAACATCTTATGAGAGTAATTCCTTGACAAAGTTGTTACCATATTTGACAACAATAATAGAATTTTTTTTTTTACAAAAAGTGTTTTTTGAGTTCTAACCTAGGCAAAACATTTTTCACAGTTGATTAAACAAACCTAAACCTCTTTGAAACCAACTAAACATATAAAAAAAAATCATGCTAGGGACTTTGTAACATAATTTTATGGCTATCCTTAATGTTGTTTTTAAGGCTTTGACAATGACCAAAAAACCCGAGTATGAGATGATTATGAGCAATCTAGCACCAAGACTTTAGAAAATCTCAATTGCATCACTTAGGAGTAGAATCACCTCATGTATGCATTGTTTAAGTAATTCAAGAACAAAAGACAATTGAAATACAACTTCTAGTGTCCTAAAAGAGGAGAAATCAGTTCTACCTTGTAGTCTAGAAAGTAATATTGACGAAGGTTTGTATAGGTATTCACATAGTATTGTGTGAAAGATTTCTTAGGTTGCTAATTAGATAAGTGCTTTGATATTGTGAAGTTAAGAGAAGTAAGTAAATACAATCATGCATTTGTTCTTTAGCATAGATATTCTAATGTTTCTTTTATGAAATTTTGTTAAATTAAAATTATGAGAATGTAAAGCTTGTTCTTTGGTAGCCCTATCTAGACACCCTAATATTAAGGAGGAATGTGAATCTAAATGGTTTATAGATTGGTATGCTTCCTCCATGTTCGATATTTATGGTAAATACTAACTTAAATGATGAATGATGAATAAAAAGAAAGGAAAGAAAAACAAAGTTACTGTATGAATAATTGATGTGGTGCATGTTAATGTTTTATTGCTCTTTTAACTACATAAGATTAACAATATTAAGAACTAGATGATCACAAGAAGATGACATGCAAGGAATGGCTCACTCGAGCGAAACTAAGTTTATTGAGCGATAACTATCTCCTTTGACTAGGTTTAACCTAAGGTCTTGGGTTTAGAATTGTAATCTTTAAGATCGTCAACCTTTACACACGAGGCATGATTGTGTGTTGGACACCTAGAGATTAAAGAAATGCATGATGTTTAAGTTTATGAATGATGTTTAAGTTTATAAATATTAGTTAAAAGTGAAAACTTTTGTATCATGTCTTTTACAATGTGATATATTTGCATATCGAGTACTCAACTCGTTGTTGTTTTTAATATTTTTAATGTTCTAGTTATAGAGGCATGCAATGAAGGATGTATCAACCTGACTTAGCTTGTGGAGATCGAGACTTAAGAGTTGTTTGAAAGATGGAATGATTTCATCTCATTACATCACACCTCATCCCATTCCCAAAAATCATTCAAACACAAAATTTTTCAATTTCAAATATTCAACTTTTTCATCTAGTCATTACCTAATTATTAAAACTTTTCTAAACTTCCAAACGAACACAAAAAATAATTCAACATTTTCAAATCTCAAAACAAAAATAATATTAAAAAATTATACTTTAACAATACTTTAACGTTATAATATTTTTATTCAGTTTTTTTTCTCTTATTTTCCAAAACATCATAAAACATCATAATTCAAACTATTTCATTATTATTCACAGATTTCTCATCTCATCTCATTCCTTAGACTTGTTATCCTAGCACTTGAAAGTTCTTATATATATGTATGTATGTATGTATGTATGTATGTATTATATTTATTTATTTATTTAAGATGACTTTTATAATATAATAAAAATATTTTCCAACAAAAAAAGACTAAATGAAGGCCAATATGGTATCAACTATTTTAAATCGGATAAGATAAAATCCCACTTTGTATATAATACTCACTCACCCGCCTGTTCAGGTTAATATATGGTAAATCCGCCCAATTTTCTTGTAAATGGATGGATATTGGGTGGACATGTCACAGGTGCTTAGGATTGTAAAAAAATCGAGAAATTTGTAAACCAACCAGTGGGTTCAGTCTGGTACCTGTTCCTATTTAGTAAAATTGGTTGAAAATTAGATTTTGGTTTTTAGAACACTGGTTTGAACCAAGCTAGATAGACCGAAATTGTAAAAATCGAAAGTTTCAATTTTGGTAGTGAATCGGTCTGATATCGATTCTTAAGTTTCTAAAACTGGTGTATACCTGTTGAAAACCGAACCAATATACACCCCTATATGTGTGCTCATTGCCAAACCCTACCTATTATATCTACCTATAACACATTCATTGGAAATTGAAAATTGATTGTATAAACAAAGCCGAAGAAGTATATCGACTAATAAAGAGAAGGGGGTAGCATATTGTTCTTTAATTAAGAAAAATACTACATGGAATTTTTTTTATTTCTCATCTAAATTAAGTACATGTCCGTGGTTGTTTGAGCGTATGCCTTGGAATTCCAATTGCTTTATCTTCCAACTGGTGCAGCCAACCACAAAATAATAACAATAATAATTATAATAATAATAATAAAGAAAAAAGTAAATGAAATAGATCAATGAGATATTTTATAGTCAGAAAAGTCAAGAGAATTCCTTGGGACACAACTCGTTCTTACTCTATTATTATACGCTGGTGGAAGTCGACATTTCCTAGTTTCTC
The DNA here is from genome assembly GCA_029856935.1 of Cyclocarya paliurus. NCBI lineage: Eukaryota > Viridiplantae > Streptophyta > Magnoliopsida > Fagales > Juglandaceae > Cyclocarya > Cyclocarya paliurus. Next base: position 9,145,573 of record CM056956.1, read on the forward strand.
AGCTGTTTTGTGTGTCCTCCTGACCCACCATTCTTACTGCTTTGAGCTTCTTCTTTTCTTTTCTTTTTACATCTTTCTCACAAACTATTTATTAGATTTACATCAAATTAACGTGCTTGCATCAATGATGCGAAAGGGACGTCATCAAGTTTTCTTCTTCTTCTTTATTTTTTTTCCCAATCTCAGATGTTTTTCCCAATAGGACAGGCAAAGGTGGAAAAAACTATTAAAATGTTTTCTTTAAATTTTTTTGGAGAAAGTTATTGGACTGTGATTTTTTATTGTTAAATTCTCCCTCTTATTTTTTTTTTCCCTAGAATTACACGTCTAGTTTGAAAAATAAATTGGATTCTGGCTAACGTTTTTTGTGAGGCCCTAAAAACTTTCTGTCTTTTATTTATTAGTATCATTTTCATAGGAGAATTGCAGAGACTTTAGTACTCTGACAAGAGCAACTCCCAAAGGCCCTGAACAGAGTATTGTTCCCATGATAGACAGTTAGATAGAGAGACATGTGCACAGATGTATCCCCTCCTCGTGTGTATTAGCCATAATTGATTGGTACTCAGGCGTCTGTACGTTTCTGGCATCCTTTGAATATGGGTTCTCTCTTTTTCATTTTTTTTTATCTTATATTTTATTAATTTCTTTTGGTTGTGATCTTTGATGGGTTTTGTGTCGGTCTAAATCATTTCAATCCTTAAAATAATGTTTCTCTCTCATTTCTCTATCGATATAAACACCATAATTACATATTCCGCATCTTCTTTCTCTTCATTCCATTCCCAGAGTATGAAGATAGACATATACAGCTTAATTATTTGTCATGAACTAGAGTTTCACATCAGAGTTTTCAAGTTTTTCCTTTGATGGATTTTGTAAGAAATGCTTACGGATCTTTCGTGGATGTGATGGATTCATCATCAGCTTTTCTCTCTTGCTTTTCAACAGGATATGTCCGTACGGCATCAGTCAGAAACCGCATCAATGATCGAGTAAAGCATTCAAAAATGGGCTGAATTCATAACCCTCCAAATTTTCTGTTATCTTTTCTTTCAAATCCATGGGGACGTACTTTCACGGGAGATCAGAATTCCAAGCCGCCGCAGATGGGCTTCAGACACTTTACCTCATGAACCCAAACTACGTACCCTACTCTGACACCCAAGACCACCACCATCCAGCAGCCAACATGCTTCTCCTCAACCCTGCCGGCAACGCGCTCAACTCTGCTACCCTATCTCACGCGCCACCCCCTAGTCAACACTTTGTCGGAATCCCACTGATTCCCACGAACAATTCAGAAGATCCAAACCGTCCATCCATGCTAGGTCCGCAAGAAATTTCAGCTCTCCATGGCATCGCCACCTCTCGTGTTCACTACAACTTATGGGGACCGGTGGATCACGCGGCTTCCGTGACAGCGGCGAGCAGCTCCGGCGGCGGCGTGGACGTTGCGTCGCAGATGGGTTTTGGTGGACCTACGCAGCAGGGTTTGTCGCTTAGTCTGTCTTCGCAACAGACGGCTGCGTATAATAGGTCACTTTCGGGTACTGAGCCTCGTGATCATGTTGCAGCAAGGCATGTTCATGTTCAGGGTATATCGCCGACAAGTGGGGAGGATCTGCGTGCGTCAGGGAATTCTCCATCGTCCGTATCGGCCGTGTCAAACGGAATTCCGGGCATGCAAAATGTTGTTTTGGGCTCAAAGTTCTTAAAGGCTGTACAGGAAATTCTTGATGAAGTTGTAAACGTTGGAAAGGGAATGAAAGTGGCCTCCTCGCTGGAGGGGACCAAAGAGAAGATGAAGATGAATAATCAACCTACGGATGCGATACAAGATATTGGTCAAGGGGAAAGTAGTTCTAAGCAAGCGGCTGAGCTCACCACGGCTCAGAGACAGGAGCTCCAGATGAAGAAGGCAAAGCTTGTTAACATGCTTGATGAGGTACATATATATTCTTTCATGACACTTTTCTTGTTGGTTTTCATTTCTTTTCTTCATTAAGCTATACATGATTTTGGTTGATGTTTTATATAATTGGAAACAAGTAGTCAAATTTCGGTTTTCCCAGTAATTGAGGTTGGGTCTTAAAACAAGTGGTCGATCGTCTTTAAAAACATGTTATAATCTAGGTGGGTTTCAGTCCCATTCAGGTCACTCAAACTTACAGACTTAGTAATTATCTAAATTAAATTTGGAAACGAATTAAAGTAAAATTTGATAATATCGAAGGGAATAATCATATATGGCTGGACCTTATCTTTTTTTTTTTTCATGTATCGTTAGGCTTGCTTGCGGTCCTTGTCATTTGGGTCCAATATCTGCCAAGCTCATGTAGGACGTACTTTAAAACTGTCACTTCTAATTGTCTTTTTGGTTTGAACATGAAGGTGGAGCAAAGATACCGACAGTATTACCACCAAATGCAGATTGTGGTGTCTTCGTTCGAGCAGGCAGCAGGTTTAGGTTCGGCAAGATCGTACACAGCCCTTGCTTTACAGACTATCTCAAAGCAATTCCGGTGTCTCAAAGATGCAATTTCCTCACAAATAAAAGCCACTAACAAGAGCTTGGGTGAAGAGGATTGCTTGGGAGCAAAGGCAGAGGGTTCAAGACTGAGGTATGTCGATCAACAGCTACGACAACAGCGGGCGCTGCAGCAGATGGGAATGTTCCAACACAACGCTTGGAGACCCCAGAGAGGATTGCCTGAACGAGCTGTTTCTGTTCTACGTGCTTGGCTCTTTGATCACTTCCTACACCCGTAAGTGTCTTGACATGCGCGGCTAACCCAGTCCAATCACAATCTGTTTCCCTCTTTTCTCTCGTTAGTTAGAATAGAGTATTACTACCTTTGTTCTCTTTGTAAATGTTTTCTCCTTGAGTTTGCAGCTACCCTAAGGATTCAGATAAAATTCTGCTTGCAAAACAAACTGGGCTAACACGGAGCCAGGTAAATTATTAAATGTATTGGATTAATCAAGATATATCGTAGTTTTCGATTTCATGTCATGTTTCTTTTCAATTTCTTTACCATCTCAACCTCTTAGTTATGTCAATTCTTATCAAAGAGTACAACATTAATGCAGGTGTCCAACTGGTTCATAAATGCCCGAGTTAGGCTCTGGAAGCCAATGGTTGAAGAAATGTATTCAGAAGAAATTAAGGAACAAGAGCAAAGTTCTCAGGATAATATTACAAACAAGCGAGAATCCAACAAGGAATCGGGATCAAAAACAATTGCACCTCAAGAGAGTGCTGCCATTAGAATTGATCAAAGTAAAGGCCTTCAATCAAAACCAGAAACTTTCACCAACCCAAGCTTTTGTTCAACGGAAATCTCTAACTCTTCAATGTCAACATCTCCCATGGGCGGATCCATTCAAACCCAGTCAGCCATTAACCTAATTGGATCTTCCAACATACAAAGAAGTCCCAAGAAACCAAGGAATTCTGAAATGGAGAATTCTCCAGATAGAATCTTCTCAATGGACATGGCCATGAAACCCGATCATGAGACAAGTAGAGACAATATCAGCACAAAGTTTGGAACTGAGAGGGCGCAGACCAAGGATGGCTATTTATTTTTCAGTGGCACTACCGGTAGCGATGGTGGCGGATTCAGTACATATCCAATGGGAGACTTTGGAAGGTTTAATCCCGAGCAATTAGCACCAAAGTTTCAAGGAAATGGTGTTTCCCTCACTCTTGGCCTTCCTCACTGTGAGAATCTGTCTTTAGCAGGAACCGGCCAGCACAGCTACCTCTCGCACCATAATATTCCAATGGGAAGCAGACTTGAAATGGGAACCCCTGAAACTGAATTTTGTGTCATCAACCCGCCGCAGCATTCTCACTCTAACGATGGCTACCAGAACATCGACATTCAAAACAGAAAGAGGTTTGCTGCCCAATTGCTGCCAGATTTTGTGGCCTGAAATTGAAGGTGCATGCACCTCTCCCACTTCAGGCCCTTATATTTGCTACCACTGCAAATCACTTAATTAGACATGTTATGATCTGCAGGATATATATTGCAGCTAAATATATATATATAGTTAATTAAATGACTCTTTAGGACTGAGAATTAAGGGAAACGGTGAAATTAGTCTTGTTGATTTCGGTTTCCACCATCTTTGTTGTCCATGCATTGATCCATTGAAAGAGGAGAAGCACGTTTAAATCTAGGGAAACAAGTCAGAATAGGGTCGATATAGTTGCAGGAAACAAGTAGGTTTTCTTAATTAATGGCTTATGGGTTGAACTTTCAACATTGGGGATCGTTTATGTATTGTATTGATACCTTTTGATATTGCTAGCTAGCTAGGTTGATTGGAAAGTTTCATCATGAATAGCTAAATGGTCTATATATATATAGAGTTTGTAAATTAATTTCTTGTAAATCATGTGTACGTACATTTTTGTGTTTCAAGGCATCAATATCATGCGGTTTCAGGAGGACATTTACATGCACAGATAATATTGGAAATAAATCATGATCTATTTGTGCTTCATGTAATTTATATAAATAACTTTTCTAGATCTGTTAATGAACTTTTGCTACATTTTCCACAACATGAGATCCTTGCATGGGCTCGCATTGTACGTAATACACTATCATCGTGTATTACATGCATGAATGCCAAGTACTACGGTACGTACGTACTAGCTATATAGGACTGTTTATTTTTATTTTTTTAACTTCAGTATTTTTAAAAAATAAAAACAAGATATTCCCCCTCTTGCTAGTTAGGACCACTACAAGAGAATGTGTTTTATGGGATGAAATGTTTCGTCTCAAAAAACTATAATTTCATCCTAAAAGATTATTAGAGATGAAGAATTTTTGTCTCTAATCTATCCCAAAAGGCCTGTCTCAAAAGGTTTTTTAGGATGAAATTTGAATTTCATCCCAAAAAATACTTTTAGGGATGAAATCGGATGGAACCGATCGAAAGCGTTCAATCAGGATTTTTTTTTTGGAAAAAGCTTTTTCATCCCAAAAATAGTTTGAATGGAACATTTTACGTTCAAATGGCCTGGAATCTATTCGAACACTATCGAAATTTGATTCCAACAACCAAATTTATTTGATCTTGATTGATTGGATAGAGTGTTCAAACAATTTATTTCTTTTCAAACAGATACATTTATGTTCAAACAAAATTAATCTGATCGAACATGATTCATATATGTTTGAATTGAAACATCTGTTCGAATGGGTGGTTCAATATTTGTGTTCGAACGGTGTATGGTACATTCGCATAATGACAAATGTGTTCGAACAAAATATTATTTGTTCGAATGTTAAGACATGTTGTTCAAATGGAAAATTTATATATTCGAACATAATTGATTGTTCTCAAGTCATTCGAATGGTTTTGGTTCCTAGTTCAAACAGAAACTAAAATGCGTTCGAAGATTAATAAATTGCAATCTACCGTTTAAACTTGGTAATTTACACTCGAACGGTACTCATAATATAGAACTCTTCATTCAAAATATGAAACTAATATTAAATATTTTAATTAAAATATCACATTTGTTCAAATGTTCAAGTGAGAATAATAAAAAGACAAGTAAAGAAAATAAGTTCTACGATTGTGGTGGCATAGAGTTTTGAGATATCATTGATTGCCACTGTTCGAACATTTTTTGGGATTGAATCTCCAGTTTCTTCTGCATTAATCTCGCCTCTAAATCCGCTACCTAATCTAATTGAATCTGCAACTCTATTTGCGTGGACCTCAAATGTTCTATCTCGAGTATTGCTTCCTCTAATTTTCGAGAATTGTTATTTGATTTGACTTGAGATAAAGATGATGATGTTAAGGAAGGTTTCACGCAACGTCCTAAGTCCCTCAAATATCCAAAACATAGTCCAAGAACTTGATAAAATATCTTAACATCATTGATAAATGATTTATTAGATGGAGCTGTAACAGTTTGCTTAAGTGATACCATCTTGTCCTATAAAAAAAATATTAGAGATAGTATAAATAACAAAAATATTATTAGAAAATACAAATAACATTACTAATTTTTTAGATAGTCGATAAAAAGATTGAGAACTCGCATGATGGCGTATCGTTAAATTTGCTCTATTTGCTTTGTTTACAGTACTCCCTTTCTTAAAAAAAAAATATTATTATTATATTTGTTTAATGCATTTATCATATACCATAAAGAAAGATATCGGCAAAATTACCTGATAAGTGGAATCTTCAAACATATCATAAAATTTCTCCTATTCGTTTGGTGACATTTCTTGGAATAGATTTTGAGGTGCCTTTGTTGCACTACTGAACATCTGATAGTGTGCATGACATCTACTTTTGTACATCCAGAAGGCATTGGACATCAACTCCTTAACTGTTAGTCAATCCTCTCGTTGGCCAAAATTAAGTTCAAACTCATCTTTGAAAAAATTATAAATGATTAGTCTAAATACAAACTAATTATAAATTAACATGTTATATTTAATTATTTTCTAAGTAACTTATTACCAGACAATAATTTTTTATGTGATCTTTCACATCTTTGAGAATTTTAACCCAGGAGGATGTAGCCATTGGTGCATATGTGCGAGTAAGGGTACTAACATAAGAAGCAAGCCAAGTTGTCGAATCTCCAGAGCCACCAGTGTGATCATCAGGAATATCAACTTTAATTTTTTTTTCGCTTTCTTTACTTTTTCTATACAGACACCCCTAGTAGTGTCTCAACTTCGGCAATGACTTACAATAGCTATACAGTAATTAAAGCACATAATATCAAAAAAATTATTTTATATTTAAAATAACTATTACTTAAATCATCATATAAAATCAAGTTTACTTTGGTAAAATACCTTATTCTGGGTCTGGTGATGTTGGCTCACCATTCATAGCTAGCGAACCAATTAGGGAGTCGGTAATGGATGGAGATGACACACGAGTTGCTTTGCGTTTGGGAGACATATTTGTTTTAAACTGTAATAAATTATTATTCGAAAAAATGTTTTTATATTTATGACAATGATACTTACCCAAAATTTAATTTCATTCACTATCAGTTTTGTTGGACTAGCCACCCTCATTCTTACTAGACACTTCAGTTGACTCATGTTTTTCTGACCATCCACCCTCAATTACTTCTGGTTCAACATCTTCTCTATGCAATGGAACCATGTCATATTATCTGAGATCAACAAATAAATTGATGCCTGATTCGTTTTCTTGGTATGCTTCTTCATTTGTTGGGCCATCAACCTCTTCATGTTGTTCATTTGCCTCTAGAATGTAATTATATACATCTCTTGGTGCAAACTTCTATACTATTTACCATGGATTTTCGTACTTCGGATCATCTAAATAAAAAACTTGATTTGCTTGACAAGTGAGAACGAGAGGATCATCCTCATACCATATGCGAGATGTATTGACACTCACAAAATATTCATCATTATGCACTCTCAACCTAGGATTTGAGGCATCCTACCACCAAGTTATAAGAATTAAGTTTTTTGCACTTCTTGCATGGACATCTTATAAAACTTCGATTGCCAACACTCTTGCGAGCAAATTCTATAAAAAAAACTTCACCCATTATGCATATTTCTTATAGTCTCTACCAAGTCTATCTCTCAGCAACATCCAACTCTTATCTATTGTATTTTCGTTACTCGACAACCATCACCCAAAAACACCTAAGTCATGGATAAACACTATCAATGGTCTTTTCATATCACTGCTTCTATTTTGATAAGATAGTTGATCCTATCTCATTTGAGAGACTATAATCTATATCACATATATACTTAGTCCAAAAGTCTCATGTTAGTTTGAATTTCAACAACATTTTTCTAAAATTCTCCAAATATGCTAGTCACAAAAACTTCTTGACCCTATTTATGGGCCGAGCAACTTACGGACCACACACCCGAAGAATGAAAGGAAACACTGAACCAAAATTTTTGAAACTAGCACGTGAGTTTGGACTGAATATATTTGCCATATAGATGATAATTAAAATCCTAAACTGTTTCACTTTAGAAAATTCAAGAGTTGTACCCAACCATTCTTTACGAACAACAGGGCACAACTCTCGAACGAGTCTAAGGTTGAATTAGATAAGAACTCAATCATGCAAACAAAATAACATTTTATTAGGTAATTTATGGAAAATGAGACTAATATTTGATTTGGGATTTGTATTATTAACTAATTACGTAGTTGCTTTAGATTTAAATATGAATAATTTATGGTTTAGATTTATATTTTATTTCAATTAGGAAGTTTATGGAAAATGAGACTAATATGTTATTTGGGTTTGGAATTAATAGGTCATTAAAGTAGTTGGTTTAGATTTAAATATGAATAATTTATGGTTTAGATTCATATTTTATTTCAATTAGTAATTTATGGAAAATGAGACTAATATTTTATTTCAGTTTGGAATTATAAATAGGTAATTAAGTAGTTTGTTCATATTTAAATATGAATAATTTAGGATTTAGATTCATATTTTATTTCAATTAGGTAATTTATGGAAAATGAGACTAATATTTTATTTGGGTTTGGAATTAATAGGAATTAAGTAGTTGGTTTAGATTTAAATATGAATAATATATGGTTTAGATTCATATTTTATTTCAATTAGGTAATTTATGGAAAATCATACTAATATTTTATTTGGGTTTGGAATTAATAGGTAATTAAGTAGTTGGTTTATATTTAAATATGAATAATTTATGGTTTAGATTCATATTTTATTTCAATTAGGTAATTTATGGAAAATGAGACTAATATTTTATTTGGGTTTGGAATTAATAGGTAATTAAGTAGATGGTTTAGAATTTACATTAGGCAAATTCATGGTTTAGATTCATATTATTTCAATTAGGTAGTTTATGAAAAATGAGACTAATATTTTAAATGGGTAATTAAGTAGTTTGTTTAGATTGAAATTAGATTCTAAAATGATTTTAAGCCTATCTTTCTAATTTTTATGGAGAGACTAAATTGACCAAGAAAATCAAGCCTAGAGATTAAGAAACCATAAAAACTCAATGACTTAATTAAAAGATAATAAAATTTCACTGACATGCAACTTAATTACCACATATCATAACAAAGAAACTCAATGACTTAATCAAAAAATAAAATACTAATCCCTAACCAAACACATATATACATATTCAAAGAACTTCAAATCCCTAATAAAAAAATTATATACTAATCCCTAATCAAACACATATATAAATGTTCAAAGAATTTCAAATCCCTAATAAAAAATTTATATACTAATCCTAATCAAAAACATATATACATATTCAAAGCATTTCAAATCCCTAATCAAAAAATTATATACTATCTCCCATCCGTTCGAATGCTGTAAAACTTCACTCGAATGGGTATAGATTCCATGGATTTGGCAGCAAGTTTCCAGCCAAATACGAGCTATGAGTATTTCTGTTCGAATGCACCTATCTTGTAGTAAAGTCTCCGTTCGAACAAAGCTCTAGACAGTTCGAACACGGCCCCTAGCTATATACTAATTTATATGATATATATAGTATATACTATTTGCTAATATATAGTATATAGTACGTACTATATACTATATATTAGTATTGAATATAATATATTTAGAATAAATTATATTATTCTAACTTTCAAGACCTTCAAAAATTTTCAATCCCCCTTTCCATCTACCAGCAGTGTTAATCTAACAGAAATTCATTGCACTTGCTGCTCATGTGCATAACATTCACTACAAAAATATAATTTTCATCTAACTTTTTATCATTGACCATATAAAATATAAAATAATAAATGCTATCAATTAATAATAAATCCTAAATCATTAAATAATTTTTTTTATTAATTTATATATGGTTAATGAATATCCAATAATTTTATTATGTATAAAGATTATTCATATTTGCTTGCAATTTAGGTATAAAATAATTTTATATATGGTTAATGATTTATTATTAATTGATAGCATATATTATTTTATATTTTATATGATCAATGATAATAAATTAGATGAAAATTACATATTTACAATAAATTTTCGTTAGATTTGACGCTACTGGTAGACAGAATGGGGGATTGGGAAGTTTTGAAAGTTCGAGGGTCTATTTTAATGCAATTATTAGTTTTGGAAGCATATTGTGAACTGAGTAAAAGTTCAAGGGGATAAAGTGTAATTAACCATACAATTATTATAACTACTACTATTATACTAGTATTATTAACTACTAGCTAATATTATAACTACTAGTATATAACTACTAATATATAATACTACCAGTTATAATTAATACTATAGTATTATAACTACTAATATAATAATGTAGTTATACTATACATTAGTATATACTATAGGGTAAATTACATGTTACCCTCTCGAACTTTCACTCAATTCACAATGTGCCTCTGAAACTACTAATTGCATTAAAGTGGACATTTGAACTTTCAAAACTTTCCAATCCCCTCCCATTCCATCTACTAGCAACATTAAATCTAATGAAAATTCACTACACATGCTTCTCATGTGCATAACATTAATTGTAAAGATGTAATTTTCATCTAATTTATTATCATAGACCATATAAAATATAAAATATAAAATAAAATAGGCTATCAATTAATAATAATTCATATATCATTAAATAATTTTTTTTATTAATTTATATATTGTTAATGAATATCAAATAATTTCATTTTGTATATTGATTATTCATACTTGCTTGCAACTTAGGTATAAAATAATTTTATATATGGTTAATGATTAATGATTTATTATTAATAGATAGTATATATTATTTTTATATTTTATATGGTCAATGATATTAAATTAGATAAAAATTACATCTTTACAGTGAATTTTCGTTACATTTAATGATGCTAGTAGACGGAATGGAGGGATTGAGAAGTTTTGAAAGTTCGAAAGTCTACTTTGATGCAATTAGTAGTTTCGAAATCATATTTTGAATTGAGTGAAAGTTCGAGAAAATAAAATGTAATTAACCCTATACGATATTATAACTAGTATAGTAGTATAATAGTATACTAATATATATATATATATATATATATATATGTATAAATATTATACTATAATATATATAAATATTATACTACTATATAGAGTATACAAATATATATATGTTTAATGTTAAGTTTGTAATATTTTAGTATACTTATAAAGCCATTCGAACGAAGTATTGACCTGTTCGAACTAACTAGGATCATGAAAAGTTTCACGAATTCATATGTTCGAATAAGGTCAAACATCTCTTGAGCTGGTTGAAGCACTTGTTCGAACGTTTAAATTTTTATTTGAACAGACAAAAGTAATTGATAAAGTGTTCGGACTGGATAGTACACGTTTGAATAGGAATGGTCGGATAAAAATGAGAAGTTTCAATAATTCACATGTTCAAACGAGGCGTACAAAGTTCGAATGGGATGAAGCACCTATTCGAACTTCGTAGTTTCTATTTGAACAGAACAAATTAAAGGACAATGCATTTGAACTGGATAATACCCGTTCGAACGGAACTACTCGATACAAAATACTCAACTCGAATGTTGAACGACCACATTCACACTACGCCGTTCGCAAAAACTCCTCAGTCGTACACCGTCATCGCCACTAACTCTATCGTAGAAAGTAAATGTTCTACTGTCTAAGTGGTATGACCCTTTAAATGATACTCATTTAAGTGTTTTTTGCTTGTTAGTTAAGTTTGTAAAGGGGGTCAGATTTTGAATTCAATCTGACCCTTTTTGGTATTTTTCGGCCGCCACACATGGCATTTGGTTGTAGAAATTTATGCTTTAGATCCATCTTAACTTGGTTTCCATGTTCGGTGCTAAGTCGACTTAGTCATGGTTTGTTTGGCAAGCTTGTATTGGAACGGATTCAAACTTGTTCGAACGCTTATTTGCCAAACAACCATTTTAGCATTCGAACATGAAAGAACCCCATTTGAATGTTAACAATTGAGATGCAGACACGTTCGAACAGGTTGGCTCTCCGTTCAAACTTAATATTTATTATGTTCGAAGATCATTTTATTTATATTGTTCAAAAAACATATATTTTTCGTTTGAACGGTTAGTTGGTGTTCCAACAGGTTAAGTTAATGTTCAAATGTGGGAAAGAGGGCCAAGCAGCTGTGAAGCTAGTGAGACAAGGACGCCGATACTAGTAGAGAGGGAGATCATTATAGATGACTTCCCCGATTTTGTGTGGGATGGACAAGCCTATTTTCTAATATAAGCGATAAAGGATGGGCCCCGATTTGTCAAGAGAGGGGTGTGGCCTATCCAGACATGATCAGTGAGTTTTACTGGGCCATGGGTCATATGGAGGCTAATGAGGAGTCGTTCACGTTTAGCATTCGGGAAGTGAGTATTACTATCTCAAAAAATATTATTACTGATTTTCTTGGGATCCCTTGCGAGATTGGTGCATACCTTACACAAAAACTAGCTACAGGGACAGATGGTGGAGATGCCATTAAGGATGAGGCTCCAGCAGATGATGGTCCCACACACGATGAGGTTCGTTAGTTGATGCATGACGATTCGGCTACTCCATATGATGGCAGCAAAGTGATCAAACAGGTAGATTGTATTGCATTTTTCTGAGTGCCGAGTTTAATTGTTTCCCATAATATTGATCCAAGGAAACACAAGACTGACTTTGGTATTGAACGAGCTCGATTTATGTTCTAGATAGCATGAGGAGAGCTGACTGATCTGCCTTTATATTTCCTCTTCCGCATCCGATCTGAATCATGGTATTTGAGTGGAAGTAGTCTACCGTTGGCATTGATGATCTCTAACCTCCTAGTCCAATTGGGGGTTAATGTGCTAATGACTGAGCATAGGCAACCACAAATTGGACCCCTTAACAAGATCACCTTCAGTAAGAGCAATGGACACTTGCGGAAGGCTCTAATTAATGTTCTAGCAATGGCCACTTTTATTGATGCCGCTGTTGATAGACAGGCTGCAGGAGCTACTATCATTAGTGGTGTAACCAGTCTAGTTTTGGAGAAATTTTAAAACCGAACTAGTATATACCGGTTTTGGAAATGTAAGAGCTGCTACAGACCGATTCATCACCAAAATCAAAACTTTTGACTTTTTCAATTTCGGTCCGGTCTGATTTTTCAATTTACTGTTTACACGTGTGACACTATATATGTTGAATATTATAATTTTTTTAATACTAAACTTAATTTTGAAAATTTAGTATTTATTATTAACAATTACTAATTCTTTAATGTTTTTATAGTAGTATAATATAAGTAGTGTCTATATTATTAGTGAGATTAATAAACTTGAGTAATAAGATTAAAATAGTATAATTAGTGTCTAATTATACTAGTATATTAATTTTATATTATAAGATTAATAGACTTGAATAATAAGATTAAAATTTCATGTTATATGAATTAGAAATGTAGCATATAATATATATAATAATAATATAGAATATATATAATAATAATATAAAAATTATATAATATAAAAAATTAAAAATATATATGTATCGGTCCGGTCCAAGTTTAACTAGTTTTCAAAATATGAAAACCGATATGGCACCAGTTTAGGATTGGTTTGTGTACTGGTACCACATCGAACTAATTACAAACCGGACCCAACCCACCAGTCCGGTCAAGTTCAACTGGTTTTTCAGTTTTTTCTTACACTCCTATCTATCACGGAGGTATGATCCTTGTTCGAGGACCATCACATATGTGATGCTCCAACTCCCATGTACGAAAAATCTCAAGAATCGTAACGTCAAGATGATGACAACACGGGTCACGCATCCCAATGATAAGTGCCAAGTGTGTGTACAAGTAATGGTGCATAATAAAAATAAGCAGCGGATAATATAAATAAGTCAACTAAGTACCAGAATTTATTTAATACAAATATCCAAATACAAAGCATTTAAAAGCAAAAACTAATGTCCCAAAATAATACAAGAGCTGAAAAACACAAATACAAGTGATCTTAGATTACTCCTCCTGCGGAGCCAAATCTTCAGGCTCAGCATCTATATCATCAATATCAAAATCTGCGATACCATAAATGGTACCACAGGTAAGTTATAATCCAAACAACCCGAGATAAAAATACATTAATGCAACTAATTATGCATGCATATGATGTAATATGCATTGAACAAAAAAATGTCATTTTTTTCAAAAATGAATATTTTCCAACACACGTCAAAATCCCATTTTAGCTCAAAATATTTCCATCAAAATATTTTCCACCATTTTCTCTGAAAAGGGCCCAAACCATTAATCCATCATTTTCTCAGAAAATGACTCACACAAAATCCATTATCCAACACACGCCATTTTTCCAGAAAATAGCATATGATCCATTTTATCCGTATGCACCATGATCTCCCTTAGGAATCATCCACACACCCTGGCTTCATAATGAGCGATGCCCAGTTCCACACCCAGTGAGTTCGTGGCCAAGCATTCTCTAGCTCCTACCAGCAGATGGGCCACGGAGTCAGCACGAGAGCTTTACTATCCCGTCCGATCCCGTTGTCGCCCAGCGACAACTTAGGGGACGTCACTCAGTATATTCTGCTCCCGAGTGACCAGAGGAGCTCCACCGAGATAATGCCCCATCTCAATTTGGGGTCGTGATACACACGCACGCAAAATCCTTTCCACACATAAAAACTCAGTTTTCAAATATCCACATGAACATGAATGCAATTACTCGAAAATCCAGTTTTCATTTACAAATATGAACATGCGTGCACATGCAATGTACCAGACACAACATCAGTATCCAACAACCAAACAAAACCCAACATAACCAATCACACAAAATACTCCATCCTCCAATACATGTACTCCTCGGACTCAGTCCGAAATAACCAACCAGAACACAATGAAATGAGTTAATTCAAAAATATATTTAAATCTCAAAAAATGTTTGAAAAAATACTTACAGTGCTATATAATAATTTTCGGAGGATCACGGATGAGTTCGAAGTGACAAAACAACAACTAAACAGTGCAAAATACACTATGGCCGTGGGTCTCAAAAACTCACTTTTGAACGAGGACAAACTAAGACTCAAGATTGCTAGAGTAGGGCCTAGGGAGGTCGATGAAGCTAGTGGTGGTGACCTTTGGCCGTGGGCAGCGGCATAGGTGGCCATTTAAGGTCCAAAAAGCCCAAATCGGAAATGTGGATAATGGGACTTCACCGGTGACAGATCGGAGTTAGGGTTGGGTCCATTAGGTAGCTGGGCTGTCGAGGAATATGTGGTGAAGAAATGGTTGCCGGAGGTGAAGCGACGACGGCGCAGCGACGCAAGGAACGTCACGGCTTTAGTCGGTGCTTGCGGGTCGACGGTGGCCCGGGAAGGGCTGAGATTGGAAGGGTGGGATCCCCGGCGGCTGGGGTGGGTGGTGTCAGCTACGGTGGCATGCGGCGGTGCCGACTGGGAGAAGGAGGTTCAGCCGAAGGAGAGAAAGAGAGAGGGGGCTCGCGCAGGAGGGAAAGGGAAATAAGGAGAAAAGAAAGAAAGAAAAGAAAAATAAGAGAAAAAAAAAAAGAGGAAAAGAAATATGGGGAAAAGAAATGAGGTTCAATCCTCATAACTTGGGTCACAAATATGATCCAGCAAAAATGATTTTAAAACAATAGATTAAATAAAATAATTCAAACGCAGTGAAAAACTTAAATAAAACAAGAATAATTTTAAAACCCATAAACAAACTAATTTAAATTAAAGATCAATTTAAATGCAAAACAGTAAATAAATAACAATGAAATATTTTGAAAATAATTTTCACAACTTAAAATATTATAAATAATATATCAAAACTCTCAAAATTTTAAAACAAGAGAACCAATATTTAAATTAATTATAACCCTTTAATTAAAATACACTAAAATACGGGGTGTTACATCCTCTCCTTAAATAAAATTTCATCCTCGAAATTGACAAGGTCAAACATTAAAGCTAAGACAGGGATAAGATTCGACTAAGAACAGACTTAAGAAACATGTGTAGCTAGATTTTTTATCTTTAGAAAATGATAAGTAATAAACTCAAATAATATTTATTTTTAAAATATTTGAATGCCTTTAAATAAATTTCTATAATTAAACGGTACCATTCAAAAGACTATTATGAGCATTCGAACGTTTAATAGATCCGTTTGAACAAAAAAGTATCGTTTGAACTATGTTGCAACCATCTCTGCCAGAGTTATTTCTAACTTTCCACCAAAAATTGGTTGGAATGAATAAATGTAGCGTTTGAACAGGTTCCAATTTATATGTTCCCACGACAACTATTATTCGAACAGTTATATCAACATTTGAACGTGATTTAAAATACAGTTCGAACTTTTACTGGAGCATTCAAACAATATAGCAACATCTCCGCAAGGTTTATTTATAACTTCTCACCAAAACTTCAGTTTGAATGATTAAATATCACGTTCGAACGGATTTGAACTTTCCCTGGCACAATTGTATATGCTTTCCCACCACGACTATTATTTGAACAGTTATGTAACCTTTCAAATAGTAATTAAAATTGTGTTCGAACAGGTTTTTTTTTTTTTTTTACATTAAAAAAATTTTCTTTTTTTGAGACGTTATATTTTATCACAGAAGGTCTAGTTCGAACAGATATTTGACGACATAGCAAAAGCTTCGATTGGTAGGCTTAATCTTCTGAATATTTGACGACAACAATTAATTAATCTGGATGGGCCGTATTAATCAATGTACGGGAAAGATATCTATGAAAGACTACTGATCAGATATATATAACAAGGTGGCTATACATCTAGCCTTTCATGAAGTCGTAATCAACACTAGGAAGAAGAATGGACAATATTGTCACTCGAAATCAATACTCTCTATATATTGTAATGCTCCAAACCTAAAATCATAAACATACAAAGTTCTGTCTATATTCTTAAAACTTTCTCCCTATTTACAAATATAAGGGTGTAAATTTAACCCAGAAAACCGAAAAATCGGTCAGGAACTGGTTTCTGAAATGCTTAAATCGGGAACCGGTCCGGTTCCAATTTTTAGATTTTTCGGACCGGTTGATAAAAAAATATAAAAAAATTAATATTTTATATATAAGTTTTATTAAAAATTAAAATTATACAAAATATTTTTTATATATTAATATGTATATATGTTTTATATATAATGTATAATTAATAAATTATATTATTATTAATATAATTATATATAAGATAATGTTATTATAAAACAAAAACTAATATTAACTACATGTGTGTAGTCTAATATATTAGAATATAGTATATTAAATGTATTACAAATATATATATGTATCAATATATATTATATAGTCTAATATATTAGACTATATTATATTAAATGTATTACAAATATATATAAATTATAATTATCAATTTCCCAAACCATCAAAAAACTTTTAACTATCATTTAAAAAAAATACATTGAAAATAATCAAATATTAATTTCCTATAACTAAACCCAAACGACGCCATTTTCCTATAACTAAACCCTAAATCAAATATTAGTAACTTACTAACATCTGCCTCTCACTCTCTCGTTCGCTCACTCTCCCGTCTCTGACTCTCTGCCTAGTCTCTGACTCTCAACACTCCCGTCTCTCATTCTCTTGTCTCTCACTCTCAACTCTCTCATCTCTCACTCTCGAGTCGTCTCTCACTCTCTCTTTTCTCAACTCTCTCGGCCTCTATCTCTCTGCCGAGTCTCCAACATCAACGATTCAACGGTAATTTTTTTTTTTAAATTACATACTAGGATTTTTGTGATTGGGTTTTGTTATGTTAGGGTTTTTGTGACTGGGTTTTGTGATATTGAGATTTTTGTGATTGGATTTTCAGTTTTGTGATATTAGGGTTTTTGAATCCGAAATTTAGGATTTTTTGTGATTGTGTTTATTGTTGTGTTTGTGATATTAGTGTTTTGTGATTGAGTTTGTGAAATTATTTTGAAATTATGATAGATGATATTTGTGATATTAAGGTTTTTTGAATCCGAAATTTACTTTGATTGAGTTTTGTGATTGAGTTTGTGAAATTGTATTTTATGATTGTGTTTTGAAAGTGCCTACCCCATATATAAATAAATAAATATATATATATAGTTATAGCTGCTTCTATTACTTTTATTTTTGTTACTATAGATGGATCCTTCAAATGAAACACCCAACAATGTTTAACCTTCAATGGGAGGGAGTCAAAGGACCATGAAATCAATAGCGACTAATGATCCGCTTTCTCTCAAAGTTACAATAAGTAAGTCATCTATTGCTCCAAAGAGTTGTAGGAAAAGATCTGTAGCTTGGGATTATTTTATTTTGATTGATACTAAGGATAAGTCGAAACCTAGGGTTGCATGTAACCTTTGTGGGATGACTTATGCTTATGATTCTAATACAAATGACACAAAATCAATGTTGGGGCATTTAGAAAAAATATGTAAGAAGTCTCCACTTAAGAAAGTGGATAAAAACCAATCTATATTGGGTTTCCAGTCTGGATCAAGCAGTGGGGGGCTTGTACCTATTGCTTTTAGTGTTGAAGCTTGTAGAGAAACCTTAGCAGAAATGTTGGTTGTTGATGAGCTTCCTTTTAAATTTGTGGAATGGGAGGGGTTTAAGAAATTTATGCTTGTTGTGCAACCTAGATGGAATATGATTCCATCAGGTGTAATGGTTGCAAAAGATATTTTTAAACTTTATTTGAAAAAGAAAGAAAAGTTGAAAAGTACTCTTAAGGGGTAGCACATTTATCTAACCACGGATACATGGATATCTGTGTAAAATTTTAACTACATGTGTCTCACCACACATTTTATTGATGACGATTGGAAAATGTTTAAAAGAATAATCAATCTTTTTAAGGTTGAAAACCATAAGGGTGAGACACTAGGTAAAAAAATTGAAGCGTGCTTACTTGAATGGGGGAGGCCCAAAATATTGACAATTACACTCGATAATGCGAGTTCAAATAATGGGGCAGTTTTGTATATCAAAAGAAAGACAAGGCATAGAAATGATACGATTTTGGAACATGAGTTCTTGCATATGAGATGTTGTGCTTATATCTTGAACTTGATTGTTCGGGATGGGTTGAAAGAATATGATTAATCAATTACATAAATTAGAGAGGCTGTGAAGTATGTGAAATCATCTCCACAAAGTGGAACACATTTAAGCAATGTTGTGATAGTGAGGATATTACTTGTAAAAGTAGTGTATGCTCAGATATAGCAACTCATTGGAACTCCACCTATATGATGTTGGATTGGGCTGAAAAGTTTGAAAAAGTATTTAAACGACTAGAGGAAGAAGATTCGGGATATGTCAAGAGTGTTAGGGATGATGATAGTAAGGATGATGTTGGTGTTAGTGAGTTGGGGCAAGGAGGGGCATCCAAGTTAGGGCCTCCAACCATGGATGATTGGAATAAGAGTAGGTTGTTTCTAAATTTTCTAAATTTTTTTTTACGATGCAACCTTGCATTTCTCGGGGACCAATTATATCACTTGCAATAGTTTTGTATTTGAACTAGCAACAATTCAATGTGAAATTAATTTAGAGTGTGTGGAAGGACCTCATAATTTGAGGATAATGGCATTTAGTATAAAATCTAAATGTGAGAAGTATTGGAGAAATCTTGAAAAAATGAATCTTTTGTTGTATGTTGAGTTAGTTCTTGATCCTCAATATAAAATCCATGCTCTAGCTATTATTTTTTAAGGAATAGATGAGGATAATAGTTCAAAAGTTCTTATGGTGCTAGATCGGATTAAATATGCCTTGAGCCATTTATATGATAGTTATTATGAAAATGATGGAAGTGATGTAGGGGCACAAGACTAAACTATGAGCCAATCAAGCGAGGGAGGGGCTAGTAGTACAAGTTCAACTACTAGGGTAGGTCAAGGTGATTTTAGATCATTAATCCATGCACAAATTAAGAAGCGTTTGGAGTCGGAGAATTCTTTGTCAAGTAAATATGAACTGGAGATATATTTATCTGAAAAATGTGAATAAGATGATTCGAAATTCAACTTGTTGACTTGGTGGAAGGTTAACTCCATTAGATATCGCGTGCTTTCAAGAGTTGCACGGGATGTTTTTGCAATTTCGATATCTACAATGGCCTCTGAGTCGACTTTTAGCACAGTAGGTTGAGTACTTGATCTTTTCCGCAGTAGCCTATCTCTACTTATGATAGAAATGCTTATTTGTATACAAAATTGGCTCCGTTCTTCTACCCCGATTAATATTCACACTTTAATGGATGATGTTGAAGAGTTTGAAAATTTTGATACAGGTATGTAGCATCATTCATCTTTTCTTTAACTATATCTAAAGCGTAAATCATATTAGTAATTTGTTTTAATTATTATACTTTTTTTTTCTTTTTGTGTAGAGCTCATGGAAGACTTAGAGAATTCTTCAATACCTACTTCTTTGGTTGAAGATCATTAAATTTAAAAGAAGTCAACTTGTATAACATCTTTCCTTAAGTTTTTTTTCCTATTTAATGTACTTACTAACTTTTTATTGGAATTAATTACTTGATTTATTTTCATACAATTACAAAGTTTGTTGAATGGACTATTGGAGTTGGTGGCTTGGTGCATAGCTATTAGTTCTAGTTGTAAATTTTTTGTTGGATGTTCTAATTTGGATTTGTAATTTGGACTTATAATTTAATGGACTTTTGGACTTATAATTTGTTGGACTTTTGGTCTTATAATTTAGACTTTTAGTATTTGGACTTGTAATGTTTTGGACTTGTAATTTAGACTTTTGAAATTTAGACTTGGAATTTGTTAGATTTTTTGACTTATAATTTGATGGACTTTTAGACTTGTAACTTGTTGGACTTTTGGACTTATAATTTAGACTTTTAGTATTTGGATATGTAATGTTTTGGACTTGTAAATTTGTAATTTAGACTTTTAGAATTTGGACTTATAATTTGTTAGACTTTTGGACTTCTAATTTAGACTTTTGAACTTATTTTATTCCATAGCAGAATTTTTTTTTATTGCAGTTTTTTTTTTTGTTTTTGTAATAGTTAAATTTATAAGCTTGTAACAGACTTTTTTTAGTAAAACAGATTTTTGGAAAGCAATTTTTAGTAAATCAGATTTTTTTTTTTTAGTAAAACAAATTTTTTAGTAAAGTAGTTTTTAGTAAAGTTGAAGCAGATTTTTTTAAATAAAGCATATTTTTTAATAAAAGTATAACATATTTTTTTTAAAGCAATTTTTTTTATAAACATATTTTTAATGACATGTCGAATTTACATTTTAAAAAAAATTAGAAACTCGGACCAGACTGGACCGGAAATCAGTAAAACCGGAAGTATTAATTTAGGAGGGTAACCGGTACGTAATTAGTTTGGAAAAATACAAAACCGATCATACTGGATCAGTCCTAAATTTTGTCCAAAACCAGATCAAACCGGACCGGTTACACCCCTATACAAATATATGTCAAATACACAGCCTCCAAGTTATTCACAACTATAATACAATGATCCTTAAAAAGCCCATTCATAAGTTCGGTTAGAGCGATTAAATTTTAAATTATTACAATACAGATACTCCAACAAAAACTGTAAAATAACTAAAATATGACTATAAGAAAACTATATGTACAACCAAAACCATCTTCAAGCAACAAAACCATCAAACTCCACAACTTCTAACCTCAAGTGACTAAACCAAGTCCATTATGGAATCTTTGTCTCAAAAGCTATCGTTTCAAAGGAAGGAACCTTCTGCAATTCTAAAAAAATATGTGAAATGAAGTGGTGAGCTGTCATGTGCGCAATAAGTAGCAATTTAATGGGGGTGTAGGAGTTGGCAATTTTCTTAACTATATGAGAGAATAAATTCATGATAAAGTAATGTGAGCAATACAATTTTATCTCAATCAAGATATTCAGCTAAATATCATATCCAAAGTCATATGATAATAGGGAAATCACCAACATACCATGAAGATATCATGCCACGAAGACATTATGCCACGAGGGCATCAATATATCACAAAGATATCATGCTACAAAGAAATCATGACGCGAGGGATGTCAAACATGTCACAAAGATATTCATATCATGCGCTTAAGAACAAATATCATGCTCACATTTAACTTTTAAATTTAATAAGCCACATAGCATTTTTCAAACATTTTAACCATTACAAAATCATAAATTCCACAAGCAAAGTCAAAATAGCATAAGAATGTACACAAATCCAAAGTTTACACAAATTTGAAATATAATACCCAAGTGCACCATTCCAAACAAAACCAACAATTCTTTTTATTAAAAACCCATTAAAAAGCTACTTACCTTAATTTCTAGTCAAAATAGTCACGATAATCCTTTGCCAACAGTCATTGAAACCAATTTCAAGGCCATTATAACCGTCAACTTCTACTCTAAAATTGATCTCATTTAACTCTACAATTTCACATTTGTAAACAGCACGTACACCAGCCTTAATTCCCTTATTAATTCAATGTAAATAATGTCCACACTCAACCATATAACAATGACATAAACATAGATTAATTATAGCTAATACCCACCACTAAAACTTGAATATTAAATTCATCTTTAATACACCCTAACAACGTAATCAACTAAATATATTCTCAACAATTCACAATACCAAATCTAAACAAATCTCACCATATTCTCAACAATTTTGCACTTCTCACCATATAAATAGTGCTTCCAAATTTTTAGTGCAAATACTACAGCAGCCAGCTCTAAGTCATGAGTAGATAATTTAGTTCATAGCACTTCATTTGGCGAGAAGTATATGCAATCACTTTTTCTTGTTGCATCAACACGAATCTAATCTTTTATTTGAGGCATCACTATAAATGACAATATGACCATAATCAAAGGGTATGGTTAACACCAGGGTAGTAACTAACTTATGCTTAAGCTCTTGGAAACTACTCTTGCATTCATCAATCCACTCGAACTTAACATTTTACCTAGTTAGTTGAGTCAATGGTACTGCTATACGAGAAAAGCCCTATACACCTCCTATAATATCCCACAAGATCTAAGAAACTACGAACTTCACTCACATTTGTTGGCCTAGTCCACGTAGTCACAACCTTAATCTTACTAGGATCTACCATAATTCCATCTTTGGATACTACATGTCCTAGGAAAGCGACTTGATCAAGCCAAAAATCACATTTCTTTAATTTAGCATACAAATGTCTCTTAGAATAAACCAAAATATCATCAATAAAGACAATTACAAATTGATCTAGATACTCTCAAAAAACTCTATTCATTAAATCCATGAAGGCAGCTGGGGCATTGGTCAACTTAAATGGCATAACTAAAAATTTGTAATGCCCATCTCTAGTCCTAAAAGTCGTCTTTGGCACATCTTCCTTTTTGACCTTCAACTTATGATATCTAGAACAAAGGTCAATTTTAGAAAATACTTGAGCACCTTATAGTAACCTTATTTAACTCATGGCAGTCAATGCATAATCTCATATGCCCATACTTTTTCTTCGTGAATAATATAGGAGCTCCCCAAGGTGATATACTCAGACAAATGAACCCTTTATCTAATAACTCTTGCAATTGTTCTTTAAGTTCCTTTAACTCCATTGGTGCCATTCTATAAGGTGTCTTAGAAATAAAGTTGGTACCAAGGGTAAGATCAATAGAAAAGTCTATCTCTCGATCTAGGGGTAATCCAGGTAAATCCTTAGAAAACACTTTAGGGAAGTCTCTAACTACAGGTATATCCACAAGTTTCAACTCTTCCTTTTGGACTTTTATTGTAACAGGCTACCAGAAATTCAAGGAATAAATTTATGTGAGAAAATATCCGTATGGAAGTTGGAGAGTAGGGGAAATGTCCTTTCAAGGCCAAAATCCAAGGCAGCGAATGCGAGTTTGAACATGCAAGTACAAAACAAAGAATGCCCACTAAAGGCTCTTGAACTAAATGAGCACGATGGGAGACTCCCCGTTTCTAGGCCTATCACAACATAGAAGGGCACAAGATGGAAGATTGCGTCCACCTCAAGCAAAGGATAGAGGAAATGCGGGAGAGTGGGGAGCTTGAGAGGTTGGTAACCCGAAATTCCTCAGCACTAGGACCACAGACGGTCAAATGGCCAAGACGAGTCTAGGAACCCTAGAGAAGCGAAAGCCCTAAGTAAAGGAAAGTAATACGGGAAAACATAGGAGAAAACCCCCACTAAAGACCCTATCAGAACATCCCACCTCATGGTGAGATCAGAACAATTGTAGGACGGTCCACTATGGGTGGAAAAATATCCTTCAGCAGATAGGCATACGCTCAAAAGGAGAGGTATGAAGAAATTTTCACTATTGGGAGACCACTGGGGGAAACAAAAGATCGGAAACTTGTTGCCATCTCTTTTGATGATGAAGACTATGTGGGTATACAGTACCTGCACAATGATGCCTTGGAAGTGTCAATGATGTTTGCTAATGACACCACTCGTAGGATCTTAATTGACAATGGGAGGTCAACTGACATGCTAATCAGGGTGATTTCAAGAAAATGGGAATTTATGCAAGTTGTCTATGCTCGTCGCCGACGCCGCTGAAGGGCTTCTAAGGAGACATGGTCCAGCCTGTAGGAGTGATTGCGCTACCAATATCTGCAAGAACAGAATTGTGTACAATCACCATCATGGCGGACTTTGTGGTGGTTAAGATTCATTCCTCCTACAATGTGATTACAACGCGGTCGACTTTGAACGGCTTGAAAGCTGTCACCACCACCTACCATTTAAAAATAAACTTTCAGACATAGGCTGGCATCGGCGAGGTCCATGGTGAGTAGGCATTGGCACGCAAATGTTACGTGCAAAAACTTAAGGATGGAGGAAGGGGTGTGCCCATGATAGAGATGACGACAAGAACGAATGTTGGCGTGTGCTTGAGGCGCGAGATAACCAAAGATTGAAGCAGGGAGAAGTTGACGAGCCCTTGGAGCTCATAGGCCTAGATTCAGATCTCCCTGAGGCAACAGAAAGAACAGGAACAAGAATGGGAGCTCAAGCACATGGATGTGTTCGCGTGGAGTCATAAGGATATGACTAGCATTGATGCCAAGGTTATCGAGCATCGCCTCTATGTTAACCTAAAGGCTAACAAGGTTCACCAGAAATAAAGGAGCTTCAGCACAAAGAAATACGCAGCGATAGCAAAAGAAGTCAAACGACTCTTGGTTGCGGGGTTCATCAGGGAGGCTCACTACCCGGAATGACTTTCTAATATGGTATTTGTGAAGAATTCAAACAAAAAATGGAGGATGTGTGTTTACTTCACTGATATGAACAAAGCATACCCAAAGGACAGCTTCCTTCTACCCCACCTTGACTTGATAGTCGATTCTATGGTGGGTCATTGAATGTTAAGTTTCATGGATACCTACTCCGACTACAACCAAATCCGGATGAGCCTGGGAAATCAATATAAGACCTTCTTCATAACAAATAGGGGTTTTATTATTACCAGGTGATACACTTTGGGCTGAAGAACACTGTTGCCACATACCAAAGGCTAGTAAACATCATGTTCAAAGACCAAATTGAGCTCAAGATGGAAGTCTATGTGGACAACTTGCTTGTTAAGAGTAGGGAGCCCGAACACCATATATGAAACTTGCGCGAGGCTTTCACTAATCTGCAGCAGTACAAAATGAAACTTAACCCAATAAAGTGCTTATTGGAGTGGATTCGGGCAAGTTCCTGGGCTTTATGGTCAGGAAAAAAGGAATTGAGGCCAATCCTAAGAAAAGTAAAGTAATAATCGACATGAAGGTACCTAGAAACGTCGACGAAGTGCGGAGACTGACTGGCAGGATAGTTCCTCTCAATAGGTTTGTGTCCAGGTCGACAGATAGGTGTCTACCCTTCTACCAAGTACTACAAAAGGCCCACTCCTGAAACAGTAAAGGAGTACATGTTACTTTTCCAATCCACCCCTCCTGAGCCAAGCCAGGGAAGGGGAAACCCTATACTTATACCTATCGATTTCCCCACATGCAGTCTTGGCTACTCTAATGAAGGAAAGTGAGAATGCCTAAAAGAAAATAGCCAATATACTACACCAGTCAAGCTCTAAAGGCGCTTGAGGACCATTACCCCTACATAGACATGTTGGCGTTCGCGTTAGTAACAACTACTCGGTGGCTGAGGCCCTACTTCCAAGTCCACCCGATCAAGGTACTGATGGAGATCTCCTTGGGAAAGGCACTATGGAGACCTGAGATGTCAAGGCATCTTGTGAACTGGTCGAACAAACTGAGCTCGTTCAATATTGAGTACCTCCCTTAGAATACCATGAAGTGGCACATACTGGCGGATTTCACAGTAGAGTTCACCAACTTCCCCGAGGAGATACGGGTACAGGCAAAATTGGCCTTGGCAGGTCGCTATTGATGGCTCCTCTTGTCACACAAGCAGCGGGCTGAGTGTGCTCATCGTAAGTGAAGTTGGTAAAGAAATCCATTATGCGTAAAGCTCGCATTCCAAGTTACAAACAATGAAGCAGAAAGTGAGGCGTTGCTGGCAAGGCTTGCCATGGAAAAGCCACTAAGGGCAAATGAGATCGACATTTGGGCAGACTCCCAGGTCATAGTTAGTCAGGTAATGAGTGAATGCATGAAAAAAATAGAGAAGCTAAAGATGTACTTGCAATAAGTGTGGGAGAGGCGCAACTGCTTTCAATACTTTGACATCAAGCAAGTACTGCAAGAGGATAACTGAAAGGTAGACAAGTTAGCACAAGTTGCCTCGAGCATGGACGAGGTGACCCTACCCTGGGAGGTGGGGATCCATACATTGGAAACCCAATCGATAGGGTGCAAAGTCTTAAGGGTGAGTTCAGGAACTCCCAAATGGGCTTTGGGTATCTTAAAGTATTTGACTAGTGGTAAACTCCCCGATGGGAACTGGGAGGCCCGAAAGACAAGGAACAAAGCATCCCAGATCACTATTGTAGACACAATACTATACAAGTGAGATTTTTCCAAACCCCTCCTAAAGTGCATTTCGTTGGAGGTAGCACAGTACTCGATGATAAAGATATGTGAAGGCATATGTAGGAATCACTCTGGCAGAAGGGCCCTGGCAAGAAAGGTCCTTAGAGCAAGTTAGTATTGACCACGCACCCTTAAGGATACAAAAGAACTTGTTAAGAAATGCGTGAAGTGTCAGCTGCACACGCTTGTGTCTTATTGTCTACTAGAAGATCTAATGTCGATAACTGTGCCTTGGCCTTTCGTGTAGAAAGGTATCGACATCATGGGACCCATGCCCCAAGGCAAAGGATGGGTAAGATTTATTGTTGTCTCTGTAGATTATTTTACGAGATGGGTGGAGGTAGACGCCTTGTCGGCAATAATGTCGTGCAATATCACCAAGTTCCTCTGGAAGACCACCATGTGCCGGTTCAGAGTCCCTCAGAGCCCAATCTCCAACAACAAATGATAGTTTGACTCTAATCACTACCACAATTGGTGCGCATAACTCAAGATCAAAGTCAAGTACTGATTGTCAAGATATTTTGATTAAAATACCTGTTTAAATTGAGTTAATTTGAGGCTAAATAGTTTTATAAGTGACATTAAATGTTATATTTTGAGAAAATGGGCCTTGTCTCATGGACTGTAAATTTAGAAGATATATTTGATATTTACCTACCTTTTCATGGGCTAATAGTTTTGTTTAACATGAAGGTACTAAGGCCCAGCTCTACACTTAAGTCGAACCTTACCTTGAAGCTCAAACCAACTACTCGACTAGGCCTTATTGAAAGACTCATTCCACTATCTTGCTTAAACCTACGATGCATCTGTAGAAGGGGAGAAGCCGAAGGGTTATAAAGGGAATTTCAATAAAGAGGGGTGTTCTTCCAGATGGTAGAATTGAGATAGGGAAATGCAACAATTAGAAGAGAGAGAAAGAGCGATGATGGGAAGAGGGAATAAAAGGGGCCGAGGCACAAGGGTGAAGGAAATCTGCTTTGTATCAATTTTAGGGTTTTTCATTGTTATCTATTTTTGCCAAAAATCCAATTCTATTAGGGTTTTGATGGGTCTTGGAATCACCTTTTCCAGGATGATTCAAGGCTAATTTATACAATTAGGGTTGCAGGGCACGAGATTTTCTTCACTTTTTTTGAATGTTGTTGGTTGTTGCGACACTTAGCTTATATCTATTTCTATATTATCATTCACTATTTATTGTTGGTTTTGAAAGGATCTCTTGTTCTTGACCTATTGTAGACTCACGTCACAACAGGATCTTGAAATAATTAAGGGTCCATCAGCCTAAGAGTCTTGAAATGAAAGAGGATGTCAATATAGTGAGGGGTTTATTTCTTTTGGTGCTTTAATATGAGTATGAATGTCTGTTTGGATTTAAGTGTTAATGTCTTGATTGATTTAACACGAGCAGATGCACTCAGTAACCAACAACTCGATGGTCGAGGAAACCATAACCCTATACCCCTAGTGTTTACTTTCTTAACAATTTCATTCTTGGTTCTAAAGCTTTAAACTTGTTTTTGTGTTACTTACTTTTCTATCAACCCACTTTTCAAGAATTAAAGTTGCAGATCTAGGTTTTTCATGTTAACAAGAATTAATGTTTCAAGAGTAATTATGACCCCTCACTTATGATGACAAATCACAAATTCATCCTACATTTTGTATAAACTCAATGCACATAGTCCATTCTATTTTCTCAGTAAATTACAGCAAACTCACTCAACAAAGGAAAATCTATTTGTCTATATTCTTTTTCTATTACTCTCCATTCGAACTTTTGCTTGATTGATTATGTTGATATAGTTGTCCCTATGGAAATGACCTTGGAAGCTCCCTTTGCATTTTAGCTTTTATACTTGAAAGCATCATTTGATGAGTATCAGGTACTCCTTCTAGGGCCAACCCAAGTTAACAGTCAAGTTGAGGCCACCAACAAGATGGTGTTGGCCATTCTAAAGAAAAGGTAAGAAGGTAAAAGAGGAGTGTGGTCCGAAGAGTTCGCCGGAGTCTTATGGGCATATAGGACTTTTGCAAAGACCTAGATAGGCGAAAACCATGGCCTCCAGGAGTGAGGTAGTAACACCTATTGAGATTGGGATACCAACCTATCAGGTTCAGCATTACGGCGAGGAGTTGAAGGACCAGAGGCTGGAAGAGTACCTCGACCTACTAGATGAGAAGAGGAAGGAGGCATAAATCAGGATAGCCACTAACAAGAGAAAGATGAAGTAGTATTTTAGTAAGAGTGTCAGGCCTAGGACGTTCAAAGCAGGAGACTTGGTGTTAAAGGAAACAGGAATGACAACGTCGGCAGAAGGAAAGCTCGGTCCTTTCTAGGAGGGGTTGTATGTCGTCATGGCTAGTCACAAGCCGGGGTCAAACCGCCTTAAGGACGGGGAAGGAAAGGAGTTTCCTTGACCATGGACCACTAAGTAGCTCAAGAAATACACCAACTCTCTAATGCAACTTGTCAATATAATGAACTTGACCTTCTTTTAGATATTATCTCTTGCCAGCACACTAGATGATGACAATGCTAGCGTCGGCATGGTCAAGTCCATTTCTAGCTGAGCCTAATCCAAGTGATCGCTACACTCGCACCCAGCGATAGATGACACCATTTTCTTAAGGGTGTTGATCCTTGCCAGTGGGCATGAGTTCATCTCTCATTGAACCTAAGCCAAATGGTTACTATACTCACACCTGGCGAATCTCCATGGATGACACTACTTTCTTAAAGATGTCGATCCTCGCCAGTGCACTAATTTTTGCCACTCAGCCTAAGACGAGTATGGTCGGCAAGCTCGTTGCTAGGGCTAACATTAGCGTTCAGTGATAAACAGTAAGATTCACACAAAGGCAACAAGCAAAGACCAAGTAAAGGAAGCAAATCCCACATAGACAATCGAAAGGGGATGGTTTAAACGAGAGCATGAATTAAAAGTAGAATTGTTTGGAAAGCAATACAAAGGGAAGTACAATAAATCCTAAAAAAATGCCCAAACTAAGTGCTCAGGATTAATGTCAGGAGGCAAGAAGGCATCAGGCAAGTAGTCAACGCCTATGGAGTCCAAGTACTTATAAAAATTGTCACTCGGCCCCACTGACTCCAACATAAGGGTAGGTTGGTCGGTCTCTGAATGGCTTAACAAGTGGGTCCTTAACAGTTCGCCCCCAAGGTCAAGCTCGTTGCCACAAGCTTGGTCGTGGGTACTGTGAGCTACCTTGATATGAGGAGACAGTCACACAACCTCCTACTACAAAGACACAAGCTCAACCACCAGACGAGAATCTCTTGCCGAGACACAGCAAGCTCGCCTTGCAAAGTTGCCATGGTGGCATCATGATGTGATTGGTCTAGTGAAAGGGTTTTGAGCTCCTTCATGTTAGCTGCAAGGTGAAGATCCCTCTAAGCTATTTCACTATGATGTGCTTGAAACTCTACCTAGAGCTGGCGATGAAAAGCTGCGACATGCATGGCTCTTTCCAAATGCCTGCGCTCATAAGCTCTTCATCTATTCAGATCGTTCGTCAAGCCCTTGTTAACGCCATGCTTCTAGTCCTGCTCTTGCCTCAGAAGATCAGCCTTTTGGGTTTTCAGGGTCAACTTCTCCTACTTGTCATTAAGCTTTTAGAATAGGTCTTCTATGATGTCTCTAGCCCCCACTTGGGATTTGATGGTGACTGAATGCGTCGGGACATGTAGCACAAGTCCACATACCCCCGTACATGACAATTAAGATGTAATGCACCTAACATACTAGCAATATGCAATAAAAATCACAGTGAAAAAATTCTTTTCTATCTACTTAAGCATAGTGGAAAAATGATAAATAAGACAAATGGTACCAATGAATGCAAATATCCCAAAAGCTTTATATAAGCATAAGCACTTTAAAAAAAAGTTATGTTTTCAAAAGACTCCCAAAACACATAGAGTATCATAATATTGTCTAAACCACAAAAGATTTCAGTCTGAAGTTTTCATGGCTTTTCAGGTTTCGTCCTCTTTTCTAAGAATCGATCCTTGCCACTGTTCTTAAGCCATTTTAACTCATCAATGAGTTTGAGTACTTTGGTAATAGTATGATCACTGGTCTCTAACTGTTCCTGGATGGAGGGCCCGAAAGAGCTCACTTCCATCTTGGGCACTATCCTATCCAGAGAGAATGTTGTCTTCTTTCGCTTCGTCATTGGGGTTTCCTACATCTATTACAACTTTTACCATTCGGGGAGGGGAATGGTAGTGTAAACTACTATAGTGAGATTTCTAGAAATCTCAGCAAGTAAACAGTCAACATACCACATGTATTACAAGCATATAAAAGTAAACCACAAATGAATGCATGGACATGCACTTTAACATAAACCTTGACATATGCAACATGTACTTTCTCATAAAAATAACTTTTCATCTTTTAAACTCTTAACGCATGTCCATATCATTTGAGCTCAATTTCTTGTTCATATCATAACATATCATGCCATTTTCTTGTCATTTCATAACTTGTCATATTGAGATCACGTCTCATCATTTCATGTCATTTCATATCATAACATAGCATATCATGGCATAACATATCATGTCATGTCGTATCATGGCATATCATACCATATCATATCATAGAGCTCAAATGCCTTGTTCATATCATATAATTCACATGATTGGATACCTCACGATTCCCCTATATACAGTGTGTTCCCCGCTAGTTACCATATCAACCAACAATCCACTTGATCGAGGTGACTACGTCATAACATAAACATATTCTTTTACAATAGTTCGCTTATTTCATCTTCACCATATTGTACCTACTAACTTTAGGTGCAACCTCGCTCCGATATCCTTCCATAGAAACCATTCGAGACTCGTCGACGGTACTTCGTTGACCCAGGGATCTCCACTCGACTTTAAGCACTCTAGAGTTGATAGGGAGTTCCACTATGGCATTTGCCCCTTTAACATTTGGGGTCGTGATAAAACATGCTTGACTTAATCTTTGAAAAAATCATGGACCCAAATGCATGTGACATGAACTCATGATGAAGCATTAATCTTATGTATGCAACATGCTAAAGTCGAATTACATAACTTAAACAATAGCATACATCTTGCAACATAGCTTGAAAATATTAGAACATGCAAACTGTGATGAAGTCATGTGAACATAATTGATTCATCCCTTAAAGCATCAAAACAGATTTTGATAACCCAAAAAGGTGTCTTGGCTGATTCATTTAGGCCTTCCAAAGTATGCATTTTCGTCATTCCAACACATAAACACATATTCCCATTTAATCTTACATCCAATTGAACATACAATACCAATATATAGGTTAAAACTAAAACTCTTGAATACCATATTTGAAATCCTCCTTAATCAAGGCATCACAAAACATGGCATTTCATCATTCTTATCCATAGGCCGAAAATAACATCATAGAATAACATGGTTCAAGCAACGATTTCATGCAACATATTCATAACATCACATAGGCTGATTATATTCAAGAACTAAAATAGCCATATTCAAACAACCAATCAAACCAAAGCCATATTCAAGAAATTAAGATTTTTGAAACCATTTTCTCATGCTAAGAATTCTAGAGCCGAAACTTTTGGAGGTTCAAACTCTAGTTTTTCTTCTAAGTAAAAACATACCTTACACTACCCTAGATCATGTGTTCATGAGCTCAAAACATCAAGAACATTTCGGGTTCCATCTTCCTTGAAGAGAAAACCCTAGTTTCTAGAGTGAAAATGTGTTGGTGTGAGAAAACCCTAAAACTAAAAAAATGAAGAGATAAGTTCTTCACTTGGCCGTACGTGTTCATCAAGAAATGGTGATAGGATTCTTACCTTCGGGTGCTATGATCCTACTCG
The DNA here is from genome assembly GCA_029856935.1 of Cyclocarya paliurus. Lineage (NCBI taxonomy): Eukaryota > Viridiplantae > Streptophyta > Magnoliopsida > Fagales > Juglandaceae > Cyclocarya > Cyclocarya paliurus. The sequence goes on from CM056956.1 coordinate 9,178,602, forward strand.
AAATATTGAAGAAGAAATCTTGATAATATTCGAAAATGGTGGTAAGAATGGTGGTGTTTGGCTAGTGAGAAAGTGGAGACTTTAGAGAGAAAAGTGGTGGCCGAATCTTCTAAGGAAAAAGCAAGAAAACTTTTGAACAAAAAAGCCTTCCCATTTTTGGCTACACCTATATGTAGCGTCTCCCCCTTTTGCTTTTCACCAACCAATGCATGAAGGACACTTGGCAAAACTTTCTTCCCTTCCCTCATGATGAGATTGCATGGGGAAGATCAAAGGTTACTTGGGGTTGTGTGTGTCGTGTGCCATTCCTCCTCTCATCCGAATTCGTCTTTGCTCCATTTCCAAATATGTCATTCTCCACTCGTCTAGGTTCATTGCACTAGACGGCCAAAAGGCAATTATCCTCAAAACCCTAATCTTCTAAGACACTCTTCTAGTATGCATGGTTAACATGTGGCATATGTGTGTGTGTTCTGGGGTTCCGAAATCACTATGTCACCTGAGGTGACTTTTTTTGTCATTCCCAAGGTCACTTTTTGAGTCTCTTCATCTCTTCTTCTTGTTTTCGTCGACTAAATGCCTTTCTTACTTCTCAAAAAGTCTTTTAAAAACATGCTTTTTGTCTTCCCACGTATGATGCATCTTGGAACTCTAAAAGTCACTTTTGTCCTAAGCTTGACATGTGTCCCATTTTAGAAACTTGTGCCTTGCAAAAATGGCGCCTAACACCTCCCAATCGAAAGCCTAAGTCCTTTTTGCTTCTTCCACTTTTTCATCTAAAGATCCAATGGATGATTGACAAGTGTCACTTTAGTCATCTCTCCAAAAAGACCAAAAACTCCTTCCCAATGCCAAGTGGTGCCTCCTCCTTAATGGGTCAACTTGGGCCTTCTAAGGTCAAAATCCTTAAAGGCTCAATCTCATGGGCGTATTTCATCTATGTCCCTCTTGTGGGCTCTCTAACTTTGCACTCTAAGATCCAAATCCAACAAAATTACAAAGTGACTTAAAGATCTCTTCCAACACTTAGCCAATAACCCAAAAAATAAATAGATAAATAATATCCACAAGAATTACGAATGGAAACTTAACAAAAATTCGGGGTGTCACATCTTCCAACTCCTATTCTTGGCAAAGAAGAAGAGCATCTTGTTCAGCAGAAATGGCTGCCCACTCCCTCATCTTTGCCTCCAACCGCTCTACGGTCCACCTAGCTCCCTCCATGTAGGTGCCAGAGGATCAAACCGCCTCCTCCAGATCGGCTTGGCAATGAACAATTCACGTTGCCAATGGCTAAACCCCTTGGGACACCAAAAAGATAATTAGAGCAAACATGGGGAAGGGCATGCAATGGAGGATAAGCTACCTATCGAAGAAAGAAAGCCACAAAGAGCAATCAGCCGGTCCTCGAGCTCACTAGCTTGCAGGGTGGATGTGGAAGAATTCTCCTGAGAACCATCATGTGCTCTTGAGGGACCTGCCCCTAGGGGTGTAAATTTAAACCGAAAAATCGAAAAACTAGTCCAAACTGGACCAGACCAGTTTTACTGGTTTTGAACAAGTCCAGTCCTGAACCGGTTCTTATAATTCATAAACTGGTTGGAACCGGTCCGGTTCCGATTTTAGAATTTCTCAGACCGGACTGAATCGGTTGATAAAAAATAATATTTTATATAGAAGTTTTATACAAAATTAAAATTATACAAAATATTATATATATTAATATATAAGTTTTATATATAATGTATAATTATATGTGAAATTTTTATATATAATTATATATCATATATGAAATAATTTCATATTATAATTTATAAAATATAACATAAAATGTTAATTTTAAATATGAACATTTGTAATTTGTTTGATCATATACTATTAATATAATTATATATAAGATAATGTTATTATAAAATAAAAGTTTAATCTTAAAAATGAAAATGTAATTGATCATGTATTATATAGCTATACTAATATATAAGTTTATAACTTGTACTAATAGTCTAATAAGTTATATTAATAGTCTAATATAGATTAATAAAAGTATAACAGATTTTTTTAAAATAGTTTTTTTTTAAAACATATTTTTAATGACAAAATATCAAACTTACATTTTAAAAAAACTGAAAAACTGGACCGGACCGGATTGGAAATCGATAAAACCGGAAGTACCGATTTAGGAGGATAACTGGTGCGTAATCGGTTTTGAAAAATACAAAACTGGTCATATCGGTTCGGTCTAAAATTTTGTCAAAAACCAAACTGGACCGGACCGGTTACACGCCTACCTGCCCCATTGCTGACGCATCTAAAAGGGGAGAAGCGTGTTCTTCCCCAATGCATTAGGGGAAGGATTACAACAGGGAGCATTACGGGTTACGCCCCCTCCACATCTTGACCTCTCGCTTCCTCTAGAGAATCTTTCCAACCGCAGGACACAAAGTAAAGTGAAGGAAGGTTGGCATCCCTTATGCTTCCTCTGCTGAATCTAGGGCCTGGAGGAACTCCATCATAAATAGTACAGATATCTGAAAGGACTCCTTGTGTCCTCTCTAAGAGAACCGATGAAAAAATAGAGCGAGACCCGCTAGGCATGACCACGGGCTCCTGAAAAAAGGAGAGCCCTCAGGAGGCACTAATGGTAACCCATTGACTAAGCTAGGTGTATTATAGGGAGGAGCGAAGAACTCGGGATGCAGCAAGCCAACATTACCCTTCCCCTCATGGACGACTCTCGCGATGTCCTTAGAACACAATGCTGACGTCTGCTAGTGTGTTTGTGTAGCATGAGAAAAAAGTGAACTCAGTCGAGGTGCTGCGAAACCAACTCCCTGAGAGTTAGGCTCACAATCAGGGACAAACCCACTATAGGCGATTCTGGAGTCACAAATTTCAAAAAGACTGAGGTCTTTCATTGCCCTAACATTTTTTGTCCCTTGGTTGAGTATTTTTGTTGGGTAATCGGAAGGGGTGCCATGGCCTAAGTCGGGGTCCCTATGAAGGCACAGAGGGAAGCCACGGTGGCAGGTGTCCCTACCAGAGTAGGCTGCTCCAAACTTTGAATGAATTTGGTTGCAGGCCTCCCTGGGATAGCTAGGATCTGCCTGTTCGTATTGGGGCGTCATCCCTTCTTGTTTAGAGGAAGGGAAGGCAAGCCTCTTCTGAACATTAGATGAAAGCTTTTCTTGAATGCCAAAGGATGGTCTATTGAAGAACCGTGACCAATCTGGGGACATTAGAAAACGATCGATGTTCTCCCTAATAAAAAAGGGCGTTTGAGCAAGTTGCCTCTGGGTTCTCCCCAACCCATGTGTAAATCAAAGGCAAGCGATCTACTTCCCAAGACGAAGGGACCACGTCAAAGGAACCACCATTTGGAGTGCCTCCCTATATGGCATGCACCGGAAACTCGCATCGCCTCTCTTTGCCAGCCATAAACTTCTGGCAAGTTCTAGAGACAGAAAAACCTTTTGTTCCAATCTTTGATGTGTGAGAAAGAAACTCCAGATGCATTACCTGACAATCTTTCGCGAATGAAAACTATATAAACTCCCCAATTGCAGCCGAACACCATGGGAAATGAGGAACTCATGGGCCTGTAAGGTCTGGATACTCATCATTAGTAGGCTTCAGGACTAGGTGTCACCCCAGGAAATATGACAACAATATCCTCCAATCATTTGAAGAAGCTAAGATAGGGCTAAACCCAGAAAGTTTAGAATCTTGCGAGCTGGACGCCAGAAAGAGAGTCACAACCCCACTAAGAACATATTGAGGTAAAAGGCCACTTGTCTAGCGAAGCCCCCTGAGTCCATCGAACCCTGCTGTGGACTAGGCATAACTAATTCCACATAATCTAGGACCTTGTAGAGGTCTCGCGCATAGTTAGGGTAGAATGACATGTTCGTGGCGGACCAAAGGTGTCCAACGCCGTCGTGAGTCTCGAGCCCCATTAAAGGTCCCCATCTTGGGCACCACTAAGGGAGAAATGATGAGAATCTATTTGCAGTTGAACACTGCTGATAGGGAAAGTCAGGTACGAAAACCACGACAAAAGGGGGCCAACAAGATGAGATAAAAGGGGGCCATACGAAGCGAACATAAAACCCCATAAATGAAAATGGGCTCAAAGGCTTGCCAATGAGCAAGAAAGACTAGGTTGTGAGGGGTAACGGAGGTCCATAGTGAAGGGAACACCCAGGCTAATCTACCCTCGTCGAGAAGGATTCGTCAAGATCCTTGTTGGAAAACGTCAACCACCGGATTGGTGACAAATAGCAGATGAGGCCCCCTAAGGAGAGCGAGGGATACAATAGGTGAAAAGGGAAAGAATTAGAGGTATGTTGTAACAACCCGATCCAATGTTATTAGGGGTGAAATATGGAAAATACAAAAGGCCTAAAATAAGTTTAATGGGTAGTATTTGAATAGTCCATGAGCTATTAATATTTTTGAAGTTATTGGATGTAATAATCCGAAACTTGATTAGAATTACATCATTGTTTATTTTCACTACCTTAGTAACATTTTAAGGCCGTGAGAATATATTTAGTTGAACTTAGTTCTTGTTTTTGTTAAATAGCTACCCAAGCCCAAGAAAAGGCCAACTAAGCCATGTAAGTTTTGACCACCATAAGAAGCCCAAGCCCAAGGAAGGGCTTTGGCACTAGTGCCAGATGTCACACGTGAACAGTACATGATCCAAGCCCTTGCCACTAGTGCCAAGTGTCACACGTGAGCGACACTATCTATCTAGTCTTGATAATGGTTTAAGGGGGAGAGAAGAGTGTTTGGGAAGCCAAAGGAAGAGCTTGCACGCCTACCTTAGTGGTTATGCCACATGTCATGCATGCAAGAAACCTTCTAGAAGAAAAGGGAGAGGAAAAGACCTAGAGAGGGCAAGGGATTTTCTACCATTGTGCCATTTGGCACAAGTTTGAAGTTCCAAGGCAAATTGCAAGGGGAAGTGGTGCCTAGGGAAGACAAAAAGGATTTCCAAGAGGGATTTGTATGGAGAAGGCGAAGGAACAAAAAGTATGGTTCGGTTCCCACCCCCACACGCCTAACCAAGGGTTTTTCTTCTGAAATTAACACATGTCAACCATACAAAGACCTTCTAGAAAGAATGTGAAGAGACAAACATGCAAAATAACAAATCTACCTTCACTCTTTCGGCCACCATACCCAACGACACACTCACATATGCCATTTGTCACCTTAGGGTTACAAAAATGTTCTTTGAAGGGAAGAGTCACCTAGGGAAGAGGCATTGGAAGATGAAGGAGCACATGGGGTTTTGGAAAAAAGGATGGACGGCTAGGGCAAGGCTCATGCCCTTGCCAAATGTCACACATGCAAAGCCTCATGTTGGGAGATGATAAGACACAAAGAGAGAGTTACTTTCCTACCCTAAAGATACATTGTATCTAGAAAAAGCAAGAGGGGCATAAAAGACATTTTTGGCTAGGACAAAAAGGGGCCACACGCCCAAGAAGATTTTCCACTTTTCCGAGGAAAATCCAAGAATATAGAAGAGAAAGAAGTTTTCGACTAGAGGGAAGAAGAGGAGTGACAATTGTCCTCCATGCATTCGACCAACCAGCAACCAATGAGGGATTGAGGAAAATTCTATAAAAGGGGAGAGAGTCACACTCCTAAGGGCTTTTCTTCTTGGCCATTTTTGGATTCTTGCATGTGCTCTCATCTCCTCTACAATTTCTTACACTTTCACTTTAAGATTCCCTTATCTTCTCTCATTTTCTTTCCAACCAAACAAGGGAGGCTCTACTCCAAGAGGATTATCGGCACTAGCAAGGAGGAGACACGGTGAGGTTCTCTATTCTCCAACTTCTTCACCTCAACCACACCTAACTCAAGGAGATAATGAATCTCTAAAGAGCTATAGAGTTTTGGCTTTCACACACACGCACACATGAAGGGTTGTTTCATGTTGAAATGACCTAAGGTTTTGAGAAAGAGAAGGAGTTGAGATTTTGAGGACTTAAAACCTCTACACTTTCAACCACTTATATGAAACAAACACACGTCCAAGATCAAACCAAGAGTTACTTGTTTGGAGGGGTTTTCAAGTCTATAAACCCTAGAACCGAATGGTCTTGAAATTCCTTTGAACAAAAGGCAACCTGAAATCACACACACACTCATGCACACGGATTACACACACTCATGCACATGGATTAGGGTTTTGAAACCCTTGTTCTAATGACTTGCACATCTCATTTTCAGATTTGCTATTTATTTTCTGAAGAATTTTTATAAGTATACACTCAACCTAATTTGATTAACATACCTATATGTTTGTGTAAATCTTTTATTTTCATTATCATTTTTTAATGTTATTCTATGTCTTTGTTTGGTTGAATCGATTGCTTTGACTTATATAATGTTATGTGAAAATGCCATGAATCACATGTTTATGTTTCAGATTTGCTTGTTATAGTGTTGATATGTTATTTATCTTGAAGTTTCGGCTATAGTGATATTGTATGCTTCAGATTTCCCTTGATATTACCATGATTTCATGTTAAATCCACCCATGCCATGATTATTTTTTGATATGATTCAAGTATGGAATATGTTAAGTGACGATTTTCTATATCACATGTCTTTAAAGTTTCAGCCTTGACCATTATTTAATATGTTTCAATTATGAAACAAGTTAAGTGAAGAATTCCTATGCTTTCATGCCTTGGATGTTTTGGCCATGACCAATTTGGTTATGTTCATGAAGTTGTTTTGGATGTCTCACATGTCCCATGTTAACACGTCATGATTTGAATATGTTATGATCAATGAGTTTATGCACGGCATCTCATATGTCACATGTCTAGTATGAAAAGGGTTACATTTTAAGTCTCATGTCACATGCATTTGGGTACAAGATTTTTTAAACAAAAGAAATGAGTCAAAAATGTTTTATCACTACCCCAAATGTTAGGACTGGGGATTGTGATGCCCCGACTCCCACGTACGGAAAATCACGGGAATTGTGACGTCAGGATGATGACAACACGGGTCACGCATCCCAACAACAAGTGCCAAGTGTGTGTACAAGCAACAATGTGCAATAAAAATAAGCAGCGAATAATATAAATAAGTCACTAAATACCAAAATTTGTTTAATACAAATATCTAAATACAAAATATTTTAAAACAAAACCAATGTCCCATAAAAGTAATACAAGGCTGAAAAGTACAAACACGAGTGATCCCAGATCACTCCTCCGGCAGAGCCAAATTCTCAAAGAACTATTCTCCTTAAAATTCCTATATCAGTACTCAACTCTGATTAAACCTATTTTAATGGTTATAGCCTAATCAGTCTCTAAAATAAATCAAGTTAGCACTCCAAGCCTGCAGAATTAAAACTTAAATCTTATTACTAATCAGTTCTCAAATCTGCAATTTTAAAACCTCAAATTAAAATAGAATCACTTTTGAAAATCTGTAAAATCGATGAAACTATATCCAGTAATAAATCAATCGACTCCCAAAGCCTTCAAAATCTAAGACATTAAATAATAAGCAATCATTTCCTAAAGTCTGCAGAACCTTAAACCTTTGGTGAAATTCTCATAAATCTATCCTTCAAGTTTGTTGAACTTACAACCTCCCATTCTAAAGCCTCAAGTTATATCTCTACAAAATCTAAAATCTCAATTATCCTATTTTCCAAAAGATCACCCAAACCATAACGTTCTTTACAAGCCTCGATATAAAAAACAAAGCAAGTCGATAAAATTCAAGCCTACCACACTAAATATTAATACCAATCAATCGCATTCTCGGTTGTACCATCTTCATACCATAGCGTAACCTTTAATCCCACTTAAGTTTCCGGACAAAAATTTCAAATAAGAGCAAAAGCAACCCTCAAATGAAATAAAATAAAATAAAATACAACATAAAAATTAAAGTAGAATAAAACCAACAAAATATAATAACATACAATAAATTAAAACCATTAAAAATAACATACTTCAAATCAATAATTTCAAATCACAACTTTAAAACTTTCTGGTACTCCACCTACGGGACATGTGGTTTTACCCAGAGCTGAACTGCTCTAATACCACCTATGACGCCCCGACTCCCACGTACGAAAAATTTCGAGAATCGTGACGTCAGGATAATGACAACACAGGTCACGCATCCCAATGATAAGTGCCAAGTATGTGTACAAGCAACAGTATATAATAAAAATAAGCAGCGGATAATATAAATAAATCAACTAGTACCAGAATTTTGTTTAATACAAATATCTAAATACAAAGCATTTTTAAAACAAAATCAATGTCCCATAAAAGTAATACAAGGCTAAAAAATACAAGCACAAGTGATCCTATATCACTCATCCGCGGAGCCAAATTTTCAAGTTCAGTATCTGCATCATCAACATCAAAATCTCCGATACCATTAAATGGTACAGCAGGTAAGTTATAATCCAACCAACTCCGAAATAAAAACACATTAATGCAACCAACCATGCATGCATATGATGAAATATGTATGAAATCCAAAAATACCATTTTTTTCTGAAAATGAATATTTTTCCAACATACGCCAAAATCCCATTTGGCCTAAAAAATATGATCCATCATTTTTCCAAAAAATGACTCACACGAAAACCATTATCCAACACACGCCATTTTTTCAGAAAATAGCCATTATCCATTTTATCCGTAGGCACCATGATCTCCCCTAGGGATCATCCGCATACCCTGGCTTCATAACGAGCGATGCCCAGGTCTGCATCCAGTGCATTCGTGGCCAAGCATCCTCTAACCCCCACTAGTAGAGGGGCCACGGAGTCGGCACGAAACCCGTTCGATCCCGTTGTCGCTCGGCGACAACCCAGAGGATGTCACTCAGTATATTCCACTCCTGAGTGACCAGAGGAGCTCCACCGAGATAATGCTCCATCTCGGCTTGGGGTCGTGATACACACACACCCAAAATTTATTCCACACATGAAAACCCATTTTTCAAATATCCACATGATCATGAATACAATTACCCGAAAATCTAGTTTTCATTTACAAACATGAACATACGTGCAAATGCAATGTACCAAACCGATATCAATATCCAACAACAACCAAATCACAATATAGCCAAACATACAAATCCTCCATCCTCCAATCCATCCGACCCCCGTACTCCTCGAACTCAGTCCGGAACAACCAACCAGAATACAGTGAAATGAGTTAGTATAAAAATATATTTAAATCTCAAAAGATGTTTAGGAAAAAGAATGTATTCACCTTTTTGGATACTCTATGAAATGAAGTCTTTTTGAGTTATGCATAGTTTACAGTACCATGTACTAAGACAATTGCTTTAGGCGTTGCCTAGTTTCACATGAACCATTTATATTCCGCTGCATTGCATATTATCTGTCATATATGAGGGGTATGGAACTATGAGTTACATGTCCCAACATTTCAATTACCATTCAATCCCAAGCGGGGGCTAAGGGCGCCACATTGGATTTCTTATGAGCCATATTGGATATGCTATGAGTTATTATTTATTGGGATTTATTTAGGCCTAAAGGCCCATAATTTTATTTTAAAGTCTTTAAGGTTAGTTGATGATTTGAGAGGAAATTAATGAGCCGATATTGTAAAAACCCAATTGAAATTATTGAAGTTTTGGCCCAAGAAATGAACCCAAACCCATTAGACCCAATGTCGGTTCACTACAACTCTAAGCCATACACGTCTCCACTTTTCACTGGGATTCATGTCCAATGGATTTCTCTCTCAATAGAGTTACAACTCTACAAGTCATCTTCACGTTAAAACTCTTTAATTGACTTTTTTCTCTATAACTCTAAGCTATGCACATCTCCACCTTCCACTAGGATTCATACTCCAATAGAACCCACTTACAATTTCATAAGTCAACTTCACATTAAAATTCCTAAATCCTACCTGCTATATATAACACGTAGTCTTGTGCAATCTCAACCCACTGCAAGAGACATTTATCCACCGAAGCCAGCCACCATCTTCTATTCCCTTCACATCTACAGTCACTAGCACCCATCAGAGGACCCATGTCGTTTGAGGCTACTATTGTAAGCCATGATGGAGACAACCACTCCCAAACCAAAACCAACGTTCCATGTATACCCCATGAAGCAAAAAAAAAGTTGCTTTGTCTGTGCCAACAGTAAGCCATGGACATCGCTCACAACTCAAGTTGAGAGCCCACGTCTCACGTCCTCTCCCTCTTGTTCGGTGACTCTCTCTCTCTCTCTCTCTCCCTTCCTCCCTCTCACTATGTTGGTTAATATATCTCTCTCACACGTTATTTTTTCCCTCTTCAATCTTTCGATGTAATCCATCTATTCTTCAAGTGGTTATAAAAACACTGACCTTTTAAGTCGAAATCAGGAAGCTCTAGACACGTACATTTAAACCTTTAAACTCTAGTCAAATTACGTTTGTGCCTTGATTTTAACTTAGGAGAGAAATTTTATATAAAAACTTTACACCACACACCTTTACCTAATTAATATGTGATTTACATCAACATCTATAAGGATTTTAGAAAAAAGTCAAAAATTGTTTATTAAAGTTTGTAGATAAAGTTATCAAATATAATACATATAATCTAGAATTCGCTTTACTTTGACTTTGTTAGCAAAACATGGTTGGTGGTTGATTCAAAATCATAACTCCTTGCTGTCTCAAGCTATAAAGTTAGGTATTTCCCCTCCATAGATTTTTTTTCATTCACATTTGGGTAGCAAGCCCTCATATGTATAGAGGAGTATTTGTGCTACTAAATCTCTTTTGTTAGCTAGGAGTATTTGGAGGATAGGGAAGGGTGCTAATGTAAGGATAACTTAAGATAAATGGCTCCCAATTCTCTGGTTACTTGAGTCTCTTCCACCTAATTATGTCATTTATGATGATTTGAAAGTTAATATGCTTATGCATCAGCCTAATAGTTATTGAGATGTGGATTTGATTCAATCTATATTTTCTCCTTTTGTTACTAATGCTATTGTACAACTTCCTTTATTGCCAAGGGGTTGGAATGATAAGTTTGTATGGACAGACACTATAAATGACTTGTATTTCAGTAAAGTATGGATATTATCTTGCTCTCACATTATTTGATTCTACTGTTGGTGTTGGTAGTTCTAATTTTCAAGGCTCTTCATCCTTTTGGCATCAATTATGGAATTTAAGTCTTCCGAATAAAATTAAGAACTTTGAGTGGAGAGCTTGTAACGATAGTCTTTCTACAAAACTAAGGTTATGCTTGGGAGATGAGATAAGATGAGAATTTTTAAAAATTTTATGAATAGTGTTAAGATAAAAGTTTAAAATATTATTTTTTAATATTATTATTGTTTTGGGATTTGAAAAAGTTAAATTAGAATTTAAAAAAGTTGAATTGTTTATTATATTTTGTATGGAAATTTGAAAAAGATGTAATAATGAGATGAGATAGAGATGAGATGAGATTTCTCATTTTTGTTTCCAAAGATAACCTAAATATGCTAAAAAGCGGTGTTGTTTATAATGTGGATTGTTCTCTTTGCTCATTGGTAATGGAAGATTGCCATCATATTTTTGTGGATGTCTAGATGTGGAAAAATTTCTGGTTGTATATTGTCCTTTCGTTATACCTTTTTATGGAGACAATGGGCAATTATTTTGACTTGGTTGGGGTTTTGATGCAGTAGGATATAACTTCAGTCTCACGTTTTATTCCTATTTTTTGGGGTGTTTGGAAATATAGAAATATGAAGTTATTTTAGAATTCTAATTGTATACTTAATTATGTAGTTGATAATTCTTTAGCATATGTTGAGGGGTACGCTACCATTAAATTGCATCAATTGATTGTATGTAATGATATCATTCTTTCTTGAAAACATTATTTGCAAGGTACGATAAGCATTAGTTTTTATGGTGTTTTGTTTCATTCTTCTGATTCTCGGGTGTAGAGGCTATTTTAAGGAATAATAAATGGGATGCTTTATTTGGTTTGTGTTGGAAATAATTTGGGCTGTTTGAAATGGATGACATTGAGGCTTTGGCTGCTTTGAAAGGTTTACAAATGATCTTGCATTTGGATTTCTCTATTTTGTTATTGGAAGTGAATTTTTTGTCTGTGATTGAAGCTATTGTCTCTAAGGAAACTAACTTTTTGGGAATATAATATTTGAGATCCAAAAACTTCTTTCTTCATTGAGGATGCTGATGTACTTTGATATCGTTTGGATAGTGAGTTAAAATGAAAGTTGAAAATAGAATAAAATATTATTAAAATATTATTTTTTAATATTATTATTATTTTCGAATTTGAAAAAATTGAATTATTTATTATATTTTGTGTAGAAATTTAGAAAAATTATAATGATGAAATGAGATAAGATGAGATGAAACACTTCTTGTATTCAAATGAGTCCTTAATGTTGTGATACAAGGTATAAATGAAGTAGCTTATTTACTTGCAAGATATGCTTATCTTGTGGATAACACAGTTCAGTGATCTTAGTATCGAGATTTTATTCAATCTAAAGTGTTACTAGATGCTAATGTAATCCTTGATGCAATATATGAAAGCCTTCTTATCAAAAAAAAAAAAAGAAAAAGAAGATGCTATTGTGTAATTACATTGTTTATCCTTGCAACTGTTTATGTAATTTTTACTAATGAAATTGTTGTGTTCTAAAAAAATAAATTAAATAAATAAAGTGTTCGTTTATGTTTATATTGAAATTTTCTATAAATCAGTCATTGTTTATATTATATAACCCATATTTATAATTTTTTATAAAATGTATGATTTTTTTTTATAAGAGATAGGTAATGAGATGGTAACAGTAGCTGGCCGATGAGAGTTATAAATTATTCCCTTCAAAAATTATATATTACTCGCATACAAAAGGAGTTCCAGACTTCCAGGCAATGGAAAACCAACGAGAAGAAGAAAACGTAGAAAACTGGAGCGAGGCAGTGGAGGACCTCGTCGCCGCCGGAGACACCGACGGAGCCATCTCTCTCCTCGAAACGCATGTTTCGAAACTCCAAACCCTAGCCTCGGCTAATGCTACCGTCCTCCTCCAATTGACTTCTGCTCTCGCTGATTTGGCCAATCTCTACTCTTCCAAGGGCTTCTCTCTAAAAGCCGACGACCTTCGCTCTCGGGCCTCGCTCCTTAAACACCAAGTTCTTTCTCGGTACAACCCTTCTTCTTATTTTCCACCTTTTTATTTTCTTTCTGTTTTGATGTTCAGAAAATTGTGGTTGGTTGCTTCGAAAATGCGGGACCAGAAAGAGGGTATTTGAAAAAATTTTACGTCCTTCACTTGTGTTCTGTTTGTGTTATCAAGGACATGAGAAATGGAACCTTTATATTTTGGAAATTCTCATCTCTGAAATCAAAAGAGTTTGTAAGTGGGCCAAGTTTAATTCTACATTCTTCTCGAATAGAGATGGCATATTTCATTGAAGGACAGCGAGAATTTTATTCATTGCCGTCTTCCGTGTTTCAGTGATGTGGAAGTTGTAAAGAAGGACCAGAAAGTGGATCAGGTTTTGGCTGCAGATGCTTCTTTGCGCGGCAATGATTCCTTGCACGATGATTCTTCTAGCGATGGTGAGTTTTCTATTTACTTGGTTCTTTTTAAAAAAAAAAAAATTGTTTGCTCACTTTAAATAGTTATAGTTATCTTGAGCACTGAATAATTTTCAAACCCAACTGAAATGCGATATTAGTACTCTATGAAAACCTTACCACCATGATTATATATGAGAAGTAACAAGTGTTGGCTTCTTTATGTAGGGCATCTTGAGAAACCGAAAAAATCTTCCTGCGATGAAAAGGCGGGAAATGTGTCTTCAGATGATGGTAGTTTTATATTGCCTTACATTTCTTTTTTCCTAAATGAGTTTAAGCTCTGGAACATTAATTAGCTCTGCAGGGCTTTGTATCATCAGATTGATTTAGGATAGATAAGGTCTTTTCAAAATTTTCCATGTGCAATATTACAACTCTGATATTGAGTCTGCTAGTATAATTCAGAAAAATCTTATCAATTATCATTTAGGCATATTTTATAAGTGCAATACTACAACTTGTTTTGTGAGTACTGCATGACTCATATTTATTTAAAGGGTTTTCATTAGGGGTGTGCACTGACTTCGACTCTTGACTTTGACTCAGTAGGAGTAGATGTCAGATCAATGTGTCGGAGTTGGGTGAGGCCTTTCTTTGGGCTTTGACATATTTTCAATAGTTTTTTGGGGTTTGTGAGTTATTTTTACTTCTTTTTGGCTCCATCTGTCGTGTATTTTTACACAATGGAGGTTGTTTTTTGGGACTTTTTTGTGCTTATTAAGGCCTTTTTTTTTTTTTTTTTTATAACTTGAAGGGCTTACCAACAAAGTAAATAGGAGCAGGCACATAGCACCAAACAATGAAAAGGGAAAATAGGAAATAGAGAAATAAAGGGCCAAGGTTCGAATTTACCCCCATTGTCATACTTATAAAAAAAAAAATAACAAAATAATAGACATATAGAAAAAGTGAGGTTTAAAACACAACAATATACACATACACTACTCATATACCAACATTGAAACAACCACACTATTTTTTCTTTTATGGCCAACTTGTTTGTTCAATCCTCCCCAGACCCACCCTTAACTCACAAAGCGTTACATATTTACAAATGACAAAAAGCACAAACCAACATAGAAGTCAAGTTATAAACTTATTATCAGAAGCTAAAACAAGTTACAAATCTGACAATGATGAAGGAGTAATGCATAGGTAAGTATCCACCAAACAATCTTTACATGCACAATACCCTTTGCAGCCCGTTTAACCATGAAAATAATAAGCAAGCATTTGTTATGATAATGCTAATCAATTCTGACCTGACAACATATTGCAAGAAGATACTCTTCAAAATTTTTGCTTGAAGTTCTATTTTGAGGCTTTCCACAATATAAACTCTTGCTTGTGAACTACTGTAAGACATGAAGAATAAACAGATGCAACATCTCACTCCATGTTCAAAAGAATTTAACCAACCAATCTGTTCATGACAAAATTCAAACCCATGGAAGAATAGTCGTAAGAACACTATATATACACTAAATGTAAATTATTGAAGATAAATATGAACAGGCCCTTTACTGTACACCATCAATCTGTAAGTTAAGACATACATAGAACAATACAGTGATTAGAGAAACAATACAGTGGAAACCTGGGAAGGCCAGAGCCCTAAATCTGAGAAAGAAATTTCCACCAAAGAGACCAAAAATCTCAAGAAACCAAATATCTTTATAAATAATATACCAATATTGTAACATAATTCATTGTGATTTTGCAGTTTGTATGCTAGACTTGCAAACTAGAGGTCCACAGTTTGAACATTGGTAGCCTTCATGTTTTACAAATTAAATATATATTTAGTATATGAATATATTTAATGAAATTCGGAGCCTCCAACTCTGACTCCAGATAGTAGGAGCTGCTCTAACTGCTCACCCCTAGTTTGCTTATTGAAAACGGAGATTTAGGCCCAGTTTGGATACATAAAACCATCTCATCCCATCTCATCATTACAACTTTCCCAAACTCTCACACAAAATATAATAAACAATTCAACTTTTTCAAATCTCAAAATAAAAATTATATTAAAAAATTATATTCTAATAATATTTTTTTCAACTTTCAACAAAACATCTTATCTCATCTCATCTGAACTGCGTAACCAAACGAGGCCTTTGTCATTATGAGAAGGGTGAGATTTTGGGAGCTGCCCCTCTTTGCATTATGTGGTGGGAGAGAGCAAGCAAAGAGAGAACTGGATGAGAAGTAACTTAAAACCCTCTTCTTAATTCATTATTTGATTGGTTGCACACTTCATGTAGTGTATGTACATTGTGATTTTTTCTTGGACTTGATTACTCTTTTGAATTTCTGATTGTAATTTGTTGAGATGGTGTCCAAATAAACATTTGATTACTTATCATAAGCATTTGATAATTTTGTCTATATAGGAGTACCATACCTGAGTTTTGCATCAGCTTCCACAAAAACGAATCATCAGATATCATGATATGTTTTTTTTGAGTTTAGTGATTTTGATCTATATATAGGAAGGGTTGTACCATTCATTCATTTCTGGGTTACATGTCAACAAAGTTATAGCAATTCAATCTCTTCTTTTGCGAGTATGTAAGGTGGTGGTGGAATTTCAAGTACTTCCTTGCCCACGGTCAACTGCAAAGGGAAGGGCCTTTTGCCTAAAGAGTGGGAAAAGCCAGGGTCCCTTTGATTTCCCTTTCCTTGAATCCATACTAGGCAAGATAGATGAACCCTTTGAACTGAAGGCCACATATGGAGATGGGATTCTAGAATCTAAACATAATTGAAAGTTCTGTTCACCATATGGGATATGGCTTGATCATACTATATACGCTGCTGAGTTCAAGTAATTGCATTTTAAAATAAGCTGGCCATCTTCTAAATGGTATGAAAAATTTTACAGATTGGGAAGCTATCGCAGATCGTGCACCTGATGAATTACTCCCTTCACAATGTTTGCCTAGAGTATCAGAACTTTCATTGACAGATACCAAAGTTCAAACTTCCAAGCGGCGTGGAAGGGGAACATTCTCGTATAAGAAACATGAATTGTATTGTGATCAGTTATCTAGTGAGTCGGTTAACAGTAACTCAGAATATGAAGATGCGTTAAAAAATTCAAAGGGGGTGACAGACAAAATAAATTGTAAGTATGTATTTCCTTCACTTAGTTCATGTCTGCATTGGCAAAATCATATTTTGTGTCAAACTTGTATATTTCTGTTTGTATTTTCATAGCTCAACATTTAATGTTTAAGGTTATGTTGAATGATAAAACATAAATGATACATAAGACTGTGCTGTTTTATTCGTCTAAGTGTCAAATCCTTTACTAAGGTGGCCATCTTAAGTTTTTTGCATTATCAAAAATGAATTAACATTTCGGGTTGATTACCTTTGTTTTCACTCATTTGCAAAAAGCTACCCAAATTTTCAACTTTTGCACAATAGATTCCTTATTTTTAAAATCTCTTATTTTGCTACCTCCATCAATCTCCCTTCAGAAAACTTTTCTTTTTTCTTATCGATAAACAAGAATTTTATTGATGAAAAAGATATGCATAGCTCAAGTACATGGGACATATACAAGAGCAACACCTTTTTTTTTTTTTTTGATAAGTAATAATATTATATATATATATATATATATATATATATATCAAGAGCAACACCTAGGCATGATTAACAGCTGCTACAAGGAAGTCGTGAATATTCAACCCATCAAAATCTATTACAGTTGACCAATGGAGTAAAGTGTTAAAAAAGTAAGCTCTAAGCTCACCCATTGATTGCTTGTCATCTTCGAAGGTTCTTTTATTCCTCTCCTTCCAAAGACACTACCATAGGCAAATGGGGACCATTTTCCATATAGCCGCAATTTGTGGCATATTGATGCCATGTCTCAACCAATCAAAAGATGCCATGTCAACAATCTCACCTCCTAACACGGGAGATTGACAGGGGTAGCAATATGAGAGTTTTTAAAATCAAGGGATCTAATGTGCGAAAGTTTAATAATGAGGTAGCTCTTTGCAAATGAGTGAAAACCAGGATACTGATTTTTGTAATTAACCCTAACATTTTTGCTCAATTTCCTCGCAATATAAACAATTGGTGGGAGTTTTCACTCTTAAAAGTTGGCCAAATTAGGGTGCTTTTCTACTTCTTTTAGTAGGTAATTTGGGGTGCAAGTGGGACACCAATGTCTAGTAGATGGGTTAGAATGTATTTAGTGAGGTCCTATAGAATACTTTTATGCATGGAATATATGCACAAATGTATAGAGTTTCATTATATTTTTTATGCACAGAACATATGCAATTAGAATCTGGAGGAAAAAGAATCCTATTCAGATAACCCATGGTCAAGTTTATCTTATCCAGGGAAGTGATAAATTGCCTGACTATTTTTACAGATACTTATGCTGATTTCCTATTTCTAAAATTTGAACTGTTCTTTCTACTTCATGCTGGAGGGCAACTCTCTTTTATATTCTTAATAGGTATACTTTGGTAATGAGTGAAACTTGAATAAACAAAACAGTATGAAATCCTAAGACATACTGTTAAATGTTTTTACCAAGTTGGATTTTCTTTGTGGTTTGAAAATAAAGTCTAATCAGCCAGAATTTTATAACAAAGAGTTACTAGTGCCTTACCATGAAACCATGACTGTTACATTAGAATTATGCAATCAATTTCTTTTTGTTTTTTTTTTTCCGCTCGGGGTGGGGGGTGGTTTGGCTTTTAATCTTATTTGCATTGCCATGAATTAGGCAATAGATTGCTTATAAATCTTGCCTGTTGTTATGTGCATAAGCTTTCTGTCAAATAGCATGTGGGATCTAAGGGTTTTTTATTATGAATTCAGCAAGCTATGGTACACGCCATGTTCTTGTTCTTGCGGACTTTCCACCGAGTACTAAGACAATAGAGCTAGAGAAGCTATTTCAGGACTTCACAGATCGTGGATTCATTATTCGCTGGGTTAACGATACAACTGCACTCGCAGTATTTCGAACACCTGCAATAGGTAATTATATCTCTAATAAAAAATTTTACAATATTGGACTTGATAAAGTAATTAAATATCAAGGAAACATCTTTGATTCCATAGTATTGTGTCACATCTCGACATGATGTCTTCTCATTTATCAATGGTGCTCAATTTGTATTGTAATCATACATATAATAGGTTGCAGAATGGCATACATTGAAATTAATTGGTTGGAACTAAGATTGTTTGCAGTTTTTACTCTCTGATCGTCTCATTTGTTTTTTTAGTTAAAATTTGTATGAACATGATTTATTTTTTGGTGTCTTCATGTCTATATGTTAGTAGATACTGTTATTCATCTATTATTACAGGTTTGAAATCATCTACTTGGAGCATTCCAATTAGGAGAAAAATAATTGTGGTAAAAAAGCCATTTTAATAATAATTAATCACTGAATAATTAATATATATTCGAATATTCACCCACTCAATTGGTGGTAGGTCTGGCAGCAAGGAGTATTTGAAATGTGCTTGAAAGTTGTTATCTTTCTTTTTCAAAATTTAGGTTAAAAATGAGTTAAATATATTTGTAATAGGCAATTACCAAACAATGCTCTTAGTTCACAATACTAGGAAGGGTGGAGGCAAGGGGCCTAGGTAAGGGGTATGAAAATCTGAAACTTATATGCACACATGTTTTTGGGAAGATTAAAAATTTGTGTCCTAAATCTATGAATATAAATTAGTTAACTGAATAATCTAAAAAAAATCTATATATTTCTTAAAATTCAAACTTTGGTCCAAAAAGTTTCTAAAATTGAAAAAATATTTTTCTAATGTTCATAACATGCAACTTTTCTTCATCCTCCCCGAGCCCCTTTAATCCTTGCTAAGTCTCTGTAGTTTTCTTTCTTTCACTTCACGTCTCCCCCATTCTCTTGATTTCTGCCTCCCCTACTCTGGTCTTCCCCAAATACCTTTTAAGCTTTAGGAGATGCTTGTAAAAGACTTTTTTTTAACCACCAAAATTTCGAAAAAAAAAAAAACACTGTATGCTATTAACAATCATTTATTACTACAGATCTAAATTATGCATCCCTAGGTTGATGAATATATTTAGTATATTTTTTGCATCTTGAAATATGAATGGGAATCGACTGGGAGGATCGCAGATGGTACATATAACTCTAGGCACGACTGCCAGAAAATGATCTGAGATTTCGTCCTGTAACCTCCCCATCAAAATGATAAAGACAACAATCCCCCTACCAAAGGAAATACCCCATGGAGTCGGTAGCTTGGACCCTTGGAGTCATTCTACGAACATTGCCTGGAGTTTCAAAACTGTCTGATTGCATTCGGAGAGGTGGTGTTCTTGTGGTTCCACTGTTAGGGTGACAACCTGGCCATTTCTTTGCTGTAAGTGATGGGAAAAGTTGTATATGAAAAATGGATGTACCTCTTAGGCATCCTTATGACATGTCTTGAAGGGGAAGCAACCCATAAGGGAGCTACGTTACTGCACATGGTAAAAAGTGAAAAAGCCCATGTAGATGGGTGCACTGTGGAAAGAAGTGACTTAAATCCTTGCAAGATGCAGGATTCCCCGCCTTTTTTTTATGGATAAAATTTTTTCATTGAGACAAGTAACAAGGCAAAGCCAAGACATCTATCCAAAACAATTAATCCACGCTTCCTAAGATTATCCAATGTCAAAATCGTCCCTAAAGAAGCAGACCAGCCAAAGAACGCAACCTTTGAAGGCACTTTACTCTTCCAAATACTTTACCAGTATGCATCCAGCCCATCTTATCCCTCATATCCCTCCCAAGCCTTACAATAAACGAAACAATTCAGGAACAGCCCCCATTTCCCAATCATTCACTGCTCTAGATAATAGAACATTCCAATGAGAAGAGCCACTAGAACAAACCAAAAACTCAGCCACAGAAGCATCCGGATTCTAAGAAATACGAAAAAGATTTGGAAAAACAACACAAAGAGCCTACCACCACAACCATGGAACGTGCAAAAAAGGGCTTCTGGAGCCATCCCCAACCACAAAGATTACATGTTTTACAAAAGCATCCCAACCTCTCCTAATATGTTTCCACACCACCACACCATAGGTACCTCTTACCTCCTTAGAACTCTACCCCCCCAAGCACTCCCATATTTAGAATCAATCACAGCTCTCCACAAAGAATCACTCCTGATGATACCTCCACAACCACTTCCCTAGTAATGCTTTATTAAAGATACTCAACTTCCGAAACCCCAACTTACCACACCACAAAGGAGTACAAATTTTATCCCAACTAACCAAATGAAACCTAGCTTCCTCCCATATACCTTTCTATAAAAGGTCTCAAAATAACTTCTCCAACCGATTAGCCACGCCGATTGGCATGGGAAATAAAGATAGAAAATATGTAGGAAGGTTAGAAAACTTACTTTTCAGAAGGGTAATTTTACCTCCTTTTGACAAATACAACATCTTCCAACCTGCCAACCTTTTCTCTACCTTCTCCAACACCCCATCCCAAACCGTACTGGCCTTGAGCGTAGCCCCCAAAGGAAGCCCAAGGTAACTAATTGACAAAGAGGAAACTTGACAATCTAGAATACATGCCAACCTACTCATATTTCTCACATGGCCCACTGGTACCATCTTGAACTTGCCCAGATTTACCTTAAGGCCTAACACAGCCTAAAAACAAAGCAGAGGTGCTCGCAGAGTTTGCACATGGCCTGGATTCATATGATAAAACAACGAAGTATCATCTGCAAACAAAATATGAGAAACCATAACCAAGCCTTCTTGAGGTCCTCCCATCATGAAACCTAACAACAAACCACTGCCAACCACAGCCCCCAACATACGACTAAGAGCATCCATCACGATGACAAAAAAAGAAAAAAAAGGAGACAATGGGTCCCCTTGTCTCAAACCACATGAACTATTAATAAACCCCTCATGAGAGCCATTCACTAAAATTGAGAAACGAGCAGTTGAAACACCGCGTTTGATCCAACTACACCAGCTCCCCCCAAAGCCACATTTCCCCATAAGATAAATTAGAAAATTTCAATTGACATGATCATAAGCCTTCTTGATATCAAGCTTACATAAAATACCCGGCTTAACCGATTCAATCTACTATCCAGACATTCATTTGCAATTAATATGGTATCCAGAATTTGCCTCCCTCTAACAAACGCATTCTGCGATTTCGAAATAATCATCTCAATAACATTACTCAATTGATTGTCCAACACTTGAGAAATAATTTTATAGACCCCATTAACTACACTAATGGGACGAAAATCCTTCACATCATAAGACATAAGCTCTTGCCCTTTTTGGGATAAGTGCAATAAAAGTAGCATTTAGACTCTTTTTAAACTTACCAAAAGAGAATAATTCATGAAACACTTCCATCATATCCTCCCTCACAATGTCCCAACAATCTTGAAAGAAAGCCGTAGTAAAACCATCTGGACTAGGAGCCTTATCTCTGACCATCCCTTCTACCATAGTAAGAACTCCGTTCTCATCAAAAGGTTGCTCAAGCCATTGGGTGCTAAGAGGGTCAATAGTATCAAAGTCTAAACCATCCAATTTTGGCCTCCAATCATGCTACTACATAAGAAGATTCTCATAGAAAAGGCAAATATGCTCCTTAATGTCAGATTGGTCAGAAAAAACAGCACTATCAATCTCAATCAATTCAATAGCATTGTTTCTCTGATGAGAGTTTGCCACCCTATGAAAAAACTTTGTACATCCCCTTCTTTTAACCGCAGGGTCCTTGATTTCTACCTCCACGAAGTCTTCTCCATCAGAATCACCTTCTCTAATTCAGACCCAATAAACCTCTTCCTCAAAATCTCATCCTTCAAGAGAAGACTACCCTCTACCTGACTCTCCAACCCTTGCAATTCCTCAATAAGAGACTACTTATGTCTATCTACATTCCCTATTTATTTCATTCCTTCAAATCCCTTTTCAAAGCCTTTTAACTTACTAATCAATATGAAACTAGGGGTACCACACAATTGATAGGAAGTCGACTGTTGTTTCACCTTAACTTTGAAACCATCAGCCAACAACCACATATTTTAAAACTTAAAATATTTGCGACTTCCATGAATACCACAACAATCCAAAAGAATTGGGAAATTGTCCGATTCTAGACAAATGCTTCTGATACACCTCAGGGAAATGAGATTCCCATGAAGGAGATACCAAAAACCTATCTAAACGGGACAAAGTCCTATTAATGGACCACGTAAAGGCAACCCCTCCTCCCCCCAGGCAAGAGGTAAATCAACAAAATCAGCCTCAAAATGAATTTAGAGAACTCCTGCATTGCCAAGGTAAAACTGGAATCCGATGATCTCTCACTCAGATTCCCTGCACTTCTTTAGTTCTGGGTTCATTTCCTTGCTTACTTGATGAAAAGTTCCAACCTCCACCTTCGATGGGCAACATACTACTGTCAATTGATGAAG
The DNA here is from genome assembly GCA_029856935.1 of Cyclocarya paliurus. NCBI lineage: Eukaryota > Viridiplantae > Streptophyta > Magnoliopsida > Fagales > Juglandaceae > Cyclocarya > Cyclocarya paliurus. Next base: position 9,201,765 of record CM056956.1, read on the forward strand.
CCTTAGACCACTATGACAAATAAGTGAAATAGATACCAAGCTGAACGATAACTCCGTTGGTTTAGTATTGTCAAAGGAGGAAATAGGTTTATGACCCCCCCCCCCCAAAAAAAATCAAATCCTCCTGTTAGGCCTCGATAATAGGAAAATATTAGATTGTGTTGCCTCTTGAGTGAAACCTATGGCAATATATCCATCGTTTACAAGAGTCATAGTGAAATTTCTCCTTTTTTTTATAATTTATACAATTGCTACCATTTACAACATGCATTTTCCCAAAAAAATATTACTAGATTCAAGAATGACTACCAACGTGTCAAAGACAACCATGATGAAGCAAATGACCTCAATCCAACCAAACAACTCATCAGGTTGGGAAGTGGCCATGAGGAGAGGTAAAGTCACATTTCCTGATCAACCAGCTTTACCAAAATGGTAAAACCCAATCAAATATAAGAACGCTTAAAAGGACATCAAGATCTACCTCTTGAGCAAGACCAAAAGAATCATCCAACCCACTAATCAAGATATCCAGTACCCAACCAACTAGTCACATTAGGCATGCGAATTAGGGGGCAACTGATGATACAATAGCAATCTGGGCCAGGTAAGACTTAGTCTGATGAAACGTTCCTAAAGAGTTTCCATAATGCAAAAGCCTACTGTCAACAAGACAAGGAAAAATGAAACTACCTGGTGCACTACCAAGAATATTGCAGTGGTGCATTCCCAAGAAGATTGAAGAATATATCTTTCCCATTCCTCTAGCACATCTCCAACGTCATTCTGCCTTACTACTATGTGTGAAAGAACTTTTCTGTGGATCAGAAGTGCTGAGATCTAGTGAAAAGGAATGTTCCACTAAAAGACAACCAACATTTTTTTTTTTTTTTGATAGGTAAACGTAAGTTTTATTGAAGTAAGAATAGAAACAAAGTACTCCAGGAGTATACAAACAGATCATGAAACCTAATTACATCTAGGTACTAGTGAGAGATACAACCAGGTCATGGAAAGTATCTGTATTGCGAATAATAGCTGAAACCCAAGAAAATAAAGTATCGTAAAAGAATTGCTTCAGCTCCTCCAAAGAACGCTCCATGTCTTCAAAGCACCTCTTATTTCTCTCTAGCCACAAGCACCACATAATGCAATGAGGAATCATTCTCCACACAGCAGCTATATGTGAATTCCCCCTAATTCCTGTCCAGCACCCCAGAATATCTCTAACTGTTCTGGGCATAACCCACGCCACCCCTGTCCTATTTAAGGATCTCATTCCATATACACCTTGCCACCTCACAATGTAACATAAGATGATCCACTTATTCCCCATCACTCTTGCACGAGAAGCACCAATCTACTATGATAAGACCACGTTTTCTCAAATTATCTGACGTGAGAATCCGCCCAAGAGATGCAGTCCATACAAAGAAAGCAATCTTAGACAGTACTTTACATTGCCAAATGGTCTTCCAAGGAAAGTTATGATCATTAGAAACTCCCAAGAGGGCCTTGTAGAAAGAGCGCACCGAAAATTTGTTATTGCCATTCAAAATCCAGATCAAATTATCCTCCAACTCACTGCCCATCGCTATTGCAATAGCGAGTTAAAACTTCAGCAAGCATATCCAGCTCCCAATCATGAACAGCTCTCGAGAATCTTACATCCCAATGGACAGCACCATTAGAAATTACCACCAAGTCAGCCATGGCAGCCTCTTTGTCTCTGGAAATCTGATAAAGCGTGCGAAACACCTGCTTTAGGACTCGTTCACCACACCAAGCATCGCGCCAAAAGAAAACTCTATCACCTCTTCCATTTGCAAATCTAAAGTACTTGGAGAATCTATCCCATCCCACTCTAATATTTTTCCACAAGCCCACCCCATGTGTTCCCCTAGCTTCTTTAGAACACCAGCCCCCCCTCATACTCCCATATTTAGCATCTATGACTTCTCGCCATAAACCCTCCCCTTTCTTATGGTATCTCCACAACCATTTCCCCAATAGTGCTTTATTGAAAGCCCTCACCTTACACACCCCCAACCCACCACATTGAATGGGTAAGCAAACTTTATCCCAACTTGCAAGATGGAACTTCATTTCTTCACCCATACCTCCCCACAGAATGTTGTGAAAGATTTTCTCCATACAAGAGGCACACTTGCCGGTAATGGAAAAAAGGGATAGGAAATAAGTAGGGAGATTAGAAAGAGTGCTCTTGATAAGAGTCAAATGACCACCTCTGGACAAATATATCCGTTTCCACCCAGCCAATCGTCTTTCAGTTCTTTCTAACACACCATCCCATATGGTTTTTGTCTTGAAAGCAGCCCCCAATGGTAGGCCAAGATATTTCAAGGGCAGCGAGGCAACCTTGCAACCCAAAATATTCTCCAAACCTTGGATATTATGTACACTACCCACGGGAACCATTTCAGACTTTGATAGGTTTACCTTCAAGCCTGACCCCACTTCAAAACAAAGTAGTACTGCCCTCAAATACTGCAAATTATCAATGTTCAGCTCACAAAGCAATAGTGTGACATCAGCAAATAAAAGATAAGATATGGAAACCCCACCCACTGAAAATCCAGCAAGAAAGCCTCCATTCAACGCCTCACGCAACATTCAACTTAGTGCATCCATAACAACCACAAATAGCAAAGGGGAGAGTGGATCCCCTTGCGGGAGGCCCCTAGGGCTGTTAAAAACTCCTTCCAGCACTCCATTTACCAAAACCGAGAATCAAGCCGTAGATATACAATGCCTAATCCATATAATCCATCTATCCCCAAAACCGCACCTCCCAAGTAAATAACACTAAAAGTCCCAATTAACATGGTCATAAGCCTATTCCATGTCTAACTTGCACAAGAGTCCGGGTAAGCCCTCCTTGATTCTACAATCCAAGCATTCATTAGCTATCAATACTAAAACCAGAATTTGTCTCCCCTTCACAAAATCATTTTGAGATTTAAAAATAATGCTACTCATAACTGTGTTCATGCGATTAGCGAACACCTTTGAGATGATCTTATAAACTCCATTTATAAGACTAATAGGCCAAAAGCAAAACCAACAGTTTTTTTTTTATAAGTAATAAACTTTTATTGATTGAATGCAACTAGGCAAAGCCCATGTACACAGGTAGTATACAAAAGAGACCCCATAATTACACTCTAGCAAACTGAAAAGAAAGTAAAAACTCGTGAACATTCCCTCCTTTTAATACAATAGCAGAAAACCATTGAACCAAAGAAAATACGAAAAAGTTTCAGATTTCCCCCGTTGTCCTCTCCTTCTTGTTGAAGCATCTCTTGTTTCTTTCCCACCATATACACCACAATAAACACAAAGAAACCATCCTCCATGTCGCAGCTAACTGTGAACTAAGATGTTGCCTATTCCAACAAGCTAGAAGTTCCGCCACACTCCTAGGCATAACCTAAGACAACCCAGCCCTACTGATAATGCCATCCCATTACACCCTCGCCACCTCACAATGCAGAAAAATATGATATACCGATTCACCAGCTTTCTTACACAGGTAACACCACTCAAGAATAATCAACCCTTGTTTTCTTAAGTTGTCAACCGTCAGAATTTCACCTAAAGCCGCAGTCCAAATGAAAAATGCAACTCTAGGTGGTGCCGGGACTCTCCATATTCCCTTCCATGGGAACACTAAGGGCTGTTGATTTTGTAGCACCTTGTAGAAGGATTTGACAGAAAATTTCTTGTTCTTAGAGTGTTTCCACAGCATTCCATCTCCCACAATACCACCTATCTTTCTTGAGTACAAAAAGCTGTAAAAACCTGCTATCTCCTCCACTTCCCAATCTTGCACATTTCTTGGAAAGGTCAAGTTCCAATACACTGTGTCATTGACTCAGCATAACACCTCTAACACTGCAACTTGTTGATTTCCAGCTAATCTCAAAACTCTAGGAAATGCAGAAAACAAGGCTCTTTCACCACACCACTCCTTTCTAATAAACTTCCAAAGACTCACTCCGTAAGTTCCCCTACCCTCCTTAGAACACCAACCCCCCCAATCACTACCATACTTCCCAACCACTACCATTCTCCCCAGCGAATCCACCTCCAAATGAAATCTCCACAACCACTTTCCTAAAAGGGATTTATTGAAAGTAATCAGGTTACGCAACCCCAAACCTTCCGTCTCCTTAGGACAACACACTCTTGACCAATCCACAAGATGAAACTTGTATTCCTCACCCATACCTCCCCACAAAAAGGCTCTAAAAAGTTTTTCAATCCGATTAGCCACTCCCACTGGTAATAGGGAATAAAGATAGAAAGTATGTAGGCAGGTTAGAGAGTGTGCTCTTGATAAGAGTTTACCTCCCACCTTTTGAAAGATAGAAGCCCATCACCAGCCTGCGGTATCTCAAGCTGGTGAAGGGCTTCTCATATCTTACCTGCTATTTTTGCAGATGACACTTAAAGTTCTAGTGAGGCAAACCCTGGTCACCTTCTTTATTACTTATTTCTATGTTGAGAAGTAGTTTTAGAACTAAAGATTTTTTTTTTTTGATGAGTAAACAAAATTTATTGATCAAAGAATTAGGCAAAGCCCGATACAAATACAAGGAGCACTATATGCCCTAATTAAGAAGGTGCCAAAGAAACAAGAAAGTCATGTAGGTCCATGCCATTGAAATCAACAGCAATGGCTCAGGTACATAGAGTATTGTAAGATAAAGCTTTAAGTTCCTCTAATGATCTCTCTCGGTCTTCAAACGCCTCACATTGCGCTCTTGCCATAGGCACCACATGATACATATAGGGATCATCTTCCAAACTGCTTTAATCTGCTACATGTCTCCTATATGTGTCCAGCTAGCCAAGACTGCCACTACAGTCTCTAGCATAACTCAAGCCAGCCCTACTCGACTGCTCACCTCATTCCACAAAACCCGGGCTGTCTCACAACATAGTAAAAGATGGTCCACCAACTCTCCCCCTCCCCTTCACATACAACACCAATTTGATATAATGACCCTCATTTTCCTCAAATTATTAGTTGTGAGGATCTTGCCCAATAATGTCATCCACAAGAAGAATGCAGCTTTGGAGGGTGCCTTATGTCTCCAGAATCTTTTTCAAGAGAACTGAGTGTTGGGCTCTTGAGTGAGAGTCTTATAAAAAGAGCGAACCGAAAATGCACCTTTCTTGGCAGGTGACCACCACAACCCATCTTCTTGTTGATTGCTCGGTTTAACAGAGTACAGGAGACTATAAAAATCAGCAAAGTTGCTCATCTCCCAATCTTGTGCTGCTCTACTAAAACTGATGTCCCAATGAATTTGCCCACTCGATAACCCCATGACAACTTTGCTGATTGTTATCAATGGCAATTTGGAATAGTGAAGGAAATGAGTCTTGTAGGGAAGTATCCCCAACCAAATATCTTTCCAAAATTTAATTCTGGACCCCCACCCCTAACTAGAGTCGAGTGTGTCAACTAAAAACCCCCCATTCTCTTCTAATATGTTTCCAGAACCCCACTCCATAGGCTCTAACTTCTTTAGTACTCCATCCCCCCCCCCCCCCCAAAAAAAAAATATGCCTCCATATTTATGCTCAATCACCAGCTTCCATAGGGCTTCTGGTTCCTTATTATATCTCCACAGCCATTTTTCAAGTAATGCCCGATTGAAAATCCTCACATTTCTAATACCCAAGCAACCATTGGAGATAGGACGACATACGATTTCCCATTTTACTAAATGGAATTTGAACTCCTACCCCACGCCACCCCACAAAAAGTCATGTTGGAGTTTCTCAATTCGGTACACCACACTTGCAGGTATAGGAAAAAGTGATAAAAAATAAGTTGGCATGTTAGAAAGTGTACTCTTGATCAAAGTGATCCTACCGCCTTTCAAGAAGTACATTATCTTCCATCCCGCTAATCTCTTTTCTATATTCTCAATCAAGGTCTCCGATAAAGAGGACGCCCTCACAGCCGAAGTCCCAGCTACGTCAAAGGAAGGGAGGTTATCTTACACCCCAATGTGCTAGCCAACTTCCATATATTAGGAACATCTCCAATTGGAACCATCTCTGATTTGTTTAAGTTTACTTTCAAACCGGAAACTGCTTCAAAACAAAGCAGCAAGGCCTTCAAAGCTTGAATTTGGTTTTGATCACGCTTACAAAAAACAAGTGTATCATCTGCAAACAACAAATGAGAGATATTAATGAATCCCCTATCCTGGGTTCTAATTGAAAAGTCATCCACAAAGCCATTATTAACCAAGGCCGATGTCATCTTGCTTAAATCCTCCATCAGAAAAACAAACAACAAAGGCGACAATGGATCGCCTTGTCTTAAGCCTCGTGAGCTATGGAAGAAACCAGCTGGGCTCCCATTTATCAACACGGAAAATTTCACTGTAGATATGCTCCAATGAATCCAAGATCGCCACCTCTCACTGAAGCCACACCTCCCAAGAAGGTAGAGAAGGAAATCCCAATTAACATGATTATACACTTTCTCCATTTCAAGCTTGCAAATGATCCTTGCCATACCAGCTTTCAACCTACTGTCCAAACATTCATTAGCAATAAGGAACGCATCCAGAATTTGCCTACCTTTAACAAAGGCATTTTGGGGTTTGGTGATGGTCTTCCCCACTACCTCACTTAGTCAATTCGTAAGTACTTTGGATATGATCTTATACACCCCATTAACTAAGCTAATGGATCGAAAATCCTTAACCTCATTAGCCCCACCTTCTTTGGGATCAACGCGATGAATGTGGTATTTAAGCTTCTCTCAAATTCTCCAAACACGAAAAGCTCCTGAAACACCTTCATAAGATCTTCCTTAACAATATCCCAGCATTCTTGGAAGAAACCCATAGAGAACCCATTAGACCCTGGAGCCTTGTCTTTGCCCATTTTCCTCGCAACTTCAAAAACCTCCACCTTCTTAGAACTAAAGATTAATTTGGCTAAATCCAAATTGCTCCTTGTTGGTAATATTGGTAAGGTTGATGACTTGGCTAGCATTCTTGATTGTAGGTCTCCTCTTTGCCTATGAAATACCCAAGTCTCTCTTTGGGTGCTCTTTCTAAGGCAATTGTTTGGAAAGGCTTGCTTCAGTGCAAAGTGCGATGGTTGAAGTGCTTTGCTTACCAACAGAACTTTTCTTGGCACTGTTTGTGTGAGCTTAAAGCGAAGAAAAGTTTGCTTTCGTAATTAAGAATATCCATTCAAGACAGTCGAAACAAATATTCTTTAAGCATTTAGTTGATATTGAAATAATTTACATACCATGCCTCCACATGTCATATATGAAATATGATGTATATGATTGAACTCGATATAGTGGTCCAATTTGGCTTTCTATGTGGGTTGATATTTGTTAGCATATTTGGTCATGACCATTTTGGTTCATGTACTTAAATTTTATTGTGGCTATCAAATATCATGAATGTGTACTTGTATATTTCCTGTGTGCTTGGGCTTTGCCTATTTCATACCAATAAAATATTACATTTAATGAAAAAAAATATATATCATGAATGTGTATTTTGTAAAGTACAAGATAATTATATAAGATGCTATGTTTGAATATTAAGTAATTAGTTGATTACCTAATTGTCGTGTTTCATAGTACTCTAATAACATTCCTTCATGAATTGTTTACAGTGTAGCGATTTTACCCATTCTGGTTCTACTTTTGACGTCATCCCTTGATTTTCCATTGCTACATGTTTGCATCTATAGTTTTTAATCGTGACTGATTGTAACATTTCGCTTTTGATCTCCGCAATCTTACTATATTTATTTATTTTTTTATAAGTAACTATAGTTTCAGTATTTGACAATCTCGCTACCCTATTGCAGCACTTGAAGCCAGTACTCACATTCGAAGTCCTTTTAAAGTGCGTATTCTTGATGTGGATGATAGTCTTATCAGCTCAATTCCACCAAGAGGTAAATGATGTTTTTGTGAGAAGTATTACAATTGTAGAGAATATAGGCTGGTTTCTCTGAAATTCCATTTTGTCAGATTCTCTAGATTTGTTTTGAATCTTAAAGAAATGGAAAACCCAGGTAAGTTTCCTGCATAAAAGCTCTAATTTAACCTCTAATAAATATAGGTAAGGAATATTGGAAAAATATCAATGTGTGATAACTATTCATCGTCTTTTAAAGATTTTCTTCATCTTGCAAAATTCTCATGATTTAATTTTCAGTATGGTCCTAACTTGCTAAAACGTTTATGAGGTTTCATTGATATATTTGTTCACATGCATCACGCCACACCTCACAAAAAGTACTGTCCTTAATGTCACTTAAAAGGGCCTTGTTCTATATAACTAATAGAATGATAATGTTCTGGTATCCTGTCTCATTTGGCATGCAGGGGTATATTAAAGTTGTCATCGGACTGAAGCAATTTTATTTTTTACTCTTCTTTCCCTCTTTCATATTTAGCTCTTCTCAGTCATTCTATACCTTTATATATCTAAGTTGAATTAGTTCAACATTCTCGCCTGCTCACTCATTATGGGTTTTTGACTACGTTCTGGTAGTATTGCCTAGCCTTTCACAGAAGTGGGCAGTATTTTGCTCTTCATATCTTCCCCTTATTGGCCATCAGAACAGTCCTTGAGATTCCCTCTATTTCTGGGGACCATTTAACTGGGGAACATATTTGGGTGCTGTTGGACAGTCAATATATCAATTGGTTTGTGTCTAGATCAGTTATCATCTATTATTATTTTGTTATAATTTTCCTTATTTCTAAGAAGCCTCTATTTTTGGAGATCGCCACTTCTAAGGAATCCGAGCGAAATTTATCTTTGTTAGCTTTCTAAATGGCACTCAAAAGTAAGTTGTCCTTCATTCCAGATCTAGAACCTCCACGACAAAGGCCGCGGACATCAGCGACAACTGCACAAAGGTTGATTGCTCAGGGAATGGGATTGAAACTGCCTACCACATCCTCAGGATCCCAAGAATACAGAAATCAGGAAGATTCCAGAAGGAACAGAATATCCACGAGGCAAAAATTGAGAAATGATGCTTGGGGTGAAGATTTAAATTAAGATCTTTAGTTTTCCCTTTCATAATATATATGATTACTCAATGTCATCAATAATATATATAAATGTCCTCCCTCAGTTTGTCTTTATATGGAATGCATGCGATTTTTGTTGCTAGAGAAACAAATCGCTGGCTGATTATTGGGGGACTTGAGCGTACAAGCTGACTACTTGTATAAATAAGGTCTTGAAATTCTCAAAAAATTGCATCATTTTTTATAAGCTGCATTTTCTTCTCGCGTAGTCTATATTTCTTTGCCTATATTGGTTATTCCGGTAGTACTAGATTTTGTTTCCATGAGAGAGATCAAATAATTTTAAATGGAATATGTAGTAGTATTTGTAATACCTAATATGGGGCTAAAACTTCAGACCCTATAAACTTCTGGCGTAGTCTATATCTCTTTGCCTGTATTGGCTGTGTTTAAAATTTGGGGTCATTTCCAGACATGCATGAAGGACTAAGCAGCACTTGTCTATAGATTTTTGTTTTGGTTCTTAGGCTGTAATCGAGTGTCCCGTCAAAGAGCTCCAGTCGAGTTCCTTTCATCGTTTGAACACAACGTGAAGTAAAACATCTTTTTGTCTAGAGTTGACTCGGAACTCGACAAGAAATTGCGTCGAGTGCTTGTGAGCATTCGGCTTTACTTGACTCGGATGTCAATCTTTCATATTTTAAGAAGACTTACATAGAACTACAACTTTTGTCTGTAATAATTATTTACAAATACAGTTAAATGGCTATTGGCCTTATCACGCAACAACTATAATCAATTAAAATGATTTGTCTTGGTTCATGAAAAGGTTGGAGCACTCTCAATGGATTAGTTAAAATTAAAGAACATTTTTAGTTAATGTGAGATGAATTTGGCTTTGGCTATTCCAATCCCCACATTGGAATAATTATTTTTTTATTATATAATAATAAAATAATATGAGATGAATTTTACTTTAGTTTTTCCATTTACATCAAATTTTCACATTGGATTATTCATTTATTCATTATATAGTAATAAAATAATATTACTTTAAAAAATATTTGATTTTTTAATTATTAATTTATTTAAGTTTATCATTCTACCTATTATATGTGAATTAGTAATCATATTCTAATTAAATTAATGTTGTTTCATATGAAGTCGATAAGAAAGAGGAAAGAAAAATAATTGATAAAAATATGTATTTTGTCTATCTACAGTAACCTTTAAATTTGAAAAATATTTTGGAAGTTACTGAAAGTCCAATTATTTGAAATTTGGCAATACATTGTAATTATATATTGTTCTCTAATAGCTAAATACCAATAGATTTAGCTTTTAGCTAATTCATCGAGAATGCTCATGCTCCATATCATTGAGAGCATTTTCAAAAGCTAAATGCTAGTGCACAAAAGAATGTAAGAGTTCTGTACCTACTGTCTTTTGTCATTTTTGTCACTTTATTTTATAGCATTTATTATGTTTAAGTACAAAGTTTTTTTTTGTTTGTTTGTTTGTTTGTTTGTAGAAGACTATGTCTTGTAGTGCAAATGCATGCATATGGACCACAAATCCTGACTTGAGAATTTATGAATGATCTCATGAACAACAATTGCCCCACCACAATATGTTCACTAGAACGCAAATGGATGAACAGGAGTTTGTAGCTTATAAAGAAGAGAAAAATAGCATGAGATGGAGCAAATTTCAAAGCCTCTTAAGCTTTAGTTGCAAGAACTTTTTTTTTTTTTTTGAACAAAGCACCATTCCGTCAATTCGTAAATCTACAATGACGATAACTATTTTTCAAAACACTCATATTGCAATAGTCAACACTCGAGTTCTTAGTACCAGGAGGTGCAATTATTGTGTCATCTGTTGTCTTGTCCAAGTCTTTCTCACTCACATTCTCTTTATCGAATAATTCATGAATGGAATCTCCCAACTTGTAAGTAGAAATCTGGGTGGGTAGCTTTGGAAGAGGGATTCCTAGTTCTTACACAGATGAGACTAATCTAATCATACCTGATCAGTGAAAAATTCTGACACCAATCATTTACAAATGAGTATTACACCAAGAATAAATTGACAAGCGAATGAGTTTTCTAGTTGGCTATGTTGATATAGCTTAGATAGGGAAAATTTACTATACTATAGGGTTGGGCTGAACTTAAAAATCAAGGGGCTTTTGGAATGATTGAACCACATTGTGGACTTGCTCACTTCACTCTAACTATTTGCTTATTGCGAGTTCTTCTTTGCTCTTGTTTTGAAGCCTTTCAGTGATCCCTGGTTGACTATAACTATTTCAGTACTTTTCCTTGGAGGTTCTTACCTTTTTGCTAAGGATTACTTTTCTTTTTTTCCATCCATAAGAGTCCACAATGAGCATCCTTTATTCTATCGAGTGAGAATTGATCCCTTTAGGCAAAGGTTGCCTTCCCAACCCTCTTTCGATCAATCCAGTTCAATTCTTCGTGGCCTATTCTATTCCCAACTAAACTATTGGGCTTTCCATTGAGCAATCAACCAATCGGTTGGGCCTCATAGGAACACCAATATAAGCGAACCCTATACTCAAGCAATTAATCAAAGACAAAATCAAATACTGCAATCAACAATGAAGGAAAGATGCAATTACGTACTCCTATACTGATTAAAGAAAGTCATTTATTCATTGAGTTACAAGCTTTCAAGGAACTCATAGATTACATAGCTTACATATTAGATAGGATCGTTTCCCCCTCTTCGCTACGCTCATCTCCCCTCAGGGAAGATAAAACAACAAACAACTAAAACTTGCAGCTTTAGTTGCTTTTGTTGAAAACACTCTTGGTTACATTCCTACCTCCAAAGATCGTTTCGCTTGCTACTAAGAACTCAAGGAACTCGAACTCAAAACCTTGATTTTGAGATATGTGTAAGAGACCATTGAACCCTCTGGCGACATCTTTCAAAAGCTAAATTGATGGAATGTTCGTATCGAAAGCTTAATTGCATATTTCAGGATTTGAGAAGGCTAAGGCTTGGGGTAGGTTCAACCTACCTATTTCCTGCAATCAACTCTAATGTAACTGTGTTTAGAGGAAGAGATGACAATGGTTGTCCAACTATGCTTGAGGATTCATGAGGGCCAATGAGGCCCAGGGTGAGATGACGTTGAGTTGATCCACCTATTTCCGGGTGCGGACTTTGGGCATGTTGGAATCGAGACGGGGAATGGTGACCCCCTATATTCTTGAGACCCCTTCATAGCTATACTATACTCGACACTAGCTCCATACCCAAAGGTCCTTCGGGATAGGTATGAGAGGTGCTTTGAAAATCAATGTGTTCTCAGATAGGCTTTCAGTTGTTTTAGCTTTGTATTTTGGCTTTATGGTTTGGATTGAGGAGACGATGTCCTTTACTCCATTCATACTGAATGGCGGGAGGGGTGAAAAGACGATTTGTAATACATTTCATAAACAAGGAATCATCTTTCTCACAAGAAAAATATAAGGAATACCATGCATTCAACTTATGGTGTCTCGTGCGCACATCCCTTAAACATGCTTCCCCTCCTTCGTTGTGCTCGTCCTCCCTCGAGGAGAAACAGATTTCTCACTCTGTATGAGCTGCATACAAATTACGACTCCCCCTCTACTTTTTAGGGCGATAGGAAAGCCGTATACTCTGCAGCTCTAGAGATGTGAGGCTAGCTCAACCGTTCGTGCATATCTTGGGATACTCACTTAGTGACCTCAGCTCCTCAAGCTAACAGCAAATATTCCAAACCCAATTTTTGATTGTCAATTGCTTCATCAATTGTGGCTTAGCTTAAACTGAACCGATTTCCTTTGTTAGTCAGCGGAGATTGAGTGATCCTCCTTTCCCCCCATGATCTGAGAAGTGGGAGCCGAGATCTCATCCATAGCCTGTGGCACATGCCATTGTTCCAACCATTAGGCTTTGAGCCAACCGACTCTTCCTGTTTAGCAATAATAGATAGCAGCTAATCTAGTTGATCCCGTATAGGTTGAGGTGCAAACAGAAAAAGTAGGGTGAAAACCAAAGCTAGAAGTGGTTTATCTAGGCTAGTTGAACCAGTTTGCCCGAAAGAACCACCAATAGCATAATCCAATTGCTATCATGGTTGGAGCATGGATAGCAAAGGTATGCGTAGAGGTAAAATGAACACATCTACCAATTAGGTTAAACTCTCAATCCATATTTGTTAATACGCATACCCCTAGGTAATAGCTGCTGGCTAGAGATAGCTATGTTAGACCGACTGCCCATTCGGGAAAAGGAACTATAGATTCGGTTGGTGGCAATGCAATCGAATTGGTGGGTGTTATCTAGCTATCCACGACCGGAGTTTGAAGAACATGGTTGTCCCCCAGCTAGATTCATTTACCTCATCAGCCATGAGGGGTTGTGGGTGTACCATTTGGCTATGACTTGGTCCTTCGATGTAGCTACATATGCTACTGGTTTGGTCCCTTCATTTCCCCTCATCAATCAATAGGTTGGGTTTAGGTTCAGTGCTTCAAAGCTTCTTTTAAGAAATAAATAAATAGAGTAAGGTCTTTACCGATCTATTCTATGAGCATTCTTTCTTCCTTATATGCCTTCCCGAAGAAAAGGTGGTTGTGAAGTGAACTTCCACCGAAAGGAAGTTCCAATGAAAGCGTTTCAAAGGTTATACATTAGCGATTGATCGACTGGAGTTGTTTCAATAATAATAATATAAGCTCTAGATCGAGTAATTGGGGAGCAGGGTAAGGCCTTAATGGAGGTTATTAGAGGAGCTTACTGAGATATAGGATTTATAGGATGCAAGATTAAGCTTTTCATTGAATTCTCATGTAGCAGCAAGGATGAAGGAATTTTCGTGCATAATACCATTCTTTGGATGCCTCAAAAAAATGGGATGGCAAAGTGCAAGAATAGAACTATTGTGGAACGTTCAAGGTGTATGTTGAGCAATGCAGGTGTTGGTAAAGAGCTTTCGGTGGAAGCCATCAATGTAACAACTCGTTAGAACATCAATAGTGGAATTTCTTTAGGTTTTAGGAAGTTCATGAAAACTCCATAAGTTTTCACGAATTAACCAATCGCTAGGTTTTGGTCTGTCAGCATAGTCAGTGTTGCCACTCACTGTGATGCCAGAAGTACAATTTTATTTATTTAAGATAGTTAGAAGTGTCAAAATGTGATATGATCTGCACCATTAGATTCAGTTGATTATTTATGATTTTATGGCGCAATAATCTCATTTTCAGTTTTTGGATGAAACGCTTGTTAAAAATGTGTTTCGTTTATTTACAGACACTTGGGGTGAACTTCGATAAATAAATTACACAATTAGTTTAGTATGTATATTTAAAATTTTACAGTACAAAGTTTATTCTTTACTTTTCCAGAGTGAATAGTAACCTCAATAGTAGCACCTAATGTAGTGTTTTCATAATCACAATGTGGAATGTCCAAATTAGGTTAGAGAAGTTTAATTTGGACACATGGAAAGACCTTAGCTACACTTGGTGAATAGTATTGAATACTTGTCACCAAGAGGAACCATGAGATGGATTATAAAGGAAATCAAGGTGTGAGATCAAGCCACCTAAGCCAAACTCTATTTGATCTGAATTCTAACATTGTGTTTAATCATGTGATTAAATAACTTCCACATGCTATTAATTCTTTAAAATCATTTTATGACATCATTATCCACCCCTTTAAGCCTTGAGAATTTGTTTGGGTCAAGAAAAATTAGATTTGGACTTGATAGCATATCAAACCCTCTCTAAACCCCAAATGAAACCCACTTGTTTAAGGTCCATTAAGACCCATGAATTTTGGCTACTTTGGAAAAGCTTCTTAAGGAATTTTTCCTCTACCCATGGAAAATCAACCTCTGCCCATAACATACCAAAAGTCGTGCATGATGTGAAGGCCAAAGGCAACCTCACAACCACCCTTTTCTTGGCTGAAAATACTCACTATTTGCACTTTTTTGTGACATAATCATCATACCTCAAAGTTTCATACAAGGCCATACCTCCATATTCAGAAGTACCTGAGGCGTGCACGTCTCCACTTCCCTCACTTCACCACTTTCCACTCACATTCTTAGAAAGAAACCCTTAGAAACTCTTTCGAGCAGATTCCAGTGGCTTTTCGCATGCCATTTTTAGAACCTTTGTAAGTATCGTCTCACAATGATTCATTCATGAAAGTTGTTTTCTTTGATTTCATGGTCGTTTGATTGGTCAAAAGTTGTTTTAATCGTAGAAAGGTCAATTTGGATAATAATCTGAATAGTGTGTTGTATTTTAGAGTTTTTGACCAAGCTAATAGATAAATCTTGGTCTGAAATTTTATGGAGTGTTGTTAACATATATATATGAATGTTTGTTGGAGATTAGTTGCATGATTAAATTTTTTTTGTGAAAGATTTTCTCAGATCTAAAAACTTAGAAACAAGAAGAGGAAAAATAGTTTTTGTTTTAAGAAAGTTTGAGTCTTTTGTGGTTTAATCTTATTTCAATGGTTTTTATATTTTTATTTGATGATCCCAAGCTTTTTACCTACATGTTAGGATGTTAGTTTGAAAATTTTTGGCATTGGTTTCAAAGATGTGAATTTTTATGCAAGAGATTATACAGTTTGGTAATAAGTTTGATGTTTTTAGTTAGATCCATGTCTTGAATTATTTTTAGTCATGTGATTTTAAGTTTAATGATTGGATCTACTTTAGGACCATGTGATGTTTTGATTTGAAGATCTCACCATAGAATGCCTTCGATCAAGAGTTTGATCAAAGCTAGTTGAGAAAGAAATTTCGTTTTTGGCTAAGGGTAGGAGCCGAATGCTTCATGTGTTATTTTGTGATTTATTGTGACTTTTCTATGTTGATTCAAAGCATGTTAATTCTTAAGATTTGTGTTATGAACATGTTAGAAGAAAGTTTGAATTTTTGGAGCTCTTGAAAATGTTTTGAAATAGGTCAAATCTTGAGATTTAAGAGTTGTATTTTAGTTAAAAAGTTTGGATATTTTTACTAAAGAGTTTTGTGATTATGTGAAAGTATAATTTTGTTGGATATTTTAAGCATGTTTTTAAACTTATGATATGAGGATCTTTGTTATAATATTTCAGTTTGAGCATAAGTTTTGGAGTTGGATAAAATTGTAACAAAAATAAAGAGAAATGGCCTTTGAAAGTTTCGGCCCTAGCATGTTTCTTATATTTATGTTTGGTTTTAAATTTTTCTAAGTTAATATTTGAGTTTAGGACAAAATTTACATGAAAAATGTAAATTTTGATATTTTTTAAATTAGGAAGTGAAATCCTTAAGTTAAGAGTAAAATGATTATTTTACTACATGTAGAGGGTAAAATGATAATTTTACTCTAACTTAGCATTTCTTCATGTTTCCAATTGTTAGTGTTTAAGTTTCTAACATTTAGAACTCCTACTTACTATTTCTCTTGTTTCGTGCTTTATCTCGTAAATCGTGACGATCACTATAAGTTAACTTCTAACTTACTGTCAGATTACTATGTATGTGTAATGGGTAAGGGAATTGTTTTTTATGTACTTATGTTATCCTATATGCATTGCTTGCCATGTTACATCTTGTATGTCTATTATACATGTTATATTCTATCACGACATATGTATCTATCACACTATTTATTCTGTCATGAAATATTTATTTGTTATACAATTTATTCTGTCATGTAATTTTATTTGTTATACATTATGACATGTCACGTAATGTATTCTATTACCCATTATGGCATGTCACGTAATGTATTTGGTTACACGTTATGCCATGTCAAGTAATGTATTCTGTTATACGTTATGTCATGTCACGTAATGTTATTTGTTATACGTTATTCCATGTCATGAAATGTTTATCTGTTATATGCTATGCGATGTTACGTTCTATTGTCTGTTTCATGTTACAGCAAGTCATGCATCTCACGCATATGTCACATTATGTTAAGTCAGGTCATTTGTCCTTTTCGTGTCATGTCACATTGTGTCTCGAGTACAGTTTATGTATCTCAAAACTTGTATTTCTATGTTAGTGAAGTCTGTTTACATTTATCACAACCCTAAATGCTAGGATGAGGTAATATCCTAGTGGAACTCCTTTATTCATGCTCTAGTGTCTAAATTAGCGTAAAATCCTCTGGGTTGACAAAGTAAAGTTCAACAAGTTTCAAATGGGGCCTAATTAACTAGTCACCAGAGCGACGAAGGGCACTAACACTAATTGTGTCCCATACATTTCAACTTCATTTTATACATACTCATGCAGGTGCAGATACCTGACACAAGATACGTACAGTACATATGTCCATAGTAGATGTAGATACCAGCACGTACAATATGTGTGTCCACAGCAAGCGTAGATACCTGTGAATTGGCAGGTATCTTAACACACTCACAGCTGGTGCAGATACCTGTATTGTTATGCAGTAATCTGTAGGGACACATACCTCAAGGGGACCCGTGTAGCACTCACATTTACTTTTATTAATCATGCTTACTTCTTGAACAACATTCCAAGTTCATGTATTTCACGTTCATACTCATGTTTTTAACGTTCAGTTCAGTTATGTTTCAATTTCAGTCAATTCACGTTCAATCCAAGTTCAATTCATGTTCATTTCATGTTCAACTTTATGTCATGTTTAAGTTCACATCAGTTTAGTTCTTCTCATGTCAATTCATGTCATGTCCTTTTTCAAGTTTAGTCCATGCCCTATTTAAGTCATGTCAGTTCATGCCTTGTTATATGTCAAGTCAAGCTATTCTTATTTATGATAATGATTATGCATTCATGCCTTTACTATCATGCCTGTATTTGTAAACTGTATGTTAAGTTATTTGTTAACTTGCTGAAATTTGTAATCAAATATCACCATAGTAGTCCCAACTATCATTCTCCCCAGAATAGTAGCTCATGTGCTAGGATCAGGAGGCACTTCAGAAGATGATTGACTGGAGATTGTTGATTAAATAGCGACGAAACGATACGGAGCTCATCATTTCAATGTTCTAATTTATAGATAGTAATATGGCATCATTGACTAAGTTGTTTGAACTACTCAATAGATTAGCCTAGTAGATACCTTAGTTTCTGCCTGTAATTATAGAGCTTGGCCTCCCATGCTTTTGAGATTATAGTATTTTGAGGCTTGTACCATGATCGTGAATGTTGATCCTTTCAGTATGTATGGATCATGTTTTAAGTAGTTGGGATATTATTAGTTTGGTACATAGTATTACTTAGAAAAAAAAAATTATCCGCTGCAAATATTACATATTGTTAGTGCATGTTAAGAACATTGCATCTTTATCTGTCATGAACAGGGTCAGGTAATCTTGTGTTGCATGTGTCGAAATTTCAGATGTCCATCTGATTCCAAGCGGAATCTGGGGGCGTCACAATCAACACAACTTGTTATCTTGCATTCCTCATTCGCATTAGAGGAAAACAAGCTTTCTTATTCAAAAAAGAGCTCTAGAAGTTCAGTCGGTGTTCTCTCATCTCAAAATCAAGGTTTCGAGTTTGAGCTCTTTAGGAGTGTAACCAAGAGAGTTTTCAACACAAGCAACTGAAGTTGCAAGTTTTAGCTGTTTGTTGTTGTATCTTCCCTGAGGGGAGACGAGTGTAGTGAAGAGGGAAAAACAGTCCTATCTAATCTAAGTATCAATGAAAAAGGATAAGCCAATTGATGTGCTGCAAACTTCTAGAGTTTGGGTTGCATATGTGGAAAACGATTACTCACTTGAATGCTACGTTTAAGTTGGTTTTTTTTTTTCAGCCTATTTCTACTACTGGTTTATGATTGTTCAGGGTGGATGCTCTGATTTTACAAGTTTGTGATTGTTCGGGGTGGATGCTCTAATTTCTACTCTAGTTTGTGATTGTGCAACGAGCTTATAGTGCAAGGACAAGATCTAATTAGAATGTGATCAAATATATTCTTGAGAAGAGTATATAAGTTGGAATGACATGAGTTTTAGTTTTTTTTTTTATTTTGCATCGGCTGCTATCTCCTTTCTTCCAATTTTTTAAAAGTATATCTTCCAGTTATTGTACTATTTTTTAATTGATTTGTAATGGTATCCTTAACCCATTAATAGAGGAACATCTATAGAGGCTATTGGGGCTTGGTGATCTTGGCTGTCATGTAGGTTACATCTTATTCAAGTATTTTATTGCCTATTTTATTGTTGTGTTGAATATGCACTTTGATTTCAGGATAATATAATGTGGATGTGTGTTATATATTTTTTATATATTAGTGCAATTTTGACCGATAAAAAAAATGCATTAGTGCATTTTTTTTTTTTTTGTAAAAGACCTTTTCTGACGAGTAAAACTCATCAACAATCATTTTTTTGCCATATAATGTTATTTTTGGTATGACTTACTCACCATATTTTCTGCAAGGATTGTCACTGGAAATTATTTTTTGTAGCATTTTAAAATTATTGGGAAAAATAGTAAAATTTTCGATGATAAGCTCCATTTTTGGTAGAATTTTTCAGACGAACAATATGGTCTTTTGCAGGAACATATAATCATAAAAAACTAGTAGACTCAGTAAAAGTGCTAGAAATTCATTTTCTTGATTTAACTATTGCAGCAACATTCTAGCAATTGAAAAATGGCCACAAATATGTATTTTTGGCGAGTTTATGGCTTTTTCCGGTGACTTTGTTGAAAAAAGAAAATTTTCTTTTAGTGACATGTCAAGGGAGGTTTGATAATTATACAAAATTGAATTTTTTGCCTTAGCCTTCTATTGGGAGTTTAGTTGGTAATGAAAATGAATGAAATAAAAAAGGAATGAATAACTAAAGTACTAAAGAGTTGAATGGAATGGAATGGAATGGAAATTACGCATGGAATGGAAAATAAAGAGCCTTGTTTGGGAGTATAATTAGATGGAATGGAAAGAAATACTTGTATAAATAACAATTGTGCCCTATTTTCTTTAGAACAAGTTTACATTTTAGAAAAAAATGATAAGAGAAAATCCAACAAAAAATGACCACATTTTATAAATCATTATTCAGTATTCACTAAATCCAAAAAATGCATTTTCATTATCATAAACGAGCCGAAGGACAAAAGAAAACAGAATGAATATAGGAGTGGAATAATTCTATTTGAGCGTCCTTACACCATACACCATTCACACGAATAGTTCAATTTGGAAGATAAGTTTTAAAATTTGAATATTACAAATCAAATTATGTCATGTGGATAGTGTGTGGTGTAAAGGCTTTCAAATAACACTATTCTTCCTTAGGAGTGAGCACTGACTTAGTCAGAGTTGGAATCCCCTAAATCTGATTCCGACTCTGGCTTGCGTAGGCTCCGATTTGACTCCGACTCAGAGTCGGAATCAGATTTAAGCTTTCAGCTTCATATTTAGCTCCTTTTAAAAAAGAATTTTTGTGGACTTCCAAATTTCAGTTTTTCCGAAAGACTAAAAACTAAAACTAAATCATTCATTGTTAATTTACTTATATACTAATATCTAACTTATTTTTATACTAGACTTGTACTATAGTATCTAATGACATGTTATCATACTATAATATTACATATTATTATTAGTTTCTAATTACATGTTATTATACTATAGTATTACATGTTATTATATTATACTAGTGTATAACTTATTTATAACTTATTTCTACACAAGATTTATTTTTAGTGCTTAATCACATGTTATTATATATACTTTAATGAATTAGTATTATGTGTTATTAAATTATTATACTAGACATATTAGTTATTTCTATACTAGTATCTAATTTATTTATATACGAGACTTGTACTATAGTGTCTAATTACATGTTATTATATATTAGTATTACATGTAATTATACTAATTTCTAACTTAATTAATTATATACCAGACTTTCTAGTATTTAATTACAAGGTTATTATACTTTAGTAAATTAGTTTATGTGTTATTAACTTATTGTACTAGACTTATTTAAATACTAGAGTCTAACTTATTTATATACTTGATTATGTATGGTAGTAGTACTATGATGTTTATATATACTAACTATTATGTTATGTTAAAAGTATAGTATTTAATAATTTAGCACATACTAGTATATTATTGAATTTAATTATATAACTATACTAGTATATATGATAAATATATAGATAAATACATATTTTTATAACATATGTACAATATCGTAGTTGGATTCGAAGTCAGAGTCGGATTGGATCGGAGTTGGAGTCTATCCAACGACACCTCCGACTCTAACTCCAACTGAAAAATTAAAAAAAAAAAAAAATCTAACTCCGATTCCATTTTGTCGGAATAAGAACGGAGCTGGAGCGGATTCGAAGTTGGATTTTCGAATTTTTACTCAACCTTACTCTTCATAATCTTCTCGGTAAAGACTTCACCATAACACTCATAACATTAGTTGGCAATATTATCAAATAAAAGAGCACTTTGTATTATCTTTTTCAATGACTCCTGATGCTTTCTTTTATGCTTATTAAAGACCTTGTCTAATGTGAAGGTGCTCAGGAACATGAAGCATCATTCTCGGGTGAATCTTAAACACTTTCATCAACTTTAAAACTTTTCCAAATAGTCTTCATTATGACTGATCACCATATCAATGTCACCACAAAGAAAAAAGCAAAGTATGGTTATTAGTGTAATACAAAAGTGCACTGAGTAAAATGTTTAAATTTACCGCGCCTGTAAATGCTTTCCAAACTTCAAGTTAAGTTTGCCACGTGCTTAAAGAATCATTCCAATTAATAATCATTCACCAAACTTTTTTTAATATCTTCTCTCGATATTCCACCTTAATCTTGTTAATCACTTTATTAGATTTTGCAATCAATTCCTTCACTACAATCATCATGCATGTGCACTAATGATAAAGTTCCATTTACTCTTCCACCTATGTCCGCGGGCCACTTAAGATAACAATGCATCAACCACAGCATCGTCCAGAACGTTGGTCCATTGCACTTATTTTGGATCGATCTCCATTCTCCACTATCTTTTATCCCTTTTTTGCCCATTCTAGAATCGTATCATAACAACTGCGAGCACAAATTATAAAGTTATTCTAAATATGAATATCAATTCATCAAAGAGATAGAAAAATCTAGTTAACATTCCAAGTGGTTATAGGATTGCAAAATTAGGCTCCGTTTGGATTCGAAAAATGTTTCATCTCATCTCATCCCCTCTCATCATTACAATTTTTTCAAATTCTCACACAAAATATAATAAACAATTCAACTTTTTCAAATCTTAAAACAATAATAATATTAAAAAATAATATTCTAACAATATTTTTTTAAACTTTCATTTTTCATCTAAAACTATCTTATCTCTTCAATCCAAACCAGCCCAAGTCATTCTACTTAATAAGAGTACAATATATCTAATAAAAGTTGTTACATACATTATAATTAAAACATATCATGATAGCAGACAAAATGACTTATATCGTATTGTGATATAGTCTTGTCACATAGCTAATGCTATAGAAATTCGTTGGCATCCTCATCATATTGATGCAGGGGGATTCGGGACAGATGATGCTGAGCTGTCAGATTGCACCTTAATGGCGCTGAGATACCATGAGTTGGCAGATCAGCGCAAATGCAGGAACTGATTGTGACATGTTTCTCATTGGGGCCGTTTTGAGTGTGTTTCAGTCTTTTGGCCATAACTTTGGCTACGGGTGTCAGAATCGCACATAAGACCCCAATTCGGAAAGCTCCTTTCGACGCGCACGCTGTCCACATCGAGCATGGCTCCATGTGCCTTTTTTTCGACCTCAAATTCTGCTGTTTTCCCCTCCAAATCACTAGTTTTAGTTAATTTTTACTATTTATGGTAATTTTTCGCTTATCAGTTAGGAAGTCGTTTTTAACCCAATTTGGGCCGAATTTTTTGCAGATTGCTTATTTTATTTTGAATTTCAATTTAGAGTGATTTTCGGGATTTGCTATTTTTGGCAAAATTCGGATAAACACGATTTTTGGCTATAACAGTCCGGCTTGTGGACTGATTTTCATGATTTGGTTTGAATTAATAATATTCCGTTAAACCCTAGAGACTTTTCTCTCTGGTTTTGAGCGAATTTCTCTTGTGAATCATCTGTTGGAACTAGCCTGCAGGATAATCGCTATCCTGTTCGGCGTCACATATTCTCTTGGATCATGGATCTATCTTCGCGATGAGATTGTTGTGAAATCCTCTAATTAACTTTAGCAATGTCTTTCATCGGGATCAATATCCACTAAATAATTATACATAATGAAACAAGCTATACTGATTTCAGTGATCCGTATGTCAACTGAATATATAAATAGGATCTGTAGCGTTTTCTACGATAGGAAAAGTGAGAACGAGGCAAACATAGAGTTGAATTGCATAGGAGAATTAGCTAGACAGAGAAAAACTTGGAAAATTCATATCTTCCAATAGGAATCTTTTTTAACAAAAGAAAGGTGGAATACTAGTCCTAACTAGAATATTCAGGCTTCAACAAAATAAATTAAAAAAGGGTAAGATAAAGTAGCGTCGTGTGGCTTGCAACATGGCAGCATGTTGCATGCAACGTGGCAGGCACCAAATTGCCACTTGGCAACCATAGAACCATAGACCATTACTAGTACACTTGTCCAAGAGGTTCACATCATACCATTCATTGTGCACTAAACAAAGTGTCGAAACCATTGCCTCTAAGTTGACCACTCCCAGCTTGCAACCTCAAAAAGTCATTTACACCTTCGCATGGCCCCACTACGTGTAAACCCAAAGCCTCCAAAAGGTAACCTCCCAAGCTGCCCAATCAGCCACCAAAACCCCTCTCTCTCTCTCTTGTGTCCATGTGTCTTGCATTATAGAGCAAGAGAAGACCAAGTTGGCCACTAAAACACCAAGCCCTCTTCCTCTTTCTCATTGCAAACAAGATCACTCTTGTATCGATCCTTTGCATTTTGCTACAAGTCTTCTATCAAAACACTCCCTCAAGTGTGTTGGCCGCCGAAACCCCATAACCCCCTCTCAAAGTTCACTTCACTTCTTTGCAAACCAAACACCACACAAACCTCACTACATTGACCTCACTTCAAGCTTGGCTAGATGTTGTGCTGCCCAAGGAGATATGTGTAAGTTAAACCCTCTTCTCGAATCTCTTATGAGGTTGTTTGTATGCTAGAAGGTAGCTTGTTTAAGGTTAGATGATCACAAGCTTGAGTCTATGCATGTTTGAAGTTGGATGTTGTATGATAGTGACTTGAAAGGGTGAAAGGGCTTTATTGAGGTCAAAATATGTCCTGCAAAGATTATTGCCTTTTATTTGAAAATTATTTAGAGTTATTAAGGGGTATGACAGATTTGTTGTACGATCGATATGCATGTGCGTGTGTGTTAAAGGGTGAAATGTTCTTAAGGACTAAAAAGAGAATGAAAATGGATACGTTCCTTTGCCAAGAATGTGAATCAAATATGATGGGAACTAAGGTGGGTCTAGTCTTAAAGATCATTTGCAAGTTTCAAATGGGCCAATTACAAGATCAAGAGCCAAGAAGATCAAGGAAGCAATGCAAGGATTGGTGCAATCCACTTGGGATAAAACTAGCAAGAACCCAACACTCAAAATGGGTTTTTAAGAAGGAGAACCAGTTTTGATCCACTTGATACAGCCTGTGAAAGACATAATTTAGAGTTATTATTTAGGCCTATTGTTATTGGAGGCTTTCAATTTATTAAAGGATTTATTTTATATATTTTAGAATAAGTGGGTTTGAGGATGCTTAACCCACATATGTCTTATTTCTTATGAATTAGAGTTTTGGGAAGGTCTTGTATTGTGGTCAATGGCTTATTTGGAAAGTTACTTTTTAGGAATAAGGGTTTCAAGAAGTTACTGTAACGGAATTATTGTAGCCAAAACACTATAGCGCGGCACTATTTATGCAGGGGTATTTTTGGGAGAAAGGGCTCTATTTTGGTTAGGGTTTTAATTAGGTTTTAGTTTAAATATTCTTTGTAGCCTCATTTTAAGAGTTAAAAAATATTGAATTTTAATTGTTAGTTGAGTTTACTCATCTTGTTCTTAGTTAAATTTTTGAACTTATCAAAGATAAATCACAACCTTTGTGGCATTCCTGTTTGTAATCTGGGTTCCTGAAACGGGTTCTTCAACTGGTCTGGATTTTAATATAATCTAGATTCTGAAAATGAGTTCTCAACGGGTCTAGATTCTCCATCCTTTAACTTGATTCTATCTTTCTTGGGTTGATTTTTCCAATATTGTTGTTGGGTCTCAAAGTGAATCGATTGGGGTTCACATCATTTGGTATGTAGAGCAAAATTTTCAATCAGGTCTGATTCTATCTTTTATTTCTTGCATATTTAATTCTAGAGTTTTATTGTTCTAGGGTAACCAAAAAAAAAAAAAACGAGGTGGCTATCGAATTTCTTCACTATTCTTAGGGTTGCCGAATTTCATTATTCTAGGGTTTGCCGTATATCACTTATTCTAGGGTTTTTGAGTTATTGTTAGCCTTTTTTCAATTGATTATTCTTTTGATTGTGATCAAATCAGTTGGTGAAAAGAAAAGAAAAAAAAAAACGTCCAAAAAAAAAGTATAGAAAATCTAAAATTTTTTCTTGAGCCTTATCATCAAAGGGGCTGCATACATCATTATTGTTGGTATCTTGTCTTATAGTTACTCTTTCATTCGT
Source organism: Cyclocarya paliurus (assembly GCA_029856935.1). Taxonomy (NCBI): domain Eukaryota; kingdom Viridiplantae; phylum Streptophyta; class Magnoliopsida; order Fagales; family Juglandaceae; genus Cyclocarya; species Cyclocarya paliurus. The sequence goes on from CM056956.1 coordinate 9,227,613, forward strand.
ATAATTTCCTTGATTCTCATGTCGTTTTTATTCCTTCTGTGTTTCTCTTATTCTTGTTTCTTGGACCTAATTACTAGTTAAGATAAAACAAGGTTTTATTGTCTTGATTGAGTTCAATTAGTTCTTAAAGAAATTGAATGAAAAAACTCTTGAGGTAAAAGGCAAGAGAATGTGAGACTATTATAAAAAAAAAGGTCAATTAAGAGTGAAACACGAGTTGAGTGCCATTATTCAAGTGTAAACACATAAAGAAGTGTGTGAGATTTTTCACTAACATTCTTTTTGTGCAGCATATTACGATGTCTTATAGTTGTGACTCATCACCAAAGGAGATGGTAGATAACTCATCCTTTGTGTGCAAGTCATGCAACAACAATTTGAGCAATTGAACTTTGTGTTAGGTAAAGTGACGGATAAGATGGATTATCAAGAAGCAATGATTAGAAATCTGCAAGGTGAGAGAGATAGGAGGCGACATGAGTCTAGGTTGAAAATGAGTATGAGAATGAAGGAGATGGTGAGGATGAGGAAGACTTAACATCTAAAGTTGGGTCAAGTAGACATAGAAGAGTTAGGCGTGAAAGATGACTTATAAGGGGAACTTAGAGGGTTGGGATGATGTAGATAGAGACCTTGGGAGCATCAAAATAAAAATATCATCTTTCCAAGGTAGAACTGACCCTGAGGTTTATTTAGAGTGGAAGAAAAAAAAATAAAGTTAGTATTTGATTGTCATAATTACTCTGAGAAGAAAGTGAAGTTGACGGTAATTGAGTTCACTGATTACGCTATTATTTGGTGGGATCAATTAGTGACCAATAGGAAGAGGAATTATGAGAGGCCTGTAGAGACGTGGGGAGAGTTGAAAGCTCTCATGAGGTGGAGATTTGTACCTAGCCACTACTATAGGGACTTTTACCAAAAACTCCAAAATTTTACACAGGGGTCTAGGAATGTAGAGAATTACCATAAGGAGATGGAGGTGGCAATGGTTCAGACTAATGTAGAGAAGGACCGGGAGGCCACCATGGTTAGATTTTTGAGTGGTTTGAATAGGGACATAGCCAATGTAATTGAATTACAGTATTATGTGGAGATAAAGGACATGGTGCACATGGCTATGAAGGTGGCGAGACAGTTAAAGAGAAAAGGGACAGCAAGATACACTTCGATTTCTAGCACTACTTGGAAATCAAAGTAGGATAGGAATTATCCAACTGAAGTATAGAGAAAGACCAAACCACCTAAGGGAAAATATGAGGGAACTAGCTACAAACCCAAAGTAGAATTTCAACCTTCACAGAATAGAGATATTAAATATTTTTAAGTGTTTGGGTTCATGGTACATCGCTTCTCAATGTCCAAATAGGTGGGTGATGATTATGAGCGACAATGGGGAGGTGATGACTGAGAGTGAGGATGATAGTGATGAGGTGCCGAGTTGGTTGATGCTAGTAATGATAATGGAGTGGTATACCCCATGACAAGTGAGTCTCTTGTTGCTAGGCGTGCTCTCAATACACACATTAAGGTGGATAATGTAGAGTAATAGAAAGAGAACATTTTTCATACTAAATGCCACATTAACAATAAGGTATGTAGTATAATCATTGATGGGGGAGTTGTACTAATGTGGCTAGCACTACTTGGTTGAGAAATTGAATTTACCAACCTTAAAACACTCTAAATCATACAAATTGTAGTGGTTGAATGATTGTGGAGAGATTAGGGTGGATAGACAAGTATTAGTTACTTTTTCAATTGGGAAGTATCAAGATAAGGTGCTTTGTGATGTTGTGCCTATGCATGCTAGCCATATTTTGTTGGGAGACTATCGCAGTATGATAGCTAGGTCTATGAGGACCAACTAAAACTGAAAAGTGAGTTTGCTCAAAAAAGAAAGAATGAAAATGAAAGTAAATAAAAAAAATAAAAATGATAGTGATCAAAAAATAAAGAGTGAAAAAAAGATTGAGCAAAAAAAAAAGAGAGAGTGAAAATGAGCAAAAAAGAAAAAGTGAAAAAGAAAATAGAGAGGTGGCTGAGAGTAAAGAAAAAAGAGTAGAGCCACGAGAGAAAAAAGAAAGAGAGTCTACAGAGAGAAAATGAAAGACAAAAGTGAGTTTCTATGCAAGAGAGAGTGAGGTTAAGAGGGCTTTCTTCACAAATCGCCCTATGATTTTTCTTGTCTATAAAGAGTCTTATCTTAATCTTAATAAAACTAACCAGTCTCTTTCTAGTTTAGCTGTTTCTTTGTTGCGAGAGTTTAGAGATGTATTCCCAGAAGAGATGCCTAATGAGTTGCCACCCATTAGAGGCATTGAAAACCAGATTGATTTTGTGCCCGGAGTTGCTATTCCAAACCTATCAGCCTATAAGAGTAATCTAGAGGAGACAAATGAGCTTCAGAAGCAAGTTGAGAATTTGATGAGCAAAGGGTGTGTGAGGGAGAGCATGAGCCCATGTGCAGTACTAGTGCTACTAGTGCCAAAGAAGGATAGGATGTGGAGGATGTGCGTTGATTGCAAGGCGATCAATAATATCACGGTAAAGTATCGCCATCCCATTCCTAAATTAGATGATCTGCTTGATGAATTGCATGGCTTATGTATTTTCAGTAAAATTGATTTTAAAAGTGGGTACCATCAAATTAGAATGAAAGAGGATGAAAAATGAAAAATTACTTTTAAAACTAAGTATGGGCTTTATGAATGGTTGGTTATGCTATTTGGATTTATAAATGCACCCAGTACTTTCTTGAGATTAATTAACCATGTCCTACATGCGTTTATAGGCAAGTTTGTGATTGTGTACTTTGATAATATCCTAGTATACAGTAAGGACTTAAATGAACATATCGAACATTTAAGATATGTATTTGATATGTTGAGATGTGAAAAGTTGTATGCTAATTTCAAGAAATGTACATTTTACATAGAAAAAGTTATTTTTCTTAATTATGTTGTTAGTACAAAAGGTATTGAGGTAGATGAAGTAAAGTTAAAGCCATCAAGGAGTGGCCAATGCCAAAAAGCATCATTAAGGTAAGAAGCTTTCATGGCTTAGCTAGTTTTTATCGGCATTTTGTTAAAGACTTTAGCACTACTGCTGCACCACTCACTGAAGAAATTAAAAAGAATGTTGGGTTTCATTGGAGGGTTGATTAAGAGAATGATTTTGCCACTATTAAGGAAAAGTTGTGCTTTGCACCTGTGTTAGCATTACCTGACTTTAATAAAGCTTTTGAAATTGAATGTGATGCCTCAGGAATAGGGATTGGAGCCGTTTTGATACAAGATAGGCGACCCATTGCCTTCTTCAATGAGAAGCTAAATGGGGCGTCCCTGAAGTACCCTACTTATGATAAAGAGCTTTATGCTCTTGTCCATGCCTTAGAGACTTGGCAGCACTACTTGTGGCCTAGGAAATTTGTGATCCACACCAATTATGAATCATTGAAGCATCTCAAGGGTCAAGGTAAGTTGAATAAAAGACATGTTAGGTGGATGGAATACATTAAGATCTTTCCATATGCCATCCGATACAAGCAAGGTAAGGAAAATATTATTGCTGATACTTTATCCCGGAGGTATGTTCTTCTTACTTCTATTAGTGCTAAAATGCTTGGATTTGAATATGTGAAAGACATGTATACCTATGATGCTGATTTTTCTTACATATATGGCGTGTGATAAGGCGGCATTTGATAAGTTTTACAAGTATGATGGTTATTTGTTTAAAGAAAGCAAACTTTATGTGCCAAGTTGTTCTATGCGTGAGTTATTGGTGCGTGAGGCACATGATGAGAGATTAATGGGACACTTTGGTGTCAAGAAAATTTTAGACATTTTACATGAACATTTCTTTTGGCCTAAGATGAAAAGATATGTCAATCACACTTGTGGCAGGTGCAATGCATGTACAAATGCTAAATCTAAGGTTATACCACATGGGTTGTATACACCTTTACCAGTTCCTAGTGAGTCATGAGTAGACATATCTATGGACTTTGTTTTGGGGCTGCCTAAGACAAAACGAGGTAGAGATTCTATTTTTATGGTTGTGGATAGATTTAGTAAGATGACACATTTCATTCCATGCCATAAAACAGATGATACCACAGATATATCTGACTTGTTTTTCAGGGAAATAGTGCGACTCCATGGTGTACCTAGGTGTATTGTTTCTAATAGGGATGTTAAATTCCTTAGCTACTTTTGGAAGGTGTTGTGAGGGAAATTAGGAATTAAGTTCTTATATTCCACTACTTGTCATCCATAGACTGATGGTCAAACTGAAGTAGTTAATAGGATTTTAACTCAACTTTTACACACTATTGTTCATAAGAATTTAAAAACTTGGGAGGATTGTTTGTCATTTATAGAGTTTGCATATAATAGGGTCATGCATACTATTACTTTATATTCTCTTTTTGAAATTATTTATGATTTTAATCTACTTACTATTTTAGATTTGATGCATTTACCTATTGATGGCAGGAGTAGCTTGGATAGACAAAAGAAGGCAAAGTTGGTGAAGTCACTTCATGAGAGGGTACGACTTCAAATTGCCCAAAAGAATGAAAGGGTTGCTTCCCAAGCCAATAAAGGGCGAAAGCGTGTCATCTTTAAACGAGGAGATTGGGTTTGAGTTCACATGCCAAAGAAAGATTCTCATCCCATAGAAGGACTAAGTTGCATCCTCGAAGAGATGAACCTTCCAAATTCTTGAGAAAATTAATAAAAATGCATAAAAAAGTGGACCTTCCAGGTGAGTATAATGTTTCCGCTACTTTCAATGTTTCTGATCTTTCTCCTTTTGATGTAGGTGAAGATTCGAGATCGAATCCTTTTGAGGAGAGGGGGAATGATGAGAACCAAGGTGGGCCTAATCTTGAAAATCATTTGTAAGTTTCAGATGGGCCAATTACAAGATCAAGAGCCAAGAAGATCAAGAAAGTAATGCAATGATTGGTGCAATCCACTTGGGATGAAGTTAGCAAGAACCCAACACTCAAGATGAATTTGAAAGAATGAGAACCAGTTTTGATCCACTTGATATAGGCTGTGGAAGATATGACTTAGAGTTATTGTTTGAGCCAATTGTTATTGAAAGCTTTCAATTTGTTAAAAGATTTATTTTATTTAGTTTAGAATAAGTAGGCTTGAGGATGCTTGGCCCAGATATGTCTTATTTCTTATTAACTATGGTTTTAGGAAGGCCTTGTATTGTGGCCAAATGGCTTATTTGGAAAATTATTTTTTAAGAACTAAGGTTTCAAGAAGTTACTGTAACGAAATTACTGTAGCCGAAACATTGTAGCGTGGCACTATTCACGCATGAGTATTTTTGGGAAAAAGGGTTTTATTTTGGTTAGGGTTTTAATTAGCTTTTGGTTTAAATACTCTTTGTAGCCTCATTTTAAGAGTTAGACAATATTGAATTTTAATTGTGAGTTAAGTTTACTCATCTTGTTCTTGATTAAACTTTTGAACTTATCAAAGGTAAATCATAACTTTTGTGACGTTCCTCGTTGTAATATGGGTTCTTGAGACGAGTTCTTCAGTGGGTCTAGATTTTCCATCCTTTGAATTAATTCTGGCTTTCTTGGGTTGATTTTTCCAATATTGTTGTTGGGTCTCAAAGCAAGTCGATTGAGGGTTCACATCAAAATACATGTGGATGACATGAGTAGACTCAAAGTTAAGTTCTAAGTTGAAAATGTATGCTTATTATTCGATGTTTTGAACTTTGGGTGATAGATATTTTCAATTTAATTTTTTAATTTGTAAAAAGGGTTAGACCTAATTAAGCACATAAATCTGAATTTTGGTAATTTAATGAGTGTGTTTGTAACGCCCGTCCTTGAGGTTAGTCTTTTTACAATATATTTTAGAAAAGACGACGGAAATTATCATCCGATTTAAAACATTTTACTGTCCTTCCCAGGGTGCAAGACTCTACGTTATAAAATAAAATATGCTTTTGGGATAAAAGAGGTTTACAGCAGAAAACATAAATCTTAAAATAAAAGGACCTTCTTTACATTTAAAATCCCCATGTCTAGACTTCCGTACTCTTCCCATTTGGCCGTGTCCCTCTTGAGCATACTGCTCATTCAGTTCCTGTGGGGGGAGGGGCACACATAATAATTAAAATGAGTCGAATACTCAGTAAATATTACTTCATACCGTTCAAATATAGCAACGTAGGTTTTCAGTCATGCATTCATTATTCTATACATACTATACGTACATGCATACATGCTTTCATTTGCAAACATCAGTGGACGGGGGTTTTCATCTTTAAACATGCTTTTATTTTCTTTAAAAAAGTTCCCCCGTCACTGCCTTCATTTCTTAAAGAGTGTCATGCATTCATACATTCTTTTCTTTTCACTTTCATAGGTCAGTGCACACTGTTACACCCCGCGTGCTAGGATTAACGACCCTATGGCCAATGGATTCGCCCGTGGCCACGGGTTGGAACCCCATTCTATCAGGGATGCAGAACTGGGTGCACTACCAAATACTACTACCCGACATTGCAATCTGCCAATTCATTCATTTGGGTACCCCTTGCATTCATTCATGTGGCCGTTACGTAGCTTCATATATTCATACATACTCATGCCTTTCTTTCTTTACATTCATTCATTCATGGCAGCTCTAAAGAGCTGCAGCTTTCATTCATTTCATTTGCATGAGCATGGGTTTTCATTCTTTTCATTTCTTTCATTCATTTCGTGCTTTCATGAGAAAACGTCATTTCGTGAGAAAACGTCATTTGAGGCGAGAGCCCGAAAAACATCTTTTCTTGTCATGTCTTTTTTTTGAAAATACATACAATAGATACAGTGTATAGTCATCCATTCACATGCGTACAATTAATACTTTGGGTGCGTGAACAGAGGCTGCCAAAGAGGGTCGTACATACTTATACTTTAAAAATGTTATTCGTGCTTTTCTTCTTTTTCGTAAAACGTTTGCCCTTCGAAAGGGAGAGCATTTCTTTTCTTCGTTTTCCAAAAGGAAAAGCTTTTCATTTTTCTTTTTGTATCTTTAGAAAACTCTAAAAGAGTATGAACATAACACTTACTTGGACTCCATGCTACTTTCATACCATACAGTCCATTCATGCGCGTATCAGATGGCAACCTACATGCATACATAACCTTAACGTTATTCTCTATCTAGTGCATAAGCAATTGAACTAGAAATAGAGTTATACTTTACTTAGAACCCTCACCTTCTATCCTATGCTCTTATGTGTCCCGTACTATGATAAAACCTTCGGGGACCCATTTACGGTCACTACTTCTTTCAACCTCACATTCTACTTCGAGTGCTTACTCACTAGGGTGAACTCATGATTCATTTTAAGATTAAAATATTAGGACCTTCGCCTTGTTCTTCTTATTAACCACGTTCCGACGCATGACTTAGACGTACTAAGTCACGCATACCATTCTTAGACAGTACATTCATCATTACCTTTATGTATCTTAACTCACTCTAAACCTCATGACCATCCATACACGTCACAACGCTCTAAGCCACTTTAAGGCTTCAGTACCATGTAACCATACTTAGGACAGATTACCCATTACATATGGTGAATTCGTCTAGCACGTGTGTCTAACCAGATAACACATGTACCTTACCACTTTATCATCTAAGACTAACATACCTTACATTGGTCATCGGGGTTTATGGACAAGCACCATACTCCAATACCAACCTTCTCTTACCCAGCTAGCACGACTCTTCTTGCTACCCGTCCCTTTAGACAGTTCATCCCAACACTTGACACAATATGACTTTATGAATAACTACACTTTACGTCACGCCATATAGTACGAGACTATTCTCAAGCTACACTGTGACCTTGTTACGTCACCTCACATACATCCTAACTCATCACCAGCATGATTTCTTGCTTGGCCACGTCGCTTCGTGACATAGCCCAGTTATGCTTCCGCTGCACTACTCTAATACTTTCTAACCATTTCGCACTTATTCTCGGCCATAGGTCGACTACACGGCAACACCCATCGCCTTTGGACTATAGCCATACTTCACAGCACAGCCTACAACACTACACAACACACTTCCCAACTACGCCCAACACTTCACATCACAGCCCATTACATCACCATACTACACAGCTATTCCACAATACTAACAGCACAGTCCACAACCTAATCAACTAGCTAGCATCTAACATAAATAACGAGAGATTGAGAGTTATACCATCGACGGGATAACCTATGCGTCGCTCGTTGGCTGTCACAGCGATAACATCCGAAGGAACTTATAGGGTGGCTACACTGCATACGGTGACAATTTAGGCGTTTGGATAGCTAGGTGTGGTCTTGGAAGGATCTAAGGTGGCCTTGGTGATGATGGCAAAGAGCGTAGCATGGCGGATCTAGCCGTGTACAGTGATGGTCAGTCACGCGCAGTGACTACCCACCATATAAAGTGGCAGTTTAGGCTTAGGGCTAGGCTAAGGGAAGCTGTCGGAGGAGCCGTGGAGGCTTGGTAGTGGCGGCACCGTAGTGGACGGAGGGGTTGGCCGTGTGAGAGAATGAGAGATGCCGTGGGAGAGTGTGAGAGAGTGAGGAGCCATGGGCGGTGGATCTGAGCTAGGGGTGGCTGGGATGGGTCGGTGGTGGCTTGAGGAAGTTAAAGGTGGCGTACGGCGTTGGATCTAGCTTTAAGGGTGTGCGGCGTCCGTGGGAGAGTGAGGGGAGTTGAGCCTGCATGGTGGCTCAACCGGACGTGGGGATGGCTGGGGGAGGTGGCCAGAGGCCAAGGGAGGTCCGGTGGTGGTGACACGTCTTGGGTGGCGGCGTACGGCGGTGGAGAAGGGGAACCCATGCAAGAGAGAGGTGGACTCCGTGGGAGCAACCGGCGGGGAGATGGAGGCCGGGCTTGCTGGAGGAGGGTGGCCGGTGGCAGAGGAGGCTGCTGTGGGAGTGGTGGCGCGGGAGGATGGCCACGACAGCACAGTGGCCACTAAGCCCTTTCGGGCTGTGCACTGCCGAGGAAGAGAAGGAAAGAGCGTGCGAGGGGAAGACCGGTGCAGGGAGGCTCGCCGGCGTGAGAGGAGGCCAGTGGTGGTGGAGGTGAGACTCATCGGCGCACGGCGGCGTCGGGCTGGAAGCTGGAGCAGCTCGGGGGTGCGTGTCGCGTACTGGGCAAGCCGAAAGGGAGGAGAGAGAGAGCTGGGGAAAAGTGAGGGAGAAAGAGAGAGGACTGGGGTTTTATCCTAAATTCTGACATCTGAGGATCTATAAAATGATCTAACGATGACCCTTAAATACTGATTTGAAAAACGTAAACAATAACTTAATTAAAAGCACTGAGAGGAATTAAGATAGAATATTATTTAAAATAATATTCCTTCATAATTTATCAAATGATAAAGTCTTACTTAAAATATTTAAGAGAATAAAACCATTAAATTAATTAAAGATTCCATCATTATTTAAATCATGTAATATTTTAAATAACTGGAATCATTTATATAAAATGATTCTCCATAATTATAATATTTTTGGGGCTCTTCAAAGATATTATAATTGAGTTATTTAAAATATTACTTAGTTAAATAATAATGGGGATCTTCCATTTAAAATACACATAACTTTAAAACACAAAACTAGTTTTATAAATTATATAGTATCTTTTAAAACACGCTATCGAGGTCTGGCACCCATAAAGGGGCTCTTAGACACTAGAGAGAAGTGGACAGGCTATCGCATCAGACGTAATTGCTTACATCAGAAGGAAGGAATGAGAAGGGTATTACAATGTTAAAATATATATGCATGACTAAGTGTGATTACATAGAGTAGTGGTTCAAAATCATAAATTGTTTGTTATGCATGATTCATCCAAAGGGATAAGGTGTGTTCTAAATAATCAAATTTTGATATGGTTAAATTAGATTTTTATTGTCTAATCTTAAAAAGTGATAAAAAGGCTTATGTATTGAATGAGATTTTTAAGATGATGGTTCAAAACTTAGGATGAAAGAGAGGTTGAAACATTCGTTTGAAGTGTAAAAATGTGTGAGGGTCAAACCACTCAATCGTTAGTATTCTAAGCTTGAAGTTCTATTTTATTTTGGTTGGTGTGATCTTGAAATAGAAATGTGAAGTTTATAAAAAGTGAAAATGGAATAGAGAAAATGGAGGAGTAATACTACGGGGTTTTCTAGGTATGTTCAAGGACCCAATGGAAACTAGGCGAAAAATTATGGGTGGCAATATGTGATAAGACTTGTGAACCCGATATGAAATTAAGGAATTTAGATTTGATATTAACGGGTTTGGGTAAAAACGAGTTAACCCATTAAGACATGATTGCTTAATGGGATGATAACGAGTCAACTTGATTAGACCCGTTTTGACCCATTTAGGGAATCAAGTTTACATACCCTTATATCCTTAAACCTAAAAAACTAAAGAAAACCCTAAAGATTCTCATCCTCGATCTCAGATTATAATTTCTCACAGTCACCATTCACGCCGCCCCCTCTCACTCTCAAGCTCTCCCACCTCCCTCGATCTCCCTCTCTCTCATCTCTTTGTCTCACTGTCGTTGGTCACAGTCACCCACTGCAAGCATCTCATGGTCATCGTCATCGATTTCATTGTCTCGCTTGGTCTCCCTTTCTCTCTAGTGGACTACATTCCCATTTCTCAAGCAATGAAAACCGAAACACATTTTAAAAAGGGTGGTATCGACCAAAACCAGCCGACAGGGAGAGAGAGAATCGGGTGGAATCTGACGGTTGGTACCGATTGGTTCGGTATTTTGGGGGTCGATTTCTTAGCTTATCCCCAAATTCACATCACAAACACAAATTCATAATATATCAACTCTAAATTTACAACAAATCAACTCAAAATTCACAACAAAATTACAAATTCACAAAAAACTCAACTACAAACTCCATGGGCGGCAGTGGCAACATATGTAAGGGACTGAACTCCACTAGCTACAGAAGCAAGAGTCGAGAGAGGTCTAAGAGTCTGAGATCCTAGAGAACTCCATATTTCTTCAAACAGAGAGAGAGAGAGAGAGAGAGAGAGACGACGATGGTGTGTGAGAGAGGAGAGAGAGTCTGAAAGAGAGAGTCGGGAGAAGAAGAGGGAGTGGAGTGGAGGGGGGTATTAAACCCTAAATCCAAATGACGTTGTTTGGTGTATTGAATCAAAAGACATCGTTTCAATTATTTTTTTCTAAACCTTAGGTGTAAAACGACGTTGTTTAGCTCATTTCAATGAATGGTGTCGTTCCGCATAATATATATATTATATCGACCAACTCGGCGGTTTGCAACTAGTTCAAACCAGGACCTAACCAACCAACGTCAGTTTGTACAAATTCTAATCGTCAACGGGCCAGTTCTGAACTCTGCTAGCCGATTCCAATCAACAACGAGTAACTAAGTTTAGCAATGACAATGCTACCAATGGTAGTAAATCGATTAGCGATCTCAATAAGGGAAGCAAGTTCATGTTTCACTATTTATTTATTATGGATAGAAACATGAGTAGGAATTTGTTTGTCTTTATTGTGTTTTCTACTTCCCATTGGGGCACTACAGAAATTCTCGAATAAGAAAATCATGAATAGTATTTTGTGAACTTTTAATTATTCAGTATCAAAATCAAAGACATTTAAATAGTTTGCTAACGAGCAAAAATATGTTTTGAAGCAATGTTATCAACATCATTTTGTAATTCATAATTAGCACTATTGCAATCAATATGTAATAGAAATCTTTGGTTTAATAAATCCTTTTGGAATTTATAAATATATAATACTATAAATAAGATTTATTTCTTAATAGTACTATAATTAGTTTGTGCACTTTTCTAGACTCTAGAATGGAAGTGAACAATTTTTTCATATGAGCCTAGTAAAAAAATCTATTTCAAAATACCTCCATATAAATAACCAATGTCAAAGGCATCAGTTTCAACTATTTTAGAAGAATTAATAGTAGAAATACCAAGACAATGTAGAGTCTTAACATAAGTTTTAATCTTTTTAACAAGAGAAGTATGAATGTTAGACCAAGGTGGTGGACTAGTTTGTAACCTTTCAAACAGTGCTTTAAAATGTTTTCTCAAATCTCTGTAGGATTCTACAACACAGTTTGAATAACCAGGAAATATTTATAACTGTATTTTATCAGTGATGACATCTGGAAACTTATCAACAAATTGGATAGCTCTATCAATAGGATGAATTTGTCCTTCAGAAAAATCATAAACAAGGAAATGAACATTTGTTTGGAATAGTTTAATCTTTTTAGCAAAAACAGCAAGACCATTTCGTTCGATGATATCGAGAAAAAAATACAAATCTTTCCAATGTTCATCAAGGGATTTGGAGTAGATAAGAACATCATCAATATAAATAATGGTAAAGTGACTGAATTGATTAAAAATATCACTCATAATATTCTAGAATTCACTAGGAGCATTCTTAAGACCAAAAGGCATAATATTCCACTCATAATATTCTACTCATAATGTTCAAAATAAGTGGTGAAAGTAGTTTTGTACCTATCAGTCTCACTGATTTGGATTTGCCAGAAACCAGACTTCATATCAAATTTGGAGAAAATTATAGCCTCACTTATTTTATGGATCAGCATTCTTATTGAGATAGGACACCTAATCTACTCTAATACCTTGTTCAGAGGTTTGTAGTTGATACCAAGCAAGACGTTCCCTCTCAATTTCAACATTTTTCATGACATAAAAAGCAACACATGACCAAGGTGACTTACTTTTCCTAATAATTTTCTTAGCAAGCAATCATGCATCTCATTTTTACAAAATTCTAAAGTTTCACTATTATCTTAATAGGTCTAGTTTTAGTAAGGATATTTCTTTCAGAAAAATCCTTGGCATAGGGTAAGTTAACAATCTATTTCTTCCGATGCCAAAAAGCATTTGGAAGCTCATGACAAATATTATCAACGAGCTGTATTGTGTCAAAATTATCAATTTTTTATTGTAACAATTTTTCAGATAAGTGCTCAGTAATCTTTTTATATTTGATTTCTTATTTTAGAAAATTCAAATATTTGGTCTTAGCACAGATTAAAGTATTCAAGCAATCATCAGTATCAATATCAGATTTAGAAGTAAATTGAAATTTTACTTTCTAACCAAAAAAGGTCAGTAGTAATACTATCATGTTCAATAAGAAATGGATATAAAGTAGAAAGAAAGGGATGCCGAGGATCACTTTTGTCAGTCGTGTTTTTTAAGAGAACGGAAGGAATCTTAAAATAGACATTGTCTTGGCAAACATGAGCATTGTGTAATTCATATTTAATTTTCATTTTAGAACCATTACCAAAAAATTATTTAATTCATATTTAATTTCCATTTGAGAACCATTAGCAAAAAATAGTTTTTCAGTAAACTTTTCATAGTATTTATAAGAAATTGCACCTTTTTTAATACAATTCATATCAAATCCTAAATCAATCATAGTAATAACATTGAATTCATACTCATGAAAAATAATAATTTTAACTTTGGAAAACCATTTTGGAGGAATAAGCTAATTAATCAAAGTTTATCAATATCAGAAAGAGCTACCTGTTGACTGGTGCTAGCATCATTATTTTGCTCATCATTATCGAAAATGTTGTATTCATTAAACTGTTTATCAATTTTCAAAAGTAATAACTCTTGCTTTTGAAAGTTATTATTAATTTTGATATTGCTCAACTCACCCTTGAGTTCAACAATTTCTTTTTTATTGCAGATAATTTCATTTTGAAGGTCATCAATAGACATCTCTTTGGATTTCTTCTTGTTGAATCTTTCCGTAGTTTCATCAAGGTTAATTTTGGTTTTAACGCTTTTATCATGTTCTTCTCTAACCATGGTTTTCTTGAATTTTTTAAGATATTCTTCTTTAAGTTCAGGGTTAGTGATTTGGCTTATCAGGGTAATCAAAATGTTTCTTATTCTTCACCTTTGATTAATACATTAATAGTTTTGCAACAAGAATTATTACAACCAATTTTAATGTTAGGAGAATCAAAAAGTTGGTTGCAAAATGATAGTCAAAATCACTTGAACTATAGTCATTGATATCAGATGATTCAGAAGATCTTAATTCAAAAATACGAATCAATTCTTTTTTAGCATTTTTATCAATGTTTTACTAATTAATCTTATTTTTCAATCTACTAGGTTTTGTGTACTTTTTACTAAAGTGCCCATATTTTTCACAATTAAATCATATTCCTTTAGTAGGGCTTTGTTTAGCATGTTTCTTGTAAACATGCTTCTTTTTATAAAAGTCATCAGGTTTCATATGTTTTCTTTTCATGTTTTTTTTTTGGTAAAACTTATCATATGTTTTTCCTTTATGCTTGGAATGAGCAATAGGAAGTAAGTCAAATTGTTTATAGAAATCTTTAATTTCATATTTGGTTTTTTCACTATTTTTTAACTATGGTCGTAGCATTTTTGTTATTATTACACACGCTTCTACCAAGTTTCTTAATAGTACTGATAATATTGCTATAAGTAAAGTTATCGTAATTAATCATACCAGTAGCATCAATTTTACTAAGATGATTGCAGGGAATTAGAAGTAGCGCGGGATGCGCACACACACATACACTTGTTTAAGAATGTTGCTAAACATGATGATGATGAAATGTCTATTTTTATATTATGGTATTCCTGATAGTGTTAATACTTTTATTTATACTATAATTAAACATTTTATTGGTACTCCTAATATTACTACTTGCATCAGTGATTACCTAAATAATTGGTGACGCCCTATTATGTCTTATTATAAATGATATCAAAATGTTTTTATTTCTAGAATTATGCTCTGGAGTCAAGTTCAAGTGAGTAGCGTTTGGTCAAACTCAACATGATTACTATCGAATCAAGTTCGAGCTCGACTCATTGAGTAAGATATCTTCATGTCCATACAAACTCAAGAATAGACATGAAATCGCATCGAGTACTCTCTAAACATAATAATATAATAGATTATTCTTACTCATAATATACAATCAATCTAAGCTTGTATAGATTGATTAAATAGCTACTTGCCCTTATCACAATTCACAATTCTAATTGACTAAAAGATTTGTATTTTCAATAAACTAAGTGCATGTTTAGAATTGTGGTCGGAAATATAGCTTATAGCCTAGAGCTTAACATAATAAAATCTACTATTAAAAATATATTTACTGTTTGGTAATTATATGTCTAAAGCACTTTCAAACATATTTTATTTGTTTGAAGACAAATTAAAAAGTACTTTTTGAAGTATAAATGACAAAAAATGGCATTTTATTTTTCACAGATTATGATCATATACTTGATAGAAATCAAATCTTATAATTAAATAACAACGAAAATAGTTTAATAGGATTTTCAGTAACTATAATGAAAAAGCAAAATCTATTCAATGATGCATAAGTGAAAAAGCAATACAATTATACTTAAATTCATGCATCTTCATTGGATATCTCTTATTATTGCATGCTTGAGTATTCTTTTGCTTCTTCATCCTACATGTTTTTAGGAGACAGATATTCCTCGTTATCATCGTATGGCTTGAACTCAAAATCCTTCAATGCATTATTTCTAATAAAATTATGAATAGTCATAAACACTATGACAATTTTAACTTGTTTATTATGAGGAAAATTTTAACTCGTGCATTTGAGCAATGAATGTGCATGATTTAATATTTCATGCATACCCATTGGTTGAGAACCACAATGAAATTCTAATAAATGATATCGTTTCTCATTTATATGGCCTCATGTATCCATTCATACAAGAATATCCAACATCTACCAAGTAATACTTACTGGCATACAATTTATGGTATTGAAAAGTAATGAAAAAAATCATTTATTATATCTTATTTAGTTCATCAATGTTATTCTTATTACATTCAAACTTCTAGGTGAATGTGGAAAGCACAATTTCTTTTTCTTAATAGGTTCCATAAAAATATGTGTATCATGTGCTATACCTTCCCATCTAGCCCAAACAAAGGTGAAGCGCATATGAAAATCACAAATTGATCTTAACAACGAGAACTGAATGGGCTAACTTCAAAACGAACAAAAACTTCATTTTGAGTAGGAAAAAAAACTTTAGAAATGATAGTCTATTAAAACTACATTTGGATGTTGAACTGAGCTGAGTTGATATAAATTCTTTATGAATAGTAGTGAGTTGAGATAGTTGAGTGAGTTTTGTGAAACCTACTTAAGATTTGTTTAAAGTGTATTTAGATGTTAAGATGAGTTTAGATATATTTATGAGAAGTTGTAAAATTATTGAGACCCACTACTGTTCACATCACATTTTTGTCCCCCATGCGCCAAACCTGCAGAAAAGTTTTGTCCCCCATTATTAGGCACAAACTGATTTTGTCATGAGAGAAAGAGAGAGTTGACGGCAAAAAAAAAAAAAAACTGCAGAGGAGATCAGCTTTTGTCAACCAGCCTAGTCATGCCCATCTACAGAAAATGAACCCATCAAATTCATGTATAATGCAGCTCACTTGAAGTGTTTGGATGGTTGAATGAGTTTAAAAGCGAAATGCACTCTGTGCAGTCAAGTAACCAAACGGCCACTCCAGCCATGTGTGCGATGAGGTGGATGTAAAGGGTAAAAATCTTCAAATTGTTTGCACCTCTCGGAGCCCTCCCACAAATCGCCGAACTCATCTCCCAGCTTCACAAGTGTTCCCACAGTAGTCAGCAGCTTCACAAGCATTCATCCCATCAGCCAAGGGAGCCATTCCAGCCAACAAACACCGACGGGTATGCATTCTTAGATCTACAGTTTTTTCATAGTGTTATGATTTTTTCTCTACATTCTCATAATCTATTAGCTGGCTTTTCACTAGAGCAATCCTCAATCAACCTGTAAACAAAATCATCAGCCACACACCCTTACACTTAGCCACACAAAACGAACAATTGCGTGATTGTAAAAAAGAAATGAGTTTCAATTGAAAATTGCTACAATTACGTAATGCTTCTTTCATTTTCTTTGTTCTTTAAAAAAAATATGTATATTTATTTATTTTCTTGTTCATTCTTTCTTTGTGAGCAAGAATTTGATTTTAATGTGTGAACTTGCTTTTTGGGTATTTTTACATTGTTCTATTCTAGTTGTGGAAGGCATTTTTCTTTTTCTTTCTCTTTCTCTATGTGATTTTTGTTTGGAGCCGGCGAGAAGAGGAACAAAGAGAGGAAGGAAGGGGGAAGCACAATTAGGGAGGAATGAGGCAAGCAAAATTACCTCACGAGAACTTAAAGACCATGAAACACTGGTGCCGGTGATTAGAGCAATAGAGAGGAATGAAGCAAACTTAGAGAGAAATGGAGGAAGAAAGCAATAGGAAGGGGGAAGGAGGTCCCGGGAACCAGCATTAGGGCTTTTTAAATTTTTCCTGCAATGCCAGCATGGCAAGTCTGGTATAATTAAGAAAAAATCTTCTCCTCATTTTTGTACTGTACATCATACATAATTTTTTATTTATTTTTTCCTAATCAAATGTATGGTGTATAGATGATAAGTAAAAAAACTCAATTAATTTAAGATGAATAAAACTAACAAAATTAATAAAAATAAAAAAAAGTATGGTGTGCGGTGTGTAAGATGATAAATAACAAAACTCTAAAATTAAAGCTTTAGTGCATGTTTGGAATTGTGGTAGGAAATATAACTTATAACTTTAGAGCTTATATCTTATAGTTTAAATAATAAGTTCTACTATGAAAAGTTGATTTGTTGTTTAGTAAATATGTGTTTAAAACACTTTCAAACATGTTACATTTATTTAGAAAAAATTAAATAAGTGTTTTTTGATATAGAAAATATGATTATTTGGTTTTAAAAAAAAATTATGACTATATACTTGAAAGTTTAAAAATTGCAACTACCTTCAAGTTGTATGGGTATTAAAATTCAAATTACATTCCGCATTATTTAAAAAAACACGTTTGAGAAAAATGTACTTTTTAACTTCTTTGAGATTAAAAAGTATTTTAATACGTAATACTCAGTGCATATTTGGGATTGCAGTGAAAAATATAGCTTATAACTTTTAGACTTGTAGCTTGTAGCTTAAGTAATAATTTCTACTTTTAAAAATTTATTTACTGTTTGATAACCATATGCTTAAAGAACTGTCAAATATGTTATATTTGTTTGGAAACAATTTAAAAAAAATATTTTCTGAGGTAAAAATGTCAATTATTTGATTTTTTTAAGATTTAAGGCTTAGTTTGGATTGAGAAATACTCTCAACACATCTCATCTTATCTTATCATTATAATTTTCATAAATTTTTACATAAAATATAATAAATAATTCAATTTTTTCAAATTCTAAAACAATAATAATATTCTAACAAAATTTTATTTAACTTTCAATTTTTATTTTAATTCATCTCATATCATCTCAAGTCTCTATCCAAACTTAAAAGAACAAAATTCAAAACATGCCCTTATAATAGAGAGAAACGCTTCAGGCCAGCCCATCTAAAGATCTTGAAAAACAGCCCTCCACTTATGTAAAGACACGTAAGAAATTTGAGGAAAGATCAAAAACTCATCATCTGTTCATTTTACACTTATTAAAATCCATCTAAACAAAAACTTCTTCCCTGCAAACAAACCCCTTCTACCCTTGCAACTAAAGAGCTTCCCCTGCGAAACAATCCAGACACAATCCAGTTCATGGAAATTACAGACACAATCCAGCAACATAGTATCAAAAGCAAATGCCCCACCTTTAGACCAAATCCAACTATGTGAATAAAACTCATCAGCAACAATAACTAACACAAATTAACAAGAAACAGTAACAATATGAAGTGAGTTTGACTTCTTTATACTTCTACACACACACAGAGACCCAATATCAAATCCATAGAAACTTTATAGTTAAAAAAATCAAAAAGAAAAAAATTACTTGGAAGTATCAAATCCACATAAACTTTATAGTTAAAAAAATCAAAAAGAAAAAAAATTACTTGGAAGAAGCTGATGAAGGAGAAGAAATTGAGAATAAAGCCCAGCCACCTCCGATTTCACTAAAAGCAGGTAGATTGAAGTGGAAGTGGAGAGATGTCATCTTATCCACTCAAACAACTTCAAATTGGGAATTCAAAAGTAATCCCAAAATTAAGCGAGAAAGGGGAGGCCAACACGTTGATTGGAATAGTGTATTCTTAGTTGGTAGGGTCGTGAGTCCGTCGATGGGGCTATGGGAGGGTGGGTTTGTGAGATGGAGCTCTTTCGAGAGGCAGTTGCTGTGTTCTCTGTCGTTGAGTTTGGGTTAGTATGGAGTAGGAGTGTAAATTTAAACCGGTAAACCGGTCCGAACCGGACCGGTTTTACCGGTTTTGAATCGGTCCGGTTCGAAACCGGTTCTTATAATTCATAAACCGGTTGGAACCGATCCGGTTCCGGTTTTAAGATTTTTTAGACCGGACCGGACCGGACCGAACCGATTGATAAAAAAATATAAAAAATAATATTTTATATATAAGTTTTATACAAAATTAAAATTATACAAAATATTTTATATATATTAAATATATAAGTTTTATATATAATGTATAATTATATGTGAAATTTTTATATATAATTATATATCATATATGAAATAATTTCATATTATAATTTATAAAATATAACATTAAATGTTAATTTTAAATATGAACATTTGTAATTTTTTTGATCATATACTATTAATATAATTATATATAAGATAATGTTATTATAAAATAAAAGTTTAATCTTAAAAATGAAAATATAATTGATCATGTATTATATAGCTATACTAATATATAGTTTATCACTAATACTAATATATACTAATATATAGCTATACTAATATATAAATTTATAACTTATACTAATAGTCTAATATAGACTCCCTCAATAAATAAAAAGTAGTCTAATATAGACTATAGTTATAGTTATATTAATAGTCTAATATAGATTAATAAAAGTATAACATATTTTTTTAAAACAGTTTTTTGAAAACATATTTTTAATGACAAAATGTCAAACTTTAATTTTAAAAAAATCGGAAAATCGTACTGGACCAGACCGGAAACCGATAAAACCGAATTACCGGTTTAGGAATATAACTTGTGCGTAATCGGTTTTGAAAAATACAAAATCGGTCATACCCGTTCGGTCCAAGATTTTGTCCAAAATCGGACCGAACCGGACCGGTTACACCCCTAGTATGGAGTATGGTGAGGATGAGTTTGGATTCAAATATAAAGAAAGGGAGACACAATTACTGTTTGGATGTAGTCAAATGCATGGTAATAGTGATAAAAATGCTTGGAAAAAACTATTTTGCCTCTCACTTGTGCTGTTCCATTTGACAGTTTGATCAAAAAAAAATTTATTTATTTATTTAATGATTAAGTAAATGATTTTAAATATATTGAAGTATTTTTTTTATTTTTTAAAAATATTTAAATATATTAAAACAAAAGTGAAAATTTAAATTAAAAAAAAAAAGGAAGGAAAACGGTAAACTTGGTTAGGCTACTCTAGCGGCAGTAGCCCGACCCAAAATGTTTACGTTAAGGAACTTCTATTGAAGCCTGAAGGGCTGGTTTTCTTCTTAAAAACAGATGGCTTGATTTCCCAGTCTTCTCAATAATAGAATTTTCGGAAAATAAAAATCAAACAGAAGCCGTATAAGTACAATTCAATCCTGAAGCTCTCCTCTCTCCTTCTTCCCATCTCCTGAGCAGACCCTTCCGATACCCTCCTCTCCATCTGTGTTGCGCTGCCGCCCACGCCGGCTAGCTACAGCTCCTGCTTGTCGCCGCACCTCCTCCTCGGCATACGTCCACCACCACGAGCTTAAGCCTCTCCGTCCGTAGGTCTCTCTCTACTTCTGTTTCTCTCTCATCTCTCCCCGTACGTTTTGCCCTACCTTTGCCGTCGTCACCCAAGTTCACTCCACCACCATCCGCCACAACTAGCCTGCTGCGCTACAGCACCGCCACACGACATCGCACCCCAGCGCCGGTAAGCCCCTTTCGGCCTCTCTCTTCTCTGCTCCGTTCTCCTCTCTCAACCTTAGTCTTTCTCTTCACCTCAGCCCAGCCAATACCGTGTGGACGCCATCCTCACACCACCAGAAGCCGAGCTCCTCCAAGCCACACAAACCAAGCCGCCCAGTTGCACCGGCAACGACCAAGGAGAAAAACCAAACCACGGAACTCTTACGTCACACACGTTTTCTCGGAAAAGAGCCGTGGACCAGCAATCATCACCGACGGAGACCTTTGAGACACACCGCCCCTGTACAGTTGACATCCCAGCACAAATTCAGCCGATCACCACCCCAAGTTGGGTAAGATACTCTCACCTGTGCGTCTTGTTTAAACCGTGTCTAACCCTAGTTGTTGATAAATTAAAACAGTTCTCGGTAATATTTGCGGAGTTGATTTACTGCGATTTTGGTTAATGGTTTGATTGGTTGTAAATTGATTTTCTTGGAGGTTGTTTGAAGTGTATTACGGGCAGAAGGAGGATGATTTCTGCTGGATTAATTATTATGGGTTGCTGAAATGAAAAGGAGAATTTAGGTGTGAATGTCTCGGATAGGCAGAAAATTGGGCGTGACAAAGGTTTGGTTTTTGGAGCTCGGCCGATTTTATAGCTTGTTTGGGAGACGGTTTATAACTGTAGAATAAGCTTGGAGGTTCAAAGAGTTGGTTAGAGGATGGAAGTTGGTTTATTTCAATGAAGTTTGGTCAGTTAGGGCTTGGGTTGATGCTTAATGGATAATTACTTGGAGTACTTCATGCAAATTTTTCAACTGTCCAGAATGAGAGTTTGTTGCTAGAAACACATTTGATGATATGTGGTTAGATTCAATTAAATGGGTCGGCTTGTTAATTAGCAAGTACTCGAAATATTTGAATGGACATTTTCATAATTGGAGTAGTTCCGGCCAGTTATAGACAAAGTCCTGGAAGTTATTTTGGTTGGCTTGAAGTTGTGTGGTAACCAAGCTAGAAGAACGGGAACAGTGGGGGTTATTGCCATGGAATTATTTACTATGTTTCATCTCATTTCTTTTTGAGGTGCTAGGCTATTTGTATTACATATGTATTGTACTAATTTTGTCTAGGATTTGATCGATTATGCTCGACTTTGTTGTGAGACAAGTTATGTTGTGCTAGCAAGTTAAGGTAAGCAATGCTCCTATGCTCCAAGAGAAGTTTAGTTAAGTTCCATATGCTTTGGTTACAATCCTTGGCATGGGTAATAATTGTGACCTCTGTTCTGTTGTTGGCCCTGCCATAGCCTATAGGTAATAATTGTGGCCTCTATTTTGATTTTTGGCCTTGCGACCGGTATGAAATGTGGCCTATGTTATTATGTTGGTTCCAACATCTGTGTTTTGCATCTAAGTGAACTCACTTTGGTGACCCCACGAGGACCACCCCGTGGGTGGCCCGGGTCATGCCACCCTTGGTGTGGCCACTCACCTACCCTCGCATGGGTGGTTTTTTCCTGATGTTATATGGTTTCTGTTTCTATTTATTTTTTATTTTCAGATTTTAAAAACCAATTTTTTAAAAAAATAAATAAAATCCAGGTAACTGGACGGATGTGCAGATATCTGCTCAGATCTTAAAATATATCTGCGTCCGGATCTCTACCCGAATCTGGGTTTCTCCGGATATCCACATTTGTATCCGGATCAACACCCTTAAATAACACATCTTGAAATGACTAGAATTTTTCTACTGGTCTGCCAATATATGGATGGATAATATTATATTTCCTGATTACTGAAACTAGGCAATATGCTTTCTTGCTTTCTTCCATCAGGGTGGCTATGTTTATATGTATAGGCTTTCTTGCTTTCTTTACTTGCACATTGAACCATGTATAATGGTACCGGTCCAAATAATGGACACGTACAGATGGAGCCAAAATGGTGGGATCCACATCTTAGATTACTTGTGATTCATGAAACATTGCATGTGAGGTATGAATCAAACAGGAGTTTCCAAAAAGTGTCTTTCCTGGTAACCAAACATCAATTGTTGGTTTTTAATTTTGTTTCTGATGATTGCTATCCTTGCTTATCTAGCTTCTTGTATGTTCTTCAGGTAAGGTCAGCCCCTTAACTGGGAAGAAGGCAAACAGAGCAAATAAGGTTTCCTGGTAACCTCAGAGTCGTTTCTACACATACACCGGCCACGCCCTTTACACGGCCTTGGAAGTTCTTCCTCAATATTCTGTCACCGTAGACCATAGAAGAGATATCAGTATTAATAGGGTTTTTATATAGTTAGAGAATAGAAAAAGCAAAAAGCGTTGGTGCTGGGAAACTCGAGCAAAGATTAGTCGAATCAAGATGGTGAACAAGGAGAAAATCAGGTTGGGCAGGGCTTTGGTGAAGCAGCACAACCAGATGATGCAGCAGTCGAAGGAAAAGGGCCACATCTACAGAAACCAGCAAAAGAAGATTCTTGAATCGGTCACCGAGGTCACAGACATCGACGCCATCATTGAGCAGGCCGAGGAGGCTGACCGTCTCTTCTCCCTCGACCACCCCATCCCCAACCTCCTTATCAATCTGTTAGTTCCCACTCATCATCTCCCCCTCCCCCCCCCCCCCCCCGGCAAATACTATTTTTATTGTTTGATTTTGATTATTTACATAATATGGTTTAAACCTTCAAAAATTTTGGATGCTAACCCAACTATTTGGTCTTGCTTTTAGG
The DNA here is from genome assembly GCA_029856935.1 of Cyclocarya paliurus. Taxonomy (NCBI): domain Eukaryota; kingdom Viridiplantae; phylum Streptophyta; class Magnoliopsida; order Fagales; family Juglandaceae; genus Cyclocarya; species Cyclocarya paliurus. The sequence goes on from CM056956.1 coordinate 9,251,444, forward strand.
ATCTCAACTTTTACATTTTGAGCCATTTCTTTCCTCATGATTTATGTTTTGTTTTAATCTTTATGGCTTAGGCAAATCTTAAGTGTGCCCCATGTTACTTTGAATGCACATAAAAAATGGTATTTCTCTTATGCCTATTTCTTTATGTAGGGATTCAAGCACTAGCACCAGCAACATGACACCAGAGGAAAGGAGAGAGCAACAGAAGAGAGAGGAGATGCTGCATGCCAGTAGTCTCCGAGTGCCACGTAGGCATGTGTTTCATCCCTTTCCACATTGGGGTTTTATCATTGTAGTCTAAAAGGTTGTCCTCTTGCAGGCCACCATGGAATGCTGGAATGTCCGGCGAAGAACTTGATGTAAATGAAAGACAAGCTTTCTTAGTATGGCGCCGAAACCTCGCAAGGTTAGGGCTACGCCATTAATTTATATTGCCCACCACCATGGACTCCTATATGCTCGATGTTCGTTCCTAAAAGTTATATTTTATATGAAATGCTTAATGTAGGGGAAACATTTGCTTAAATTATTATAATTTGGCGTATGGTTGTTTGACTGATCAAGTCACATTTTTTTTTATTGATAAACAAAATTTAATTGAGCATGAAATAGAGAGAAAGGCTCGAGTATATGGGACAATTTTTTTGATCGCCAAGAGAATTGTTCTAAAAGCAAACTCTTGTAGTAGTTGACAATGTGTTCTATGATCTCGGTTTGGCTGGAAGAAACAACTCCATCGACCATCAACTATGGCGTTGTTCCTCCTATGCAAGTTAGCCACCCGATGAAAAAACTTGGTGCATTTATCCCCTTCCTTCAATCATAGTGCTCTTGACTTTTGTCTTCAAGATATTTCTTCTAGTAAAGAAACCCTTTCAAGGTTTCAGACAATACCCTCTCCTCCTCTACTCCCTCCAATCCTTTGAGTTCCTTAAAGAGATTAGACTTTTGAGCTTCCACATTGCCAAACGCTTGCTCATTCCCAGCCTTCAATTTTTTTTTCAGAGACTTCAATTTAGATGACATGATGTAACTTGGAGTGCCTAAAATTGATAAGAAGACCACCATTGTCAAACTCGATCGAGGAAGCCATCTGATTTCAACCACGTTTTCAAACTTAAAAGTACCTTGGGCCACCATGAATACCTCCACAATCAAGAAGGATGAGAAAGTGATCTGAGCACAACGTGGGGAGTCTCTTTTGGATAAGTTCCGGGTAACGTGCTTCCCATTTAGGTGATAAAAGAAATCTATCGATCCTTGACCAAGAGGGGCGTTCTCGGTTGCCTGACCAAGTGGAGGTGCCACCTGCAAGAGGAAGATCTAATATATCTTGTTCATATATGAAGTTAGAGAAATCTACTAGTGGTGAATTGAACCTAGAACCACCTGATCATTCACTCAGAAATCGAATAACGTTAAAGTCGCCACCAACACACCAAGGTAAATCTCATATACTGCTTAGGCCAGCCAATTCATCCCATAGTACTCTTCTTGCACAATCCAAGTTAGGACCATAAACACCTTCGAAGGCCCACTAATATCCATCCACAACGTTCTTGAATGAGCAAGCCACCATAGAATATGCAAACTTCTAGCTTTTCCACCACTATTTTATCCCACATCACTAAGATGCCACCCGATGCTCCATTGGATTGTAAATAATGCTACCCTACTTGATTACAACACCACGAACTCCTAATAGTGCTTAGGGGGATAGATTCCAATTTTGTTTCTTGAAAGCAAACGATGTCTAATCTCCAACTATGTTATTGGTTTCTGATTTTGAGACACTTTTCCTTCTCATTCAGCCCCCATACATTCCATGAAACAATTTCTGCTTCATAAAACAACACCCATTGTCCTTCCCTTCAATCTTCCACGGTTAGAACTCCTCTCTCCTGCTCCATCGTTGACTGTCCAGTTACGCCTTTTTAATTCTCTAGCCTCTTCTTTGCTAAGTTGATCTCACTTGGTGAGCTAGAGAGTCTGTCCAGCCTCTATAGCTGCAAGGAGAGCTATAAATTGGTCCTCAAAACCATCGCACAATCTCCCCACACAACGTTAAATCTCCTTGACTTTGTCTAAAACCTAGTAGAGACCTGAATGTTGCTTCTTTGGTGCAGAGAATTCAATAGAGTAGGTGCTTCCCAATATAACTCATTGGCTAGAGGATCTGCTTGCACATCACCCACCCTAGCCGATATAAAAGAAAACGTCTGCCATTCTTCTCCCTCGACCCCATCCAAATCATAAACGACCATAGCTTTATCTGGGATTACATTTTCCTTTGTATCACCCACTTCGTAAGCTCCACCCTCTGAGCTTAATAAGTCACCTATCTCCAGAGATGACTCTTTCTGGGATGATACCATCGTATTCTCCTCCATGTGGGGCTCCTGGGTGACATTTTATGCTTCAAAAGTAGAGTCAGTGTTGTTAGTATGTGTCATCGGCGCTGGCATTTCGTCAGCTAGGACACTACCCACCAACTTGCCTTCTTCTGTTTGGGGCTTCTGTGTAGTCCCCGGGCGGTGTAGCGTTGGCTCCGATGGCTGTTTTGCATTGCTGAATGATGACCCTATTTTGACGCTATCGTGACCTGCGACATCTTGCACCATTGAGGCCCTTAGAGCACGGGCATTGGCCTAGCCAAATGCGAGTGCCTAGCCAAATTTTGACTAAGTAGCTCAAAAGTATGTTGGCCATTACTGAAAGGAGTCAAAAGGTGATATCTAAGTTGATTCTGGGTTCAACAACAGTACAGTGGCTAGCCAAGGCCATGGAAGCGTGCACCAAGGATAAGAAACAAGATTTTTTCTTTACTGTCCTGGAAGGTCGACGCAGTTTCACAGCACATCGCTACTCAAATGCTTGAGGACGTTATATGGCGGAGGAGAAGTATGGTGGTGGGGGGAGGAGGAATTTTATTTTCATTCCTAAAGAGGGGGGGTAGTGGCTGGATAAGGATGGAGGAGGTGCTGTAGGAGATGGCTCTGTTAGGGAGTCGCGTAGCAGACATGTAGGTGGTGTGGTAGAGAGGGAGAACTTGGAGGTGCATACATAAAGACCTAAGTACATTCTCGGTGGCGAGGCAATCCTATGCAGCAGCTCTAAAGACGGGTTATGCCTCGGGAGTTCAGAGTGTGGGGGGTCTGCAAATCACATTTAAGGACCAGCTTATCGAGATACACAATTCTTTAAAGGAGATGGAAACCCAACTTGTCGAGTTGAAGGTAGCGATAACTTTCTTGTCTACGAAAATAGACCGGATTTCAGCTGGAGGCAACAGGGTGGTAAGAAACATACTACAAATCCTTTAAACTTAGAAAAAGGAAAACGGAAGATCGGATTTGGCCTTGTCCCTATAACCAAATCCAGGAGAGTATAGCGGGTCAAAAGGAAATCTGGATTATTTGAAGCTAGGTCTACATTGAGTATTGGCGTAGAGACATCAGTAACTGAATTTCATTTGCCTCGTGTAACACAGGATAGACCGATAGTCGATATTACACCCTTGGTCCTTGAAGAAACTATGGCTCCTTTGTCAGAGTTGAAGGAAAAGGGTGTACTATCGAGGTCTGAAGGAGATGTAGGATGCGCTATCACCCCAGAGGTGAAGGGACTTGCTGTCACCCTAGAATCTTCAATGGGGACCCCGATACCATTGGAGAGAACCAATGGTTTTTACTGTGGTGCCTTGTGTAGAGGAATGTCTAAGAGTCGGGAGTGCAATTTGATACTGTGTCTAGGGATATTGTGGCTCCTCTGGTCTCTCTTCTTCCAATAGCGGATTGAATTCTACCTAAAGTTAACGAGATTCAGCAGTTCGTGGGAATTTCACATGGAGGATGTGAAGACCAATTTAAAGAACTAATTATTGCGATTGAGGCAAGCCGCACGCTTGAAACCAAATCAAGTTTCAAGAAAATCAATGAGTTACAGCGTCAAAAAAAAAAAAAAAAGTGATTTGCATTGGAGTAGTCAAATCTCCAAAGCTCCACTTTTGAGCTATAGTAAATTCATCCCTTTCTCTACCTTTGGCCAACCACTATTCATCTCCAAAATAATATTTTACTCCAAAAATATTCCCAATGACTACTATTGGATAATTAGATTGAGGAAAAAAATAGTTGGGAAACAATAATTTTAAGTAAAAATTAAATTATTAATAATATATGTAGTGTATTTGCAAAATATAAAAAAAATTAAAATTAAAATTAAAAAATTATTAAAATATTTAATATTATATTATTATTTTAATTTCTGGATGGTTAATCCAATGTGGATTAACCTAGGGGTGGGCAGCAGGGTCCCCCCCCATCTAGCCCCCTTGGCGGGGGCGGGGGGAGGGGAGGGCCCAACCCCTCCCCACACTTATATATTTTATTATATAAATAAATATATATTTATACTATACATATTTATAAATATTTATTTCTAGCTCCTAAGTGTTTGCATCTGTATTTATCAAAAAAAAAAAGTAAGTGTATGCATCTGTATACTTCTAGTGTACTTGGGCTATGCCTTTCTTTATATCAATGAAATAACTTATTACTTATCAAAAAAAATATTTATAAATATTTATTATTTGTACTATATATAAATATGATGTCTAAACTCTTGTAACTTCCTTTTTCAGACTAAGGAGAGACCTCTATAACTCACTCTCTAAACACCTGACCCGCCGCCACCCATCCCCCCACCCTAGCTGGCGTGTGGTTTCTCACCACCACCACAGACTTGGTCGACGGGCCTTGTCGTCGCTGCCTATGGTGGTCCGGAGTCGGTTCTCCCTCCGACGACCAGATTTCTCAGAGCCTCTTCGAACGCCATCTGTCTAGTCTCTCCGTCAGCTGTCTCTACCTCCATCTGCTATCTTTGCCTCTGTCACCAGCGTTTGTCTCTGTCTCGCTTGTCTCTGCGTTGCCGCTGCCTTCGGCTATCTCTACCTTTGTCGCTGGCATCTGTCTGTCCTACTGTCTCTGTCTCAGAGCTACTTAATAGAGTGGGCCTCTGACGTCGGTCATCCTCTGGCGACTGGAAGTTTCTGGTTGTTTTCTCCGGTAACTCAGGGATTTTTTGTAAGAAAATCCGTTAACTTAGGCCTCCAACAGATCTGCATTTTTACCTTAAGAGGATGAAGCGGGAGCAGTAGGGTGTAGTGGGAACAAATTCGCAGTGGGATTTGATAATGACGACGAAGCACGATGTGGCTTCGTCCCAGGTGGAAGGTGAGCGATGGTTGAAAGTGGAATAAACAACTTCCGTTTTTATGAAAGAGGGAGGAAATATCTGAATGCAGCAAAAGGATAGCTAAGTTCATGTATTTAGGGGGGACGACAACTTTGTGGGTGGCTAAGGGGATTGAGGATTGTTTAAAACTTAACTGCCATGAAGGTTTCTTCAGAGAGTTAAGGATGGGTAATGGAGTCTTTAAAATTCAACATCATGTTAAAGCAAGGGGCAGTTTTCTGCTGCTCTTAGAATTCCAAAATAGGAGGAGAGGTTTGTTGGTGATTCCAGATGGGTGCAAATGGCATTGGATGGAAAGGCTTTCTACAGTCCATTCTAAGTGTCACTGAATCCAAAGTCACTTCTCGAAGTGAGGAGTTTGTTGATGGAAAAATAGTGGGAAGGCCTTCCTCAACCAAAGGTGCTTCATACGCAGGAGTGTTGAGGTCACTAGCGGGTGGTCAAGCCAAGATCAGCTCAGCAATAGAAAGAAAGGGTAAGGCACTTGTAGGAGATAAAAGACCTCAGGTGACATTGGAAGAGTTGGAGGGGGTCTTGTGGGATGTCAAATCTCAATTGAAGGGAGATATGGATTATGTAAGAGATCTAATGATTAAAGTGGATAAGGGGCTGAACCTAGTTGTGGGTTCAAGTGTGTCGACAAGTGTGCCGGAAAGTGTGCATGCAAAGGGTGTGTCAACGATAGGATCGTTGGACGCTGGCATCTTTGTTCATGCTAGTGTCACTATGCCCTTCTAAGGGAGCTGTAGGGTCTCAGGCAGTAGTTGCAAATGAAGTTGGTCCTTCTGTCTAGGGTTCATTTGTAGTTAAAGAGGGTCCCTCCAAGGTCTCGAGTATTTTGGAAGAAACAGTCTAGCCTCTTTTAGAAGATGCAAACAGGGTAATAGAAGGTAGTGCTTCTCTTCTTCATAGAGGGGAGGCACCTGTAATGGTAACAGATGGAGGGGACAACAACCATATAGTTGTCGAGCAACCAATTGGTGGGAAGGAAATTATTGATTTGTCTTTGGTTCCTCGTGTGGGGGAAGGTTTAGAGTCGGGAGTGCAATCGAATACTGTGGCTGGGGATAATGTCGTTCCCCTGGTTTCTCTTCCTACGATTAACAATATAGCGGGTTCAACATCGGATTGGATTCTGAATAAAGATAACGGGTTTCTACAAACCCTGAGACTTTCATATGGAGAACGTGGAGAAGATGAAGACCAATTTAAAGCACTACTCACTGCAATCGAGGCGAGCCACATGCTTGAAACCAAATCTAAATTTAAGAAAAGCAGGGAGTAAAATAATCTTTCATGGGCAATCAACTACGATGCTAAGGGAGGTAGCTCAAGTCGAGAGAAGGCTAAAGGGAGGACTTTGTGAAGACGTTCTCGTAGTGGGATGTTTGGGTTGAGGATTAGTTTTACAAAATCTAGGGGATGGGGTCGAGGAGTTGTAACGATAGTTTTCCAATTCGGGTTTGGTGTATTTTGGGTAGGTTTTCATGGGCTTTTGGGTCATTAGGGACTCTCTTGTATGGGCTAGGTGTTTTCTTGTATACTTCCAGTGTACTTGGCTACTCCTATTGATATATATATATATAATATTATTACTTATAAAAAAAAACTATATATAAATATAGTAATATGTATTAAGTAGAACTTTTACTTAATATTTTTTGTAAGTTGTAGTGTAGTAGGGTGACTCTTTATAGATTTCCAAGGCAATACAAGAGTTTCACATTGCTTAAGTGTGAGACTTGTATTGTGAAGACAATCTATAAAAGGGTCACCCTACTACACTACAACTTACACAAAATATGTATTAGCAAATTTAAAAACTACATAGTTTTTAAGTTATAGTCATATTTACAAATTTAAATTTACAATTTGGGTCCAAAAATGTGTTTTTGATCACTTTTGGACTTAGGAATAATTTTTGGGCCTAATAGCCTGTAGTCCATTATTGAAGTTGGCGGGGGGCAAGGTAGATTCCCGGGCGGATTCGGATGGGGAATCCACCCCACCCCCTGGATGCGGGGCGGGGGACGGGGGTGAAAACTCCACCCCCGGCCCATGCGGAGCGGGGGGGCGAGGAGGGGGCTACCCCACACCGTATGGTGGGGATCGCACCCCTAGATTTACCTCTCCAATGGCTAAAGCCAAAGCCTTAACTTTTAGTTAAATTTTGGACTTGGCAATGACTAGACCATTACCAATGCTCTTAGATCTTTGGGCTTGTATTACCAAGGCTGGGTCAAATTGCCACTTCCCTTTCTCAGCCCACGAGAATCTTGTACCACCGAGGCCCACGAACTTCTTTCTAGCAGCTGCCTTTAACTTTTCTTCCCTGACTCAAGTCCAGGCCCATATCCTGGTTTACCCACTATATTAGGCTACTGACCATCTCTCTCAATTCTATCAGCTCTGTTTTGAGGTTGTGCAAAGTCATCCTTTCTACGCCGCACCCCTCTGTCAGAGAGCCACCATCACTTCTTGCGTAAACTCAGGTTGTTGTCGGCACCTCAGACCTCCTATCTCTACAGTTCTCACAAAGGGTAACTTTTTCCTTCCAAGATACCCATACTGACCTTCATACTCTGTTTCTGTATCCCTTGTGATGATTTCTCATGAATTTTTCCAGCGTCACCTTTGTTGACTGGCACTGAGCATGAGACAACCTCTGCATACACTTTTGGTGTCACTCCCCCACATGGGCCCTTGCTTATTTACTTTCTGGAGTTTCAGAACCTCCATGCTCCTGTGCTAAATTTTTGTCTGCACTGCCACATAGCCCATGCAATTCCATAGCCATCTTCCTCCATCCCTTGCCTTCCACTTCTTCAGGAATGATGATAAGGCTCTTTCTCCCACCACCTCTATACTCCACTATTGTCAAGTATCTACCGTCTGTGTTGGAGGATCTCTGTTTACTAATTTTAGTATGTGAAATAACTAAAAAGATTACTATCACATTAGGTTGTCTAGGGTTGACCCAACTCAAAACTTTAGTGAAATTCTCCCTTTATTCTTTTTTTCTAGGAGTAAATATGAATTACACCAACAATTATGTAAGATAAAAAGAAGCTCAAGGTAAAAGTAGAAGGCTTGCGGGACAATTATGACAATCATGGAGACAAGCTGCATGGCAGGAGTAGAAACACAAATCAATTAAGTTCAACATGCCTGTAGTTATAGCTGTAATTTAAAGTAGACAAAAGTCAATATAACTATAAAGCCATGAAAGTTCTCCACTCACAGCAAACAACTAGCTGTGTGCCCGTTTGTGTGTGTGTGTGGGGGGTGGGGAGGATCGGACTTTGCAGACCTAAAAATCTCGTATGCATTGGCCATCAGCCCATCATAGAGACCTTAGTTTAGCAAACAGCTAGCTGAATACCTGTTTGCACGTGGGTGTGATGTCATTAAAATTATGTAAAACTAACAAGTAATCATGTCAAAGTATTGATGTTTGATGTTTACATATAATAGAAAATTTGAAGATAATTTCTACAACCAATGTGGGTGAGTCTAATATGAAGTGAAGAATCCTAATGATATTTAACAACTAGATTTTTATGGTAATATTTAACAACTAAAAAGCTTTTATCACCCAATGCTAAGGGACTTGCATGACAATAATCCTTTTATAGTTGAATACGTCACTAAAAAGAAAAAAATAATTAATTCGCTGACTAAAAGCTAATAGTTAGAAGACTACAAAGCCACAATAAAATAGATTCGCCAAAACAAATCACTAATAAACATGATCCACTTGACCTGAAATTTTCTCATTATGCAGCGAAATATTAGCAATGATAAATATATTTAAAAACTTGGCATCAGGGTTTTTGTATAAAAATGACATACAGTAAAGAAGCATACATACCATGAGCTTTGTGAATTTTTTTTTTTTTTAATAATTAATAAGAGATTTTATTACCAAGAATAGGCATAGCTCAAGTACACAGGAAGTATACAAAAGGAAATATCTACATACACTAAAGAAACCTAAAAAAAACTAAAACAAATCGAGAGAATCATCTCCATTCAATACAAGAGCCTTTAGCCCACAAACTCAAAAGTATTAAAGAAAAACTCCCTAAGTTCTCCCATCGAGCATTCTTTGTCTTCAAAACACCTCCCATTCCTCTCCAACCATAAGCACCACATCAAACACAAAGGGATCATCTTCCAAATGGCAGCAGCACGTTGTCTTCCCTCAAAACCTTTACAACAAGCAAGAAAATCCACCACTTGCTTAATGCTTAGGCATCACCCAAGCAATTCCTGTCCTACCAAAAATCTCATTCCACAAAATCTTGGCCACCTCCCAATGAAGAAAAAGATTGTTAACAGATTCACCATCTTTTTTACACGTAAGGCACCAATCTACTACACAAAGTCCACGCTTTCTTAAGTTATCTGTGGTCAGAATTTTTCCAAGAGATACCAACCAACAGAAAAAATGCCACCTTACTAGGCACCTTAACTTTCCAAATGCATGTCCAGGGGTAATCACAAACACAATGGCAGGTTAACTCGTTATAAAAGGAACTAACCGAAAATCTGGAATTTCCTACATGAACCCACAGCAAGCTATCATCCCTTCCCTGAACGATCTTTAAATCATATAATCTTTCCAAATGCTTTGTGAAATGAGCTACGAAAATCTTATTCTGACTTAATGAGAACAATATCCACCTGACCTGCCATTAAAACACTGGTGTTGTGTACAATAAGTGACTTCCTTCCAAACTTCCAAACAGGTGTAATAAACAAAGTCTAAAGGGATGAATGCTCTAATAAAACTAAAGAAAGAGCAAAGCATCTTAAATTATTTGATTTTATAAAAGAGTTTTGTAGAAAATAATGTAATAGATTCTCTTACAACATGCTACTACTATTGTGGGCTGCTTCTTATTGATTGTAATGGGACTAGTTTTCATGATTTTCTTGTATCAATGTCTAGTTCCTAATTGCTGTTAGGTGTTTTCTTTGTATACTCCCTTTGTACTTGGGTTATGCCTACTTTGCGATCAATAAAATTTTATTTTACCAAAAAAAAAATAATGGAAGTGAAATAATGTAGTTTTACATGCAAAAAAAAAAAAAAAAGAAGAAAATCTTGCCCATTGTTGCACCACGAGGAGGAGTCTTATTTCCTATCAGCCCAAGCTTTCATTATATATGATTGAAGTGGATTGTATAGTTGTATGGGGCTTCGGATGGTTTTGAATCACTTTTTAGAATAAATAATGCAGTAGTGGGAAATTGGCTTTGAACTCATAGGTTATGTTTGTTTTTGGGTTTCTTGATTATTTTCTGAATTGTGTCTAAATTGGGATTTCATATTCAGAAGCTGTTGAATTGAGGTAAAATTTCAAATTAGGGCTTACATACTAGTGTGTTCTAATTTCACAAGCTGATGGACTTGGGGGTGTGGCTTTGCAGATTTTTATATTTACCATCTTTGTGTTATTAGTTGGTTAATAAACCGTTTTGAACTTTTAATCATGATGCATTATGTAAATGTTATGTTCGATGTATTTGCATCCTTATAGCAATGTATTGTCTTCAGACTTGAGGAGAACAAGAAGCTTGTTCTTACCCCTTTTGAGAAGAACCTGGATATCTGGAGACAGCTCTGGCGAGTCGTTGAGCGTAGTGATCTGGTAAGATCATATTCTCTTTTAATGGTATGAAATAGAAAATTCTTATTTTAGAATTGGGAAACAGTTTCTTTTTAGCGTTTTAATCTTGTGGGGCTGCAGATAAGAATTTAAAATCCTGGAAACCTATCAAAAAATTATTGTGGGGCTGCAGATGCATGAACATCAAGAAGCAGTTAGTCCAACTGATTTCCCCTAATGGTCTGTGAAGAAAAAAAAGTCGATAGAATATTTCTTAGCTTTTCCTTCAGTTGATAAGTGTAAATATCCCAGGGAGTGTCTGTCAGAAGTTTCAAGATGCTTTTACATTGGGCCAAAATAAAAATAGCTGTATACTACAAATGAATAGTAAGCTAAAGTTCAGCCTCTTAGGATGTGCACGAGGAGAGGAGAAGATATTGTATTTCATTCTTAGTATCAGTGAGTAGGGCAATTTATTGTTGTTGGAGTTGCTTGATTTTTGTAGAGGCAAAATATGGTGTAGGGGCATAGCAGTTTTGGTGTTGGTTTGTTTGTAGTTCCTTAATTTTCCTTTTCCTAAACATTGGTTTTAGTTGATGCAAATTCTTTTGAGTTCGTAGTGGAAGAGAGTATCTTCGTCTTCACATGAAAGAAGCAGGGGTGTGCTCTGCTCGGTTTCTTTTTGGGTTAAGCGCCGTTGATTAACATGGAGGCCATGTAAAAACTGCCTGAATCTATGAAATCTTCAAGAATTACCAACACAACATTCATTGCGCAATGCTACTCCATTAGATATGGTTAGTTTCTCTGCCCTAGCAAAATATGGGGGAGGTGGCCAGAAAGGTTTTGCATTCTTTCTGGAGGCATAAGAGGAAAGGGCTGGACATATTTTGCCACTCAGCTCTGATTGTTTCTTTCATCATAACAGCTGGGGCAGCATTGTTGTCTTCTTGAGCACCTCATTGAGGTTTTGTTTCATATGATATAAGAGTTTCTTCAACGGTGAATATTACGGAGTCTCAATCTCAGAAGACAAAAAAGGGTCATATGGTGGCTCTGGTTGCACAAAGGCAGCTTCTGGCATCAAAAGTTTCAGTCAGGAGGATTTTTAGTAGTTCTGTAACACGGTGTCCGGTAATATTCTTTTTTTTTTAATAACTAAAAGATTTTATTCATTGAAATGGGCATAGCCCAAGAACATAGGAATTATACAAGAGGAAACACCTAGTTAAGAGGAAGAAATAGATACAAGAAAATCATGAAAATCTAGTCCGTTGAAGTCAATAGCTTTAGCCCGTGGGAATAATTTATTAGCAAACAATTGAATCTCCTCCAGTGAGCTGCGAGCATTCCCTAACTTCAAATTCCAATCATTGAGTTCCTTCCATATGCACCTTATAATACAAATAGGAACCATCTTCCACAAAGCTGCAATTTGTGGAGTACAGCAAATACTCCTCCAGCTGGCCAGAAGCTCGACCACACTAGCAGGCATAACCCAGGCCAGCTCCATTCTTCCAAATAAATCATCCCATAAAGCCTGACGACCTCATAATGGAGTAGCAGATGATCCACTGTTTCACTGCTCTTTATGCACATACAACACCAGTCAACAATTATCAACTGGCGTTTCCGTAGGTTGCCCATTGTCATGATCTTGCCCAAAGAAGCTGTCCATGTGAAAAATACTGCCTTTGAAGGCGCCTTATTTCTCCAAATGTTTTTCCAAGGAAAATGAATTTTCTGCTGGTTTGTAAGGGTCTATAGAAGGAACGAACAGAAAATGTACCTTTTCTAGAGGGATCCCACCACATCTTGTCATCCCTTGAGTCCTCAAACTTGTAAGCAGTTGGGCCCTTCCGATGGCTACTCGTTGGTTTGTCAAAAGTTACTTGTTTTAAATGACAAGGAAGTTCGGAGACCATGCAAACACAACATTTCTTTACTTGGTTAAACCCCAGGCACATTTAACGTACCCCCATCATACCGATTTGGTAAATCATCAACTTTTCAATGATAGGATACCCCTAGAAATTGTTTGCACCCAATGGTTCAAACCTTAGACCTAGGCAGAGCATATCCCCAGGGCCAAAGCCCTTACCACTTAGCCAACCCCTTGGGGTTTAGGATGTCAACAGTTACTACAAGATGTCATCTTGTCATAATAAGAAAACTTTAGCCCAAGTCAGCCCCAGTCTGTAGTTAACATTACATCACCAAATACATTTTTGTTTTACATCACCAAATACATTCCCCACCACTTTCTGAAGAATGGAGGCCAGCTGTCACCACAACAACAAAACACCACTCCTTTTTAAGAAATATGCATTCGACATAGATGCACATATACATGCATTCCTTTTTTTTTTGTAAGTAAACAAATTTTATTGATCTATGAATGGGCATAGCCCAGTACAATACACAAGAAGAAAACAACTGTATGTCCTAACTAAGAAGGCGCACATATACATGCATTCATAGAGACAACTATATCAAAGAAAGGAAACCCGCTCAGTTCAGCATACAAGAAACAGCAAAAGGAATGCAGAAATGGAACACCCATAAGGCAGTTACAATGGACACTAGCGGTTTGTCGTTGGTGCCTCACGTGGGAGAAGGTTTGGAATCGGGAGTGCAGTTGGGTACGGTGGCTGGAGATAATGTCATTCCCTTGGTTTCTATCCCGCCGTTAAACGATATAGCAGGTTCACTATCGGATTGGGTTCTGAATAAAGTTAACGTACTTCAGCAAATCCTAGGGCTTTCATATGGAGAACAGGGAGAATATGAAGATCAATTTAAAGCTCTACTCACTGCGATTGAGGCGAGTCACGCGCTTGAAACCAAATCACATTTTAAGAAAGCTGAGAGTTAAATTGTCTTCTATGTTCAATCAACTACGATGCTAAGGGAGGTAGCTCAAGTCGAGGGAAGAATAAAGAGAGGGCATTGTGAAGACGATCTCGTTGTGGAAACAAGGGGTTGGGGTTGGGGAGGTATGTTACACTCCAATTCGGGCTTGATGTATTTTGGGTAGGTTTCATGGGATTTTTGGGTCATTAGGGGCTCTCTTGTATGGGCTAGGTGTTTTCTTGTATACGTCCAATGTACTTGGTTACTCCTATTAATTTATATATATATAATATTTTTACTTATCTAAAAAAAAAAAGGCAGTTACTATAAGATGTTAACAGGAATATTTCATTGTTAGATAGACTTAATTAATTTTTTTTATCGGTAAACAAATTTTTATTGATCAAAAGAGTATGCAAAAGCCTAAGTATATGGGACATATACAAGAGCAACACCTGGGCATGCTAGTTTAGTGATACATGGAATTCATGAAAGGTCATGCCATGAAAATCAATTACAATTGACCAATGGAGTAAAGTATTGAAAAAAAGAGTTCTAAGCTCATCCTTCGACCGCTCTTGGTCTTCAAAGCTTCTTGCATTCCTCTTCCACCAAATGCACCACCATAGACATATTGGTACCATCTTCCATATGGATGCAAGTTGAGAGTTGTCCCGAATGCCTCTCCGAGAAGGTCACATACCCTTCTCGGCATCACCCAAGCTAAATTATAATTGGGAATGATCACTTTGCTTATTAGATTAATTTTGGTAATATTTCTTAAACCTCCGTTCTTTTGGAAGATATTGCTGTGCAGTGAAATCTCTCCAGGGCTAAAGTATATTATTTGATTCGGTTCTTACTCTGTTCGCCAGAGATGTTCGTTAAGCTTGCGTTCAGGCAATACATTGTTATAACATGTCATAATCCTATTCCAGAATCCGACTTATCTAAAAAATTATTTAATTAATAACAATATAAACGTCCCAAATATTGTAGATTAGTTGTCATTGTTTGTAATTCTAATAGAACTGTTTAATTTCACTTAATATGCTTGTAAGCATTTAGTTATTACATCTAACCATAATTATTTAAATGCATATTTGTTAGTATGTTTTCTTCAATGTCTTGGCTATGGCATTGAGCTTACTAGCTGGTAGCAATTTTTATGCACCTGTGATGTTGATGTACCCCATCTAGGCATCAACCATAGAGAATTTCAAATTCCTCTTAGATCTCTTTTTCCTTTTGGTTTCTATTAAAAGTTCACATTAGTGTTCCTTACACATAAACTAGGTGTTTCGCTATTCATATCTTATTAGCTTTTCTTTTTATGGAACATGTTGAATCTTCTATCGTAAGTTTTATGTGATTTACCTCGGGATTCTGATTTCATTTTTTTCTTTTCAGCTTGTAATGGTTGTTGATGCCAGAGACCCACTGTTCTACCGCTGCCTTGATCTTGAGGTAATGCTCTCTTTATTTCGTTTTATACGCAGTCCATTTGACATGCTTGAGCCCAATCGGACTCTTTTTTTGGCAAATATGTTGTCTTCCTAGACTTGAGAGAACCTGAGAAAATCTAATATGTTCTGTAATGTCTTAGAAGCAAGCATACTATTACAAATTTGACAAATCAAAGTCTTACTAGAAGTACAAAATGGTGACCCTTACAATCTTCATCATGGTTTATGCCAAGCAGGGGAGAAACTAGGCCTTTTAATTTCGGGGACTGAAGTAAAATATTGTGGTTTTGTAAACATGTGATTAACAATGTTTAGAATATTATAAGACATTAAAATACTGTGTTTTTAACTTATCAAAAAAAAAAAATACTGTGTTTTTAAGAAGTTCTTGAATGTCAATATCAATATGGAAACTTTATTTAAAATCTTGAGACCAAATCTTTTAGATGGTTCATCTGGAATGTGATGAGACAAAAAGCTACATATATAAGTTGTAAAAAGAAAGATATAGAACTTTCATTCGGATTTTAATCGACTCTACCTATTTTGGTTTGATTAATTTATTTGTGAATTCATTTAGCCTAATATATATCTATATATATATATATATATTGTCACAATATTGTCACATATATTCATGTTCTTTTAGACCATATCATGGAATATGCAGAAGACATTACAACTTGTCCAACAAGTCTGTTTTCAATAGAGTTTTGTTTCACTTTCAAAATTCCTGAGGATTTCTTGAATCTGGAGCATTCTTATATGTTGGTTTGGTGGTCTTGTGCAAAGGAATAATATTCTCATCTTATTTGCCTCTTTTTCTTCTCTCATTTTCATTTCCTTCGTAATTATTGAAATATTAAAGATCATTTAAGAACGATTCTCATATACCAAGAATCTCATTATATATAAATCTTGTGAGTTGGCTTATGAAGCAGAAGACTCGTTTCCTATTGAAAAATTCATTTCTGTGATCCTTTAAATGTGATTCCCCAGTGGAGGGATCCAATTTTTACTTGTACACAGAATTCTGAGATTCGAAGAAATGTCTTGCATATCTGTCATCTGCAAATAAACTCCTACTAAACTTAATTATTTCCTCCTTTGTTACTGGATGATTTCATGACTGCATGGAGACATGGACATGGGCATAACATTTAGCTTCTCTGAATGCAGGCATACGCACAAGAGATTGATGAGCACAAACGGACATTGCTTCTTGTTAACAAGGCAGATCTTTTACCATTTTCTGTCAGGTTAGTATCTGCTTTATCAAGTGTCTGCTATTTCTTCAGGTGTTTAACCTTGTTCAAAGGTTTCATTGGTTAGCTTTCTTGCAGGCAGAAATGGGCAGAATATTTTCGCCTCAATGAGATTCTCTTTGTGTTCTGGTCGGCTAAAGCTGCTTCTGCTACTCTTGATGGGAAAGATTTTAGTGACCCTCGGAAGACGCAAGATACCCAGCAGAAGATGGATAACCCTGATACAAAAATATATGGAAGGGATGAGCTTTTGGCCCGCTTACAGTGTGAGGGAGAAGAGATCGCCAAGATGAGGAGGAAACCACACTCCAATAGTACAGGTTCATCTAATATTCAGTCTCAGTCTCCTCGTAGAGATGTTGCTGGAAGTTCTGCGTCGAAGAGTGTAATTGTCGGATTTGTTGGCTATCCTAATGTGGGGAAGAGCTCAACGATTAATGCTCTGGTGGGCCAGAAGCGCACAGGTGTCACTTCTACTCCAGGGAAGACTAAACATTTTCAAACTCTCATTATTTCTGATGAGCTGACCCTATGTGACTGCCCCGGATTAGTATTTCCATCCTTCTCTAGCTCAAGATATGAGATGATTGCATCTGGAGTATTGCCTATTGATCGGATGACTGAGCACAGGGAGTCTGTACAGATAGTGGCCAATCGAGTTCCTAGACATGTCATTGAGGATGTCTACAAGATTAAGCTGCCAAAACCAAAGCCATATGAGCCACAGTCCCGGCACCCTCTGGCATCTGAACTGTTGAGAGCTTATTGTGCCTCTCGTGGGTATGTTGCTTCTAGTGGACTGCCTGACGAAACTAGAGCTGCCCGCCGGATTTTGAAGGATTACATTGATGGGAAGTTGCCCCACTATGAAATGCCCCCTGGAATATCCAATGAGGAAGGTGAATTGGAAGATACAGTACAACCAAACTTGTCTGAAAATGATAATTCAGATTCATCTGATATTGAAAACCCTCAAGAAGTTCAAGGTGAAGATGCACCTAGTTTCGAGCATGTGCTGGATGATCTCAATTCGTTCGATATAGCTAATGGTCTTTCTTCTAAAAAGGTCACGGTTAAGAAGCCCAAGGCATCTCATAAACAACACAAGAAACCCCAGAGGAAAAAGGATCGATCGTGGAGGGTTGAAAATGATGATGGTGATGGAATGCCAGTAGTAAGAGTCTTTCAGAAGCCAGTGAATGCAGGTCCTGTAAAGGCAGGGTGAGGATGGTGATTGAGAGTGGGTAAGTTCTGTTGGATCATGATCCTGCAGTATACTTCTTGTGGCTGCAAATTTAGTAATTGACTGCTTGTGTGGCTCGCTCTCTTCATCTCGCTCAGAAAAGAGAGGATACAGAATGAAAAGAATATGAAGATTATATATTTTACATGGCTTCTTGCAGTTGTGTAATTGAAGTTTAGTTGATGGTGTAGAGAATGCATGCATTTACTATTATCTTTTTCTTTGCTGAATAATTTGAAGACGTGAATTTGACCAAAAAATTTTGTTTGTGTTTCATATTGATCCACTCTTTTCAATAGCAAACTTCAAGCCTGGTGACGTAGCATAGTGACATGATCTAAATTCATGAGGTAAGAAAGGGGTAGCTTGAGGGGAAAAAACGAATGACCAAAGCAAAAGAGACTACTCACTAGAAGACCATCTTTATATTTCCTCATCCTCTCCTCCGCCATTTTTATCACAATAAAAGAGAGCAGAGCGAGACCATTAAAGCTTGTGAAATCACCATAGATAACAGAAATTATCCCCAAAAGACCCATGTGCATGGGCTTTAGTGCAAAACAGCGAAAATATTGATGTTTTACTCCTTAACTATTTTCTCTACTCCAAGTATCGAGTCACCATCGAGAACCACTAGATGGACAGCATGCTTGTCATCTCGAGGACCACAGCAGGCAACATGCTCGCCAACTCGAGGATCGCAATGGGCAAGTTTGAGTTCATCCTGCTTCACAGGACCAAGGTGGGTCAACCAAGCTTGCTTAGCTCGCTGTTATTGACACTTGTCCCAACAAACTCACACAACTAGAGCTTGTCGTCTCAAGAAATGGACACGGGGTGGGCACCTAAACTTGCCACACTCAACATGGCCATGCATAGGCATAGATGGCACCGTGCATGTCGATCCTATTCATTGCCATGGCAAGCTTTCAAATTGCTTGCCATCATGGCATGCCAAGCCCACCACCAATAGAGATGCAACTGCTTGGCCATAGTTGACACCGTGCATGGTGATCCTATTAATTGTCATGACAAGGTTTCAAATTGGTTGCCATCATGGCATACCAAGCCCCCCACCAATAGTGCAACACTGCACTAAGCTTAGTCCCAATTCTTACGTGCTTGTTATCTGATGTAGCCCGAAGGCTACAAGGATGAATACATATGGATTAGGTGGATTTTGATGAGATAACAAATGAAGAAAAACAAGGATATGTTACCTGGAATATCACTCAACTAGGGGATAGTAGATGTCACTCACACAACCAAGCCAAACACTTAATGGAAAGAGATGAACTCAACTTCAAATGCAAGACTTGCAAGAGGATTTCTAAACTAAAAATTATATGCCCATTTTGTCCATTCCTTTTGTTTAAATAGAAAATACATGATTAATGGTAGGAGACATCATTTAAGGCCAAATACAACTTCCTAATGTGTTGACAACTTCCAACATTTCTTCAACTTCCAACAGCTGTAGATATTAAGTGCTTAACTATTTCCTATATCTAATATATCATACAAGACACATAAATGCTAAAATTCAAAATTTAAAATAAATAACTGCTCACTATAGATTTTGTCCAGCACACATGCCATATGCCACTTCAATTGCTAGGCCAAGTCGCCACGTCATCATGCCACATCATCATATGTGCAATCTACATTATTCTCCTCTTCTTCAAGAGAACTTGCCCTCAAGTTTCAAGTCAGGTCTTTCCATAGTTTTTTTCTAATCTTCTTGAGCTCCTCACTTGAAATCCAAGCATCCTCGAAATCCAGCTTGCCTTGCCAATGTACCAAATACAGAATATAGGTTTCATGGCGAGTAGTGATGGAGCAAACATCTAGAACTTCAATAGACTCACGAAGGGGACTTGGTGCACTATGCTGTAAATCTTCTTGACTTATCACATCCTTTTCTTCTTCTCCATAATAAGGGTAGGGGTCACATATATTGAAGGTAGAACTAATTGAAAACCCTTTCGGTAGCTCAACTTTATATGCATTAGGCACCAACTTCTTCAAAATTTGGCAAGGACCAATCTTTCTTTGTTTGAGTTTATTGTAGGTTCCAATTGGAAACCTTTCCTTTCTTAAGTAGACCATGACCAAATCTCCTTCAATGAACTCCAACTTTCTCCTATGCAAATCAGCCTTGAACTTGTAGTTTTTATTAGATTGCCTCAGCTAAATTCTAACTTGTTCTTGAATGGACTTGAGATGTTGTGCACATTCTTCAGCCTCCATACGAACCTTACTTTGGCTTTGTAAAGACAGAAGATCCAGTACATGATTTGGATTCTTTCCATACACAACTTCAAATAGATACTTCTTTGTAGATCGGTTGATGGAGTTGTTGTATGCAAACTCAACTTGTGAAATAATGAACTCCCACCTTTCGGATTTTCGTCAACTAAACTTCTCAACAAGTTTCCAAGTGATCTCTTTACTACTTCAGTTTGGCCATCCATTTAAGGATGGTATGCACTTGAGAATTGTAGCTTGTTTCCCATTAGCTTCCAAAGTGATCGCCAAAAGTGACTCACAAATTTGAGATCTCAGTCTGAAGTGATGGTCTTAGCAACCCCATGCAAACGTGCCACCTCTTTAAAAACCAAGATATCAATACTTGAAGCATCTGTAGAATTCTTGCAAGGAATGAAGTGTGATATATTTGAAAAGCAATCTACAACAACAAAAATACAATCAGTTCCTCTTTGAGTTCTTGGCACTCCAAATACAAAATCCATTGAGAGATCTTCTCAATGGGCATTTGGGATTGGTAATGGCTAGTGTAAACTAATGTTCTAGGCTCCTCCTTTGGCTCTTTGGCAAATTAGATATCTTTAGACATATCTAACTACATTTTTCTTCATAGCTAGCCAAAAATAGTATTGCTTGACAAGAGCTTATGTTTTATCTCTCCCAAAGTGTCCTCCTAAGTGTCCAACATGCAGCTCCTCAATAACAAACATATGCAATTATCTTTCAAGAATGCAAAGCTGGTTTCCTTTGAAGAGGTAGCCATTGATCACCAAGAATTTCTTATTCTTTTCACTATTCAAATCATGCAAAAATTTTTAAAAGAAAACATCCGAGGCATAATGATATGGAAATAACTCAAAACCAATGATTTCAAAAGAAATAGTGAGCAAAGTGTGTCTTCGGCTCAATGCATCAGCCCTTTTGTTAGAACTTCCAGCTTTGCGTTGTAAGACAAAGTTGAATTTCTCCAAGTATGAAACTCATCCTGCATGCCTTGAATTTAACTTCTTTTACCCTTTCAAAAATCTCAAAGCCTCGTGGTCGGAGTAGAAGATGAACTCGACTCCAATCAATTAGTTCTCCCAATGCCGAAGTCCTTACACAATGGCATACAACTCCTTGTCATAAGTTGAATACTTCCACCTTGTATCATTGAGTTTCTCACTAAAATACGCCACTGCCCTCTTCTCTTGTATTAGCACAACTCCAATGCAAGCATCACATTCCACTTGAAAAGGCTTAGAAAAGTTATGGAGGATTAACATCGAAGCCTCAACTAGCTCAGACTTGAGGAACTCAAAACTTCTTGCAGCCTCTTATGTCCAATGGAACTCCTTCTTCACCACTTCCATCATTGGAGCAATGATGGTGCTAAAGTTGCAAATGAACCTCCTGTAGAAAGAGGCTAAGCCATGGAAGCTTCTCTGATCAGTATTGCACTTGGGGATAGGCCACTCAAGAATAGCCTTAACCTTGTCCTCATTCACATGCATTCCATCTGCACTCACAATACATCCTAAGAAAACAACTCAATTAGTCATGAATGTGCACTTCTTAAGGTTCACAAACAAATGATTATCTTGGAGGACCTTGAATACATTGGTTAAGTACTCCAAATGTCGATCTTGGCCCTTGCTATAAATCAGTATTCCATCAAAATATACTACCATATATTCACCCATAAAGTTTCTCAACACTTGAGAGTCTTCAACCTCATGAATGTACTTGGGGCATTGGACAAGCCAAATGGCATAACCAGTCATTCATACAAGCCATCTTTTGTTTTAAATGCAGTTTTCTACTCATCACCATTTCTAATTTGAATCTAGTGGTAACCACTTCTCAAGTCAATTTTAGAAAAAATCTTTGCACTTGCAAGTTCATCAAGCAAACCATCCAAACTAGGCATGGAAAACCTATATTTAATGGTGATTTTGTATATGGCTCTACTATCCACACACATTCACCAAGTTTCATCCTTCTTAGGTGTTAGGAGGGCTGGAATAACACAGGGACTAAAGGACTCTCTCATCAACACATTTTCTAATAACTCAACAAATTGTCTTTGTAATTCAGCATGTTCATTAGGAGACATCCTATAATGAGGCAAGTTATGAAGTATGATTACACCCAAAAAATAACGCGGTAGTTATAGCACAACTTTGAGGTGTCGATTCCTTAGGAAGACAGGTTAAAGAAGCACAAAAAAAAAAAAAAAAAACAAGAGAACTAAAGGAAAATATTTAATTATCAATAAGAAAGAACTAGTTTTAAATGCAATTTAACAACTAAAATTACAATGGTAAAAATAAGGATTACTCAAATTACTAATAGCAAAGTATCAGGAATTCCTTACTCAAATTAGGTATTTTTGTTCATTCTTAATTTATTGAATTACACAATTGGAAATTCAACTCCAAATTTCCCAATTGGAAGATATAGAACTACAAACCACACAAATTCAAAGATAACTCTTTGAGAAATCATTTACTACTTTTTAAACTCTGTGAATTATCATCTTTATTAACAAAATCCAACGACAACAGTATACCTAGTGGGCAATATTGCAGCAGAGAATTAAATCAATAAAGATAAGAAATTAATCCAAACATAATCATAGGTCTTAACCATTTTATAAAAAAAAATGACTGAATCTATAAAGGGAATCAATTCCAAGATTATTTAGAGATAAGAAAATAATATTGATAATTAGATAATGATAAACAAGAGTTTGCATCAATAAAGGACAATCATGAATCAAAAATAAACTGAAAATACCCTCAATTGTGCAAGTCCATCCCTAGCCTTGCTTAAGGATTTAGCTATCTATTTGAGCAAGAACAATAAAAACTCTCTGAAAACATAATAGCCCCAAAAATACAAGAATTAAAAATTGTTGTGTACGTGCCATCAAATCGTTTTTTTTATCTTTGAAATAGTTCCTACCACACGTTAAAGAGTCCATTCTCCTTGGAAGTCTTAGTCACATGTGACCTTCAAATCTCGTTATCCACCTACCAATTTTCTTAAAATCCAGTATATTTGAAAAGCCCCACAACAATGAAAACTCATGTTGCTTTGAAGATTCTAGATTTAATTCTAGATTTTCTAAAAATCCATGCGTACTAGTCCACCAACCAATATTATATTTAAAATTTCAAATACATCACCCATACAATTCTCACCAACCACCAACTTAATATCGTTGTACGTCCCCACCAACCAACAATATCATCATATTTGAAAATTGATTATTTTATTATTTTGAAAAGTCTTATTCTGTTGAAAGTCTTCTTAACATGGTGCTTTGGCTTTGATTTGAATGTGTGCAACAACCTCCTCTTTCATACATTCTGAAATTAAACATAAAAATGTGTTAATCCTATATCTCAAAATAGTAGAACCTAAGTTCAAAAATATAAATTAATTCCTATGATTTTTATTCCCATTTTAGTATTTTAGTCTAATAATATGGTATTTAGAGTACAATTTCGTACACTTATCAGAGTACAACACCTGGAACAAAGTCAATTCGATGTTGAACATCCCTAAGTTGAGGTAGACTCTTTGGCAATTCCTCTAGAGCAATTCCCTTGAATTCATTAAGCAAATTTTGCACCTTAATTGGAACCTCTCTGGCCTCTTTTTCTTCCTTCCCAGCCACTACAAGCATATACAACACACCCCATCTTTCATAAGCTTGTTCAAACTCCTTGTAAAACAACCACTAATTTGCAAACTAGAAGAAACATTAGTTGGTGCATCTTTGAGAGAGTTTGAAACATACTTTACGCCTTTTCTAATGATGTTGTAGGTATTTCTCATTCCATCATGATAAGCACTTCTATAAACCTGCCATAGTCTTTCAAGAAGTAAATGACATGCATCCATAGGTAAAATATCAAAGTAAACTTTATCTTCATATTTTTCTATGGAAAACCTCACATTGGCTCATTGTAACACAAACACCTCACCTCCCTTCTTGAACCAAAAAACCTTGTAAGGTTTATAATGGCGTTCACATAATAGTTTCAACTTTTCTACCATCATTTTCGAGACCATATTTTCACAACTTCCAAAATCCACCATAAGAGGCACTTTTTTCATAAGAAAGACAATAAGTTCAGAAAATGTTGTGTCTAAGCCACTGCTCATCTTCTTGGACAATTATCACCCTTCAGATTACTAAACTCGCTGCATCACAGTCACCTTCGCAGTGCTCTTATTCATGTTCCCTTTCATCTTTATCAAAGATTGGTGTTGTCTCCTCTTCTTCAAATTCTTCTTCCATAAGATGAATTTCAACCTTCTTGGTAGGACATTCATATGATTAATGCCCCATATCACCATATTTGAAGCACTTGTAAGAGGATAAAACACATTTCCCTTTGCCCTTACTTTCTCCTCCACAAGTGGATTTGGCTGGTGTCATAACTTAGAAGAGTCACCACCTTCTTGCCTTTCTTTTTTGTTGCCTTTGGTCATCATCTTTTTTGAATGTGCTCTACTTCAGATTTTCCTCAGCCTTAAGTGCTATTTGATGAGCTTCTTCAAGTGTATGTAGAGAATGCATGATCAATTCACCTTTAAAATAATATCTCAATCCACTAACATACCTGGTCATCAATTGATCATTTGACTTTTGCACATTTATACAGCTCGTCAGCTTGCAAAATTGTTTCGTATATTCTACCACGGATTGGTCAGCATGATAATGGAGTGTATAGAACTTTTGGTAAAGAGATTGAGAGTAATCCAATGGTAGAAATCTCTCATCCAACTTCAAATTTATCCAAATTCAACTTTATCTCAACCCACAGTGCAATTCTTGGGATGCCTCTCTTTTCTCTTGATCGCTGATATTGCTGCCACCATATCAATGCATGGCCTTTTAGCTTTGTAGTCGCAAATTAAATTTAATTTTCCTCTAAGACGTCCTTTCATTCAAAGAATGCCTCCAAAGAAGCAATTCAATCGCAAAACTCATATGCATTTAGCCTCCCTTCAAAGTCTTGAAACGTGCACTTGAATAGTCCGATCATTGCTCTCCAAAGCCCTAGCTTATTGTTCCATAGACAATTGAGCTGCTTCAGATGGGGTTGGAGCTAAAAAAGTTCAAGAAGAATAATTATCATTATTTTCTCCACTCACTCCATTATAGAAAATATTACCTCCACTTCTATGGATTTGACTTGAGAATGAGGATAGGAGTCTTTGTAGAACCTCATTGAGCATTTGTTGAAAGTTCTCATTTGCTTTCTTCAACTCAGCAATTTCGGCCTCCATCTACATTACTTGGATTCTTTCTTCTTCTAAGAGCCATTTCCACAGCTAAGATAGCCTTGCTCTTATGCCAATTTGATGTAGCACAATAGTTACGATGATGAATACAAATGGACTTGGTGGATTTTGATGAGAGAAAAAATGAAGGAAAACAATGATAAGTAACCTTGGATGTCACTCAACACTCTAATTGTGGATGTTAATTACACAACCAAGCCAAACACTTGATGGAATAAGGAGATGAACTCAACTTCAGATACAAAACTTGCAAGAGGATTTTTAAACTCAAAATGATCTGTCCATTTCCTTGTATAAATAGAAAGTACATGATTAATGGTAGGAGACATCATTTAAGGCCAATGTGTTGCTAATTGTTGTAGACAACTATTTCATATGTCTAACACAACATACAAGACACATAAATGATTAAATTCAAAATTCAAAAAAATAATTGCACATTGTAGATTCTATCCAGCACACATGCCGTATACCACCTCAGTTACTAGTTCAAGTCGCCACATCATCATGCCACTTATCATATGTGCAATTTGCATTATTATCTAGGAGTAAAATTATCCCGATTACAAGCTCACGGCTCACACACCACAAGGTTTGATTTAGGCAAGCAAGGCGATGCCAAGACTCATCAACAACCATTGCATAATTATTATTTGTCATTTGTGAGCCCCAAGCTCACCACCACTAAAGTACTAGACCTACCTTGTTCTTCTACCATAATCGCCCGCCAGTCATAAGTCATAGGGAACCAATAGATAGTCATGGTATGCAATGCACCATACCTAGCTGAGTTTGCACACCTGATATCAATGAACAAACAAGCTGTCATTAGGAGAAGCACTAGGAGAGCTACTGTGCATCACACATGTACCTTGTGATTAGTGCCCATATAACGTTGACCATGATTAAAAATCATGCCACACATGCCATCTAACTCCATACACCTGTTGGGATCCATTGATGCAATCTTGGACATTTGGCACTGATGTAACTATTCAATAAGAATAATAATATATATTAGCCCTAAATGTATAAGCATCGCACATACATTTTATAAAAAAAAGACTCACTATGAAAAAGTGTGAAAACAAAATACTTGTGCAATGTTTGTGCATTTAGGATTTGTTTCTAATATTACTCATTCAATAATTACTTGCGAAATGTTAATTTATGCGCCATACTCATGGCGATGAATGCCTAAACAATGTTTACTATGATTAAAACTAATGCCACACACGCCTTCTGACTCCATGCATGTGTTGGATGCCACTAACTCAGTCTCAGGCATTTGGAGCTGATGTATCTATTCAATAATTACTTGCCAAATGTTAATTTTTTTCATTGACCACTTCTTACTATTTCTAGACAGTATCATTCAAAAATTTGTTATTGAAACAATCAGAGTTAAAATAAAACACTACGAGAAAAATATCATACCACCTAGTGCCATCATAACCAAGACAAAGCGCCAAGTTTGAATCTCTTGCACTTGTGATTTGAATTATTTACATTAACAAAATTTATCCCACATAGTTCTCTCCATGAAACTCCTTAGATTTTCCATAAAGCTCTAGCTATAAAGTGCCAGCAATGCAGTCTCCCTCAAGCCATGCTCGAAAATATTGGATCTCTACCAAGTTCTAATGAAAAAGCATCAATAGCAAGATCGCCTTCGAGTCATACTCGGACTATCTAAGATTTCCACAAAGCTCCAAAATAAAAAAGTGGGAGCGTGAGGGCAAATAAGCAACTCACTTTGTTCACCGGTCTCAATTAAAAGCACTCAATTCTCTATCAAGCAAAGCTTGAAGATTGGGCTACTTGGATCAAGTTTGAACCTCTGACATTCATGGTTTGGTTATTTATACTTAAAATTTAGTTTCTTATGGATTTCTTCATGAAGCTCCTCAGATCCTCCATAAAGTGACAACAATAGAGTGACCCTTACGCTATTGCTTGGCCACCATGAGTCTCAATAAAGCTACTCAGATTTTTCATAAAAGCACCAATGGTGGGGTGACAATCAATCTACGCTTTGGCAGCTTAGGTCTTTATAAAACTCCTCAAATTCTCCATAAGACACCAATGGTGAAGTGATCTTCAAGCTTCATTTTAACACCCCATACTCTACATAAATATTCAACGAGACTTCCTAAGATGTCAACAATTGATTCGAAGATAAATGAAATGACTGAAACTAGAATAGCAAGGGCTGAAACGCAATATTTGTGGCCATTTCTCCTGAGGATTTCAAAAGAACTATGTGTGAAAGAGACAAAGAGGCATGAGATATTTCATAAGTCACTCATGAGGGTACAGATCAGTGAAAATGCTAGATGATGAGACTTTGATGATTTTTATGCGAGACTTAGTGCATCTTTGGGATTGCAATGAGAAATATTGTTTATAGTTTTATGACTTATAACTTATAGCTTAAATAATAAATTCTACTATTAAAAAATTATTTACTATTTGGTAACCATATATTTAAAACACTTTAAAAAATGTTACATTTGTTTGAAACAAATTAAAAAAGTGTTCTCTAAGGTAAAAAGTTAGTTTAGTTGTAATGATATGTCTGAAATGAATAATGTACCACAATATGATTCTGATAATCAAGATAATTTACAAGCTGGTTATGATAAGCTTTATGAAGGAATAATCTAAGATGAAGAAACTGAATAAAAAGATTTTCAAAAAGCTTAATAGAGCTGAACATGAAAAGGAAATTTTGCTTGTTAAATCGTATGATTCATATGTTGTTTGTGAGATATTAAAGCCTGAAAAGAAAAACTTACTTGATCATGAGTTTAATGTTTTGAAATCTGAGAATTCAGTTTTTTTTTTCTCGAGAAAATCAAGGTCTGAAAGAATGAATTAGAAAAATCCAATGCCTAACTGAGAAATTTCTATAATGGCTCAGAAAAACTTGATCACATGATGTTGAACATAAGTCTGCCAGTAATAAGAGAGGTTTAGGTTTTATCGAGACTAGATCTTCTATTCCTCCTTCCTCTCAAACAACTCCTTCTATTAATGGCAAAACTGTGTTTGTAAATTGTCCATTCCTCTTCCATAGGCAAAAAGGAGGTAGCCAAGATTTGTCCAATTTCTAATTAGAACAAGGACAAAGCAAAATTCCCTACCTTTGCAATAATTACGCTATAGCCTTAATTAGCAAAACAAGATAAATGCATTAGCGATCAATTGGCAAGACTGACAAGTTCATGAGTCATTCAAATGTGAGAAATATTGAGAAGCAATCAGTACCTTCTACAAAGAAGGTCTGGGTGCGGAAAGTGTCTTCATCCAAGTGTTTTGTTTTAATTGTTTGTATTGAAAATATTAAAAAAAAAATTGAAAATAAGTTTTCTTTTTAATATATATACATGAAATGAGATTGATAATTTTAATGTTGTTAATTTTAACAGACTTATTGCATGTTAATTATGAAAAAGGTATCGTGTTTTAAATTGTACTTTACAATGGTGCATGATATATTTAATTGTATATGTTATAAAATTTAAGTTTGTGTCTCACACTGTACAGCTAACTAGGTGGTTTGGATAGTTAGTTGAGATAATATGAGATGAGATGAAAATTAAAAATTAAATAAAATATTATTAAAATATTAATTTTTAATATTAATTTTTGTTTTAAAATTTGAAAAAGTTGAATTGTTTATTGTATTTTGTTTAAAATTTTGAAAAAAATTGTAATAATTAGATGAGAAGAGTTTAGATCAACTCATTATTCAAACAAGCTCGATTCAGATCAACTCATTAATCAATTTAGGATCTACCTTATGTTAGATTCAGATGGGCAATCATTGGTGTGAAGTAGAACCTTTGGATTGAATTGATATTTGGCTAGATGACCTTATGAGATAAGTACTATTCATAGGTGTTGATTAAAGTCTCGTTTGGATAGTGAAAATGTTTCATCTCATCATTATAATTTTTTTAAATTTTCATACAAAATATAATAAATAATTCAATTTTTTCAAATCTCAAAACAATAATAATATTAAAAAATAATATTCTAGCAATATATTATTCAACTTTCATCTCATTTCATCTCATCTTAACTCAGTATCCAAACAGCACCTAAAAGTGCTCAAAAAAATAAAAAATAAAAATATAGCAATTGTGTATTTAGAAAAGCTAGTTAGAAAAAAGAAAAAGAGGGCATTTCCATGATAAAATATGTCCTTACAAATAAAAATATATATTATTACTACTTAAGAAAAATTTATAAAAATCTTACTTCTTCACGTATCAGTTATTGATATACTGAAAATTATGAAATTCAAAATTTAAATTTGAAATTTTAAAATAAAATGGATAAAATAAATCTTGTATATAAAATTATAAATGCATATAACAATACTCAAAAAAAAAAAATTATTGCTCAAATCATTTGGAAAAAAGGTGAACAATTGGACCTAGAGCGAATCACATACTTCATGAGTAGCTCATTGAAAGAGGGAGCAAAAAATTAAAATCTCCTAACTCCCAGTAGCATTAATGGGTTTAACTTTTGATCCACCGAGAATATCTATCCTGCACTAATGTTTCATATATAACGGCCTGGCCTTGCCCACAACATCACTCATTTGGATAGTAAGATAAAATGAAATAAATCTATTAATAAGAATAAAATAATTTAAATTAAGATTTTTATTGGATTTTAAAAAGAAGAGAGAAAAAGTTAAAAAAATATATTCTAAAGTTAAAATATTATTAGAATATAATTTTTTAATATAATTTTTATTTGAAGATTTTATGTTTTATATGATAGTTTAAAAAAGTTGTAATGATTAGATGAAAAAATATGAAAAAGAAATTAAAAATTATTTTTATTTGAGTAGTATTTAGATTTTAAAATGAGATTAGACCAACTAGGTATCCAAATGGGGGCCTAAGTTTCTTGATTGAGTTAGATCTCACTTCCATGCAAACATTTATCATACTTTGTAGACATGTTATC
Organism: Cyclocarya paliurus; assembly: GCA_029856935.1. Classification (NCBI taxonomy): domain Eukaryota; kingdom Viridiplantae; phylum Streptophyta; class Magnoliopsida; order Fagales; family Juglandaceae; genus Cyclocarya; species Cyclocarya paliurus. The sequence continues at coordinate 9,281,700 of CM056956.1, forward strand.
ATGTCATTTGCCTGAATTATTAAGATATGATGCCATTTTGCATTGAATACAAGATTTGAAAATGATTAAAATTAATTAGCTCACCAAGCGGATTATCATCAATTAAAATCATGTCTATTCTTATCTTTTTAGAAAGAAGAGGAAGTTCAATTATTTTGGTTATATTTGCATGTTATTTGAAACCTATAGCTAGTTGATTCCCTTTGCTATATATTTTGTGACAAAAATGGAGAGATTTTTAGAGACATTTTTTGTTGAGTCGACGCATGGGGAGACATAGGGGAGATAACATATTTGTAGAGCTGGGGCAAGGGCAAGGGTAATGGGGACATTTTTCATGATAAGGAAAATGCTATGAAGATTGAGAAAGTTTATCAACAAAATTGAACGATTGTGATTTTTTTTATTTGATGGTTAAGGAAGTAATTATTAGTGAATTGATTTTTTTAATATTTAAAAAATAATTAAAAGAAAAATAAAATAAATAAAAAAGTGTATTTGCACTTATCCTTTAATGCGAGGCACCTTCATCGGGCCCCCTAGCATTGTACAGTAATTTTAAGGTTTCGTCACTCTCTTTTTCCTCGAGTGATCCTTCAGCAGCTTGGGGTTACAATAAATCATGTTGTAATCGACTCCAATTGCATTGTAACCAATCCACGTTGAAATGTGAAGCCCTCTGTATATTTCCTTGCAGCAAACCACCAAACTCATGTTCTCCTTACATCTAGGGTTGCCATATATATGGATGTTCATCTCCTTGCCACTTAATCTCCTTTTTCCCTAGGGTTTCCAAAAGCAGTCTATATGTATCCGTAAGATTTCAAACTCATACACGTCTGCCGACTGCCTCCTACTCTCGTTCTAGCCCGTGTTACAACGTGGAAACTAGTCCAACGAAAACCGAAGTATCCCCATCATTCAACAGCCTCATGCCCACATCTAGCACGCAGCAAACCTCCCACCACCACCACAATCCACGGCAACAACCACCATTGCACAGAGCAAACAAACAAGCAAGTCTCTATTTACCCTCATATAAACAAAGCATCATCACACTCTTCTCCCCCACGCCGCATCAGTCAAAGACAGCCCAGTACTGCACCACCTGTCTCCTCTGCATCGCAGCCCACATAAACGGCACCTCCCTCAACCCCTCAGCCTCAGACCAACGTCATAGCCACCAGAAAGCAGCCGCTGCATGCACTTACATGTCTAGCCACTTCACGCTGTTGAGCCCTCTCCTATGGCCACTCAAGAAATCAGACTTTTTCAGCGCTCAAAATCGTCGCAAATACCCTTAATAATCGCTACAATTGATCATTTTCAACAATTCCTAATTCGTTGGATGTTCGACGAAATTAAAGTAATATTTCTGATCAATTTCAATGATAACCAAAAATTATCACAAAAAAGTACTATTTTTGGTGATTTTTGTCCGTCACAACTGTCCAAAAAATTGACGAAAATAGTCTTTTTACTTACTCCTAAATCGTTGGCAAAAGTCAATTGCGGCGATATAAATCGTCACAAAAGATTACGAAATCGCCGCAAATGGCTCGATATTTTCCCAACGAATATCAATTATCGTCGCCACTATATATTTCTAGCAGGTAATTGTCGCTGGAAAACTTTTTGCGGAGGTACTTCTTCGTTGCAAATAATTAAAATTGAGGCAAAAAATTAATTGCGGCGAATTTTACTCGCCGCAAAAGAATTTCTAGAAAATTAAAAAAAAATGCACAAAAACAGAGATAAATTATACCCAAGCTATACTTCATACTAGAGACCCTTATATATAATATATGTATATACAACCGTAAGCTATAATTAAAATTCACCTAAATAGTGCAGCAAATAGAAAAACTATATCCAAGCATGCATGATACATTTGCAGAGAAATGAATTAATTAATTCATCCAATACATTTGCACTCCTCATAAAGTCAAATAACAATACCATAGATAGATGCTAGGTAGCTATAATTTTAACACAAGCAGAAAAGACCCACTTGGAGATTCATGTCATGAACCAGCCATATATATTTTCAGATATACTATTATATCATTCTAGAAGTATCTAGATGTGGTGAAGCTATGCATTATTCTTGGCAAATGAGGGTGTGCTTGCAATCATAATGACAATGAGGCTATATTACTATGAAATGGTTGTTTTCCCCTTTTGTTGGTTCAATAAGAATTATTTTTCTTGACAAGATTTTATTCTGTTATTACATAATCAAACCAAAGCATATGGGATAATTTCAATTTGGTTTTGTGCATGCTCAGACAGTCATCTTGTTGAAAATATCTGACTAATGAGAAAATCGTTGCCCATTATCCCCAATGTCTTTCATAAAATTAATTTGTTCTAGCATCCTAAACTAACATATGATCTTTCCATACCTGACAGAATCTAATGGGGCATAATTGCTTTTCCAACTATTCTATCCTTGCCAATTTATCATTGCTCCGGTCCTAAGAAGAAAAAAGACTCACTATAATCAGAATAGTGACCATTTACTAGGCTTGAGAAAATAGAAAATCAAAAGAAGAGGACATCAGTCTGTCGCTTTTTAAAACTATTGTATCCCTTTTACACTATGACATACATGGAGAGAATTTTTCAATACAATTTAAAATGGAAATACATTAAAAAAAAACTGGTTCGCATGCATAGAATATGCATTCTTTATATATATAATCTTTGCACCGACAAGCATAGACCAAGACTTCATTAGTACTGATCACAGAATACTATTATAAGGTCTGTTTCTAACTACTTATCTATTGTAGTTAGAAATATTGATTCCTTTAGGACTTCTAATATTCTAATATATTTCTTAGTTAGATATCATGCTGGTTTAACTCTTGATAACTTTAATCAAACTCATTTTTTTTATAAGTAGCTTTAATCAAACTCATCCTGCAACTTTCTTTTATGATGCTCATTTAGGAACAATGTTTCATCATAAAGAAGCCTTTCACCTGAGATTTAAAAAGTTTGATAAGAAACATATAACAAAACAAGCCAAATACAATCAAATATGTTCATTCAATCCCAATAAAGGAGAAATTTCTTTATGAGATTGTGAAAACAGAACTTGGCGTGGAGTAGTGGCTCAGGAGGGAGGGAGAGCTGGTGGCCATGGGTTAAAATCATTCATATGAAAATAAATGTATGTGTAGTCAGCAAAATCAAGAAAAAAGAGGATGTAGTAGACAAACTCTAGCGGAATCTATGCTATAAATAGACACAACATATAGATAGTCTACACATTATGAACCAAAACCTAGTCAAGCTATAAATAGACACAAGCGCATGTAGAAGATACATATTCATTGCTTCTACTACCCTTTCCTGCAACCAAATAATAAGGCACCAAAATAAAACCACATCAGTCAAAACTTAAAAACAAAAAGTTCAAAAAACTTCAAAGCTAACCCAATTAAGATGGCACAAAGAAATGCAATAGTAGTTAGTTTTATTTATATTATGTTTTGAATATAACTGGGTGCAAGAAACTCTATCTCTTAAACACATACCTATGTTATGAAACTAGAAGGAAAAAAACAAGAGGAGAAAGATTAATGGTTCACCTGCACAAAGTCAATGTTCAAACTCTACAAAATGAAGAATCTGAAACCAAAATGAATTGGAAACAAATACCATGATCACTTATTTGATTTCTTCTCCTACTAATCGAGAACCATTAGGTAATGAAAAAGAATCTCTCCAAACAAGAAGCAGGTAAAGTCTATCAATGCATAGACGTATAAAAAAAACTGTTATTACATAGATTCAATAAAAAAAAAAAAGAGCAACCATGTGAAGAAAATATGCTTATTTATGAAAAGCACAATATATAACTCAACATACCTAAGTAGTGTGCATGCATTTTAAGTTCTAAAAAATGTAAACTATTAAAAACTGTGTAGAAACCAACATGAAAGATGAGTAAAAATTTCTTGATTATGTCCAATCGATTGTAAATGAAGCCAAACATACAAAAGTTTAACATTTATCGTTGACCTTTGATGTGCATATATCTAGTTGGATATTGACTTATTACTTGAACAAGAAGCTGAGTTTTATGCAATTGTCAATTAAATTTCAAATATCTTTTGTTTAGTAATGACTTTCTCTGGTAGTATTGCTTTCTTTTCCTTTCTATAATTAATTTTTTTTCTTAAAAAAAGGCACAAGTTGAAATGGAGTGAAGGTAAAAATGTGAACAGAAAATGGAGTGCAAAAAGAGTGGAGAAAATTTATAGAAAGAAACCATGCATATATCATTAGTATCATCCAAAATGAATGTGTAAGGTTTTGCAAAAGTGGGAAACACAAAACCAATAACAAGTGTCACCAAGGTGGTGCTCACAATCATCACACCAACTTCAGTTATACATGCAAGAACAAATTGAATTTCATTAGCAGAATTTCATGACACCAACTTCAACTTCAACTATACCAATACATGACAACATAACATTTGGTGCTCTCATCACACCAACTTCAACATAGAGTCATAAATTTACTATGTTTCTCACATCAAACTTGAAACAACAAACAAATAAATATAACTGACAAACTAACAAAAAATAATAATAAATAAGCACAAACTAATCGACCCAAAAAAGCAAACAAATAAATACAAATGACAAACTTAAACATTTCAAACTAAAAATTGGATACATAACAATCTCTAACGGATTGTTGTAGCCAAAACAGGTTCAAAAGCCTACTAACTCAGTCATACAGGCAGAAACGTACAAAGACATGATAAGATTATCCGGCAATGAGTATGTTCATCTTGATGCATAACAATCTCTAACGGATCCATAGATCTGCAAATTTTAAGGCCTATTTTTTATTTTTTATTTTTTGATAAGTAAGATGAGTTTTTCTTTTTATGATCAATCTAAGAGAAAGAGGCATAATCGAAATATATGAGGGGTATACAACAAAAACACCTATGAGAGGCCTATTTCATAGAAAAAAAAGCTGAAGTTATTGGGGACATACTTACTGACCATTCCATCGACCATTGATTATCTAGTTGTGCTTCATGATAACCCCCATTAAACAGTTTTTCCATTGATGCACTCCAAAATTTTGGCCTTGTGCCTTTGTTGGAGAAATAAATTCTTTGTCCTGTCTGGTTATTTTTACCTTCAATAGATATTTATGGAACCACAAACAGAACCCAACCCAATTGCTCTACTAGAATATAAATGCAATAAAGTCTAGTTCATCAAAACAATGATGATGTAGTTTTTTGTTTCATAACTCCAAAACATGTGGAGTTGTAGATACAAAAATCTCAAGTGTGTCGGATTATGTATTTGTTAACAGAATGAAAAGAAATATTCACTTCACCTTCTTTGAATTACTACCATAGTATGAGATATCAGAACAAACAATTAACATCATCAAACTCTACAAAACCTTTCCATCAACATCATCAAACTCTACAAACTCGGGTCATTTCAGAGACTCGGACTCAAATAGAGCAAAACCAAATTCTGGTTTACCCCTCCATAGGTACCTAGCCATTTAACATGGGAAATATCAAGATAAAGGATAAACAAAAGATAAAGTTAATAGAGTGTTGCGTGAATAGAGGAGAAACAAAGTGGGAGCTTACCGCGCAAAACCTAGGAAAAATCTCCAAAACCCACGGACTGCACAAACAAAATTCATTTCACAGAAATTTCATAGGAGTGGAAATTAACTTGAAATGAATGTGGGTGTATTCGTGAGAAGCAGAGAAGGAGAATAGCCTTACCACCGATCGGCAACTCAGAACTCCAACAACGAACACAAACGCTCAACAACAAATTCACAAGAAATCCACAAGAAATTTGCAGTGGAGAGAGAGAGAGGGTCTACGATGAAGAGAGAGAGAGAGAGATGTAGAGAAATACCTGTAGGTTTTTTGTGCACCGTGCGAGAGACGAAGACGAATTGGGGAGGGAAAGAGGAGCGGCTAGAGTGAAATGTAAAAGGGCAAAACCCGGGCGATTTAAATTTTGGTAGCTTTTTGCTGCAACTTATTATTGCCGCAAATTCTCAAACTTTCGCCGCAAAATGGATATTTCAACGATTTTGAATTTTGATGGAAACAAAATTGCCGCTACAATAACAATAGTTTTTTGGAAAAAGTCACCACAAGAGATGAAAAATCGCCGTAAATAAATAAACAGTAAATTCACTTTCAAAATGGCTATCAATTGCGTTAAAATTCCGCGGCGAATTAAAAATCGCCTCAAATACTAACTATTTGTAGTGATTTTTTTTGCGATGATCTAAAAATCACTGGAAAATGTATGATTTCTTGTAGTGGCCATTGAAACTGCCGCACTTGGCGTTACCCATGAACCCAGCTCCTAGCTCCTTCCATGTTAACGGAAGACATCTATATCACAATGAAAGCTTGATTACGCTAAACAAATGGGCTGCTATAACGTAGCACCAACTCCACCACCAACTCTTTCACTGGAAGTCATCGGGACAACCATATAAATTGTCGTTCAAACACTTTCTGTCATCCTTTGCCCTTTCACAGTTAGCCACGCTTATCCCTCTCCCTCTTCTCTCCATCGTTCCTCAGCCTAACAAAGCCTAAGAATTTTCTCTACTATACAGAAGCTTTCGTGGTTGTGGACTCAGCCAGCCACCAGTTTACAGTCGCATGATGTCCTTTGTTTACCTAGGGTAAGTCTATATCGCCCACTCCTTTTCTCGCTCATGTCTATACGAGGTATGTTTGGTTCCGCAGTTTAAATGAGATAAAATGAGATTTTTTTAATATTATTTTTATTTTAAAATTTGAAAAAATTAAATTATTTATTATATTTTATACGAGAGTTTAGAAAAACTGTAATGATAAAATAAAATAAAATAATTTAATTTTATGTAATCAAATCGGCCCTTAAATGAAAAGGAGCCTTAATTGTCTCCTAACCTTATTGTTTTATAAAAGGGTAGACCTTTAATTTTAATTACATTTCTATCCTCGGTTGAAATCCATGACAGAGTATGCTATTCACCTTTACGATGGGCTTGACTCTTGTGTTGGGCTCCATTTAATTGTTACATAAACTATTTTAACTTGGATTTGGTTTTCTTCACGTTATTCCAGAAATTTTATTTTTTCTTACAGAAAATAATTAAAGATTTAAATTATATTATTTAGTATTAATTCTTTTAAAATTGAATTTCAGTAGTAAATAGTAAGTATTTAATTTTTATTTTGAAATCTTTAAATTTGATAAGCCTATTGTATGGAATGAATTTCCACTGTTTACCGTAATAGATTTTGATATGAGCATTCTATTAAAGTTGTAAATTTGAAATAAAGAAATATGAGAATACCGTAATAGATTTTACAAGTCTTATCGAGGCTCGTCCTTGGAGATCTCTTAGCATCGTTCAACAAAATAAAGCATTAATAATTTTCATAATTGAGTTTTCTTTATGAGATTCTCGCGGACTTCTCTTTGTCAATAATGACTTTTCTTTCTAAAAATCTCAAGTCCTTCTTGTGAGACAAATCGAACTTTAAGAATTGTAAGGTAATACAGACCGTTGATGCATTTTCCCATCAGGGGCCAGATGTCGACAATTATATGGTCAAATGACTCACAGTGATTCTCGATGGTGATTTGATGTTGGGAGTGCTCAGGTTTCAACCATGCCACGCTTTATGTGATTCAGCATTACACGAATTTTTTAGATGAATTTCACTATGTATGGTAATTTTATATATTCTCAAGGTCTCACTATGCTCTCTTTTACAGGGATAAAAACAGTGGAGGATATGGAGAAAGAGGAAGACCGAAGATGGTCTTTTAGTAATGAAGCACCTCGACTACTTCGTCAATCACTTTTACCCACTAATTTTATAAAACGGAAAATAATAGGAATCTCGCTGGAACTCCCGCTTTAATTTTTTTTACATAGTAATTAATAAAGTATTGTTTAATAATTTTATAAATTTAAAAAAATATATTTAAAAAAAACTTAATATTTTAATCACTAAATAAATAAAAAACTAAACAAAAATAAAAAAATTTAGAGCGGGAGCTTAGAGCATTAGTAGTGATTTTTTTATCTTCATATATAAAATTATCTCTTTTGAATAATGATTTTATATTTAAAAAATGATTCCCACATTGATTTATACATATTTGAACTAAATAATAATAAAATATTATTATTTTTTTATTTGTTTTCTAAAATTATTATTTTTATATATTTTACAATTAGCATCCACTTTGTATTATCAACTTAATATAAATTTTATGTATCAAAATCATTTTAATATAAATTTTACAAAGTTAATTTTAATGTGTATGAGAGAAAAAAATAATAAAATAATATTTAAAAAATGAACAGTACTTCTTTATATTTGAAGAATGACTGTTTATAGTTATGTAAAAATATAAAGATGAAAAAGTTAATGCAGACTTTTTTAAAAACAGATTCTTTAAATTTAAAGATAAAAAGAAAAATAGAGAAGTCATTCGCACTAACATTATCTTTATAAAAATGAATTTCGGGAGGATTTTGTTTGTAGGGAAAAAAAAAACCTTCAGCAGGATCAATTCAATTCAGAAATTCGAATTGGTTATCAATCGCAGGTTGGCAGAGAAGTGATAAATATATAATGGGTCAAACAAAGTGTGCGATCATTTGGCTTGACTTCTCTTTAAAATACAAAAAACAGCACAACATACATTTGGAAGATTCCATTACCTTGTCCCCTGTGAGAAGCTTCAAGTGCAGTACAATCCCTTTCCGTCCTTTTTCACACAAAATATCCTGAAAACTACTAAACCCTCCATTTGGTTGCCAACTGTCAACTCTATATTTTAAGGATAATTTTATTCTAAAATTTTTACACCACATGTTCACATAATATAAAGTATTTTTCAAAAATAATTCGTGTAAGGATAAATTTGAGAGTGAGATGAGATAATAATTTTATAAATAATAATATAATTTATGAATAATAATGAGATATTTTGAATTAATATTTTATAAGATTTTGATAAATGAGAGAGAAAAGTTAAATAAAAAAGATTATAAAATTAAAATAATGTTAGAATATTATTTTATAATATTATTTTTATTTAAAAATTTGAAAAAATTAAATTATTTTTTATTTTTTATTTAAAAATTTAGAAAAATTGTAATAATTAATTTCAAAATATTTGTATTGAGTGATATTTAGAAATGAAGTTTGAATTGTAATTTGCCAGTAGATCGGAGAGATATTAATCTTGTGGGCAGTACTTATGAGCAGTAGTCTTAGGGGGAACTTAATTTCATTAAATATAAATAATCTATACAAGTTCTAAATAGACAATCTCTATATAAGTTATTGTAAAAAAAAAAAAATGGACCTCATCTAAAAAAATGTAAAAAGAATTATTTTTTATTAATAAGATCTACTTTTTAATAAAAAATTTATATAAAATTTATTTATTTGAGATTTATACTTAGCATCAGTACTCTTTTATTAAAATAGCCATTTAACAGAGGAAATTGCAGATCCTTATGTATCTACCATTCCTAAATTATTGTCTTTAAAGTTTTTGGATAAAGTACCCCTTTTTTCCCTTTTTCTTGCTTAAGCTTTTGGATAAGGTACTTGATTTTGCCGATGTCATTTGTTCAATATCCGCATTCCATTTTTCAGCTGCAAAGGTAAAATGTCATTATCAACTATTTTTATTTTTTCTAATATATGGTGAGGACCGTGAGGTGATTTTTATTCTAAAAATAATTAGTGATGATCCAACAGTGTCGAAATGTGTCAGATTTATATCAATAATAGGATGAATATTCTATTCTCAACGATCCTGTTTTTAAAATTGTATTTAAAGTCTTTTTTCCCATCTAAACATTTTTTTGGAAAATATTTGGAATAATAAATTATCTATGTATAAATGCTTTGTAAACTAGGGAATATATAAAATAACAAGAAAAAATTAAAAAAAGAGAATCTGATGTTGAGGCACGTTATGATTGACACTTTTCTTAAAATAGATTCCGCTGCCTCCAAATTTAAACATATACTAGACTTTTTAATAATCTACTCCTAAAGTACAACAATATCGGTTCCTGTTAATCTTCTTGTCGATGCACACAAAATGAGATTCTTGAATCTGATATAAATTATCAAAGCCCAAAGAAAGGGAGAGAAAATGAGGAAGTATTTCTCTAATTGTGTAGAGAATTTTGAGTGAATAAATTTGTGGGTGGGGTTCCTATTTATAGAGATGAAAGAATACTTGTGAAAAGTCACAACTAGAATGAAATGACACTTGTGAGAAATCACAACTTATTTAAATGAAATAGTACTTGTGAAAAGTCACAACATATAAATGAAATGGTAGTTGTGAAAAATCACAACCTATATAAATAAAAGAGTATTTGAGAAAAGTTACAATTAAAATGAATGAACACTTTTGAGAAGTCACAACTTCTCAAATATTAGAAAATACATTGAAAATATTTCTAATTCACCAAATGACACAACTCTGTGTTTGGTTGGCAAACAAACGGTTAAAACTCATATCCCCAAGAAACATACATTGGTTCAAATCACCATGATACTTTTTCATTTAAGTCTAGATAATCGAACCGATACATTGAACAATAGTGATGGTTCACATTATTTTTTACTTAACATTAAATATTTTAATCATTTTTAAATTTAGAAACCAACAATCCTCCACCTAATTAAAATATTTTAAAAGACAGAATAGGATAAAATTTTATTTGGGCTAAGTACTATGCATCAATAAAGATAGCTTGTGGCTTTGAACGTCTACCTAGTGTTACCATGTTTCCATCTAAAAGATCTATGGTGAACCACGTCTTTAACCAGAATTTTTTAACTCAGCCTTCTCCACACCACACACATAGTACAACATATATCAGGTTCCTTTCAAGATGGTGCATAAAGATCGTACACCGTATATTGAACTCATAAGCGCTCTAGGAATAACTCAATTACCATAGACTACAGCCCCACAGTCACAATCACATAAGTGAATCCTTTAAGGATACATGTAATTCAATACCTCGCATTAGTCTTGAATTCATTCAAAGTACTTCACTTTTCCTTTGTAATTGCATTTGTAGCACTCAAACCTTAGGGATAAACTTATAATAATATTTTACAGTTTCTCTTCGGAATAGCCCGTCCGAAGTTATCAATATAACAGCCTCCAATTATACTAAGACATGTAGGAAACATGCCTAAATAAACACTATAGAAGCACACACTTGATTTAAACCCATCTGAAATGAAACCAATCTTCCCCTGCGAAACCAAAACCCCAATCCCGAAACTTGTGATTTTTGGTTTGCTTGTAATACGTCGCCGCTGCGAAACCCATCTACTTTAGTATTGAAAGTCAATAACACATCGCCGCCACCACAGTTGTCGTTGCCCCCACAATCTGCCCACTCAATGGTTTGAATATTGCACTTTCTAAATTTTTTTTTTCTTGGTCTGCTTGTAATTTGGGCTAGCAAGTGTTTGTAAAAATGCTTGTAATTTTCTCTTGTGATAATTTTCTAATTTTCTCTTGGTCTGCTTGTAATATGGTGCTTTTTTAGAAGCATTCTGATCTGCATGCTATCTTCTATTCTCTTTTCATTCTTCTATTGCCAACTGTTTGTTTTATTTCATTTCAAACTCATATAAAAGATTATACCCCTATTATCATTTTTTAAGAGCATTGGCATTGAATTGGTCATTACAATATTCAAAATTTTAAAAATATATAACTTTTTAACTTTTAACTAATCACTTAACACTTAAGATCTACATTGGATTAGGCGTCACATTCTTTATAATAATAAAATTTTATTATTTTTTATTTTTTATATTTCTTTAATTATTTTATATTTCTTTAATTATTTTTTTATTTTATTTTCATAATTTTCAATAATCTATAACAACTATATTCATTTTCATTTTCACAATCCAACAATCTATAATATAATAATCTCATATGTACATCTTTGTGCATTATCTCATATGTAAATAAATATCTCATATATACAATCCATTAAAATCCCATATCTATAATATATAATAATCCTATATATCTATTTTAGACTTGCTACCGTATTTTTCCAATATGAAAAGAATAATGGAATTAACTCATATTTTAGATTTAAATCAATTTGACTAATTTAATGTGGGCCAAATGTGGATGATATTAGATAAATTTGAAGATGAAAAGACATTTGGCTAAACCAATGCCAATGCTCTGACGTGGCTCGGGGGGTTGATCTTCGTCCGTCCATCGCGGCTCTGCATGGTCGAGCTCTGGGTTTGGTTAGGGTCTTTTGGTGGAAGACGAAGAGGGCATAGGAGAAAAATTGGGGAGTTTTGTGATTTTTTGATCAGGTGTAGGCTGGCTCAGGACATGTAAATTAAAGGACTTATGTGGAGGGTTGTTATTTGAGGTTGGATAGTCCGACCGACAGGAATGTATTCTCATATTTTAATAGTGTTATCTAGTCACTCAATTAGTTTGTTGTTCCCATTGAACATTTTTCTTGAGATCTCCAGTCAGGAAAGTTGGGTTGCGACTGTTGGTGACCTAATTGATGGGCTTCAGTCTCATCCCCTTGATGTACGTATAACTTTCAACTTTGCTAGTCCTTTCGTCAAAGGATCCGCTAGGTTATCTTCTGACTTTACATATTCCAAAGTCAGGTATCTATTTTTTATCAAGTATCTTGTCAGAAAATGCCTAATACTTAAATGTCTCCTCTTATAATTAAAGTGTTTATTATTACAAACACTTATCACAATCCAATTATCACAAAAACAGAAATAGCTGTCATTGACTTTTTAACTAGTATTGTTTTTTATAATAAGTTTTTAAGTGACCCTACCTCATGTTCAGTAGTATCCAATACTATTAATTCAACCTCTATAATTGATCATGAAATCACAGTTGTTTGGAAGATTTCCAAGCCATAGCTATTCCACCGAGAGTGAAAATATATCCACTCGTTATCTTACGATCTACCGTATCAGTTATCCAACTAGTATTACTGTATGCTTCTTATATATTGGGATATCCAGAATATTGGACACCATATGTCATCGTTCCTCTCAAATATTTAAGAACTATGTCCAATGCCTTTTAATGAGAATCATCAGATCTACTAGTATATTTGCTAAGTCTACTCACAACATATAAAATGTTAGATCTAATAAAATTAGCAATATACAGTAACGTACCAATAATGTGGAAATATCTCAGTTGTGACACAAAATCTCCAAGATTCTTACTTAAATGCAAACAAGGATCAAGATGAGTATTAACAGGTTTGCATTCAAATCTCTCAAATTTTTAAGAATCTTTTCAATATAATGAGATTTATTTATGCTAATACTATCACGAGATCTATTAATTTAATACTAAGAATTACTTGTGCCTCTCCCATGTCTTTAATGTCAAAATTCTTAGATAGAAAGTTTTTAACATCAAGAATAATATCTATATTGGTACCAAAGATGAAAATATCATCAACGTAAAGACATAGTATTATGTATGCACCATCAACTATTTTAGTATATAAACACTTATCAGATTCATTTATCTTGAAATCATAAGATAAAATTATTTTATCAAATTTTTGGTGCCATTTTTTAGGAGTTTGCTTTAAACCATAGAGAGATTTAATAAGTTTACAAACTTTTCTTTCATGTCCTGGAACCACAAACCCTTTTGGTTAATCCATGTATATCTCTTCTTCTAAATTGCTATTAAAAAATGCGGTCTTTACGTCCATTTGGTGGACTTCAAGTTTATGGATCTCTACTAGAGCAATTAAAACATGAATTATAGTTATTCTAGTAATAGGAGAATATATATCAAAATAATTGATACCTTTTTTTTATAACCCTTTGCAACCAGCCTAATTTTAAATTTATCAATGGTACCATCAGGTCTTAAATTTCTTTTTAAAAATCCACTTACATCCATTGATTTTACATCCAGAGGAAGATCACATAAGTTCCAGGTGCCATTAGTTTTAAGAAATTCTATCTTATTATTTACTGCTTCTTTCAATAGAGCAGAATCAATGGAAAACATTACATCCTTGAAAGTTAATAGGTCTTCCTCCATAGAATAAATATAAAAATATGTCCAAAATCAATTTCTTTTCCTATCCGTTTTCCTCTTATAAGTTCATTTTCTAACTACATGCACTCTCAGATATAATGGTAGGTTGGTTACTGGGGGAAGAAAAACTTAATGTAGGTAAAGATATTTCTAATTTATTTTTTAAAAGAAATAGATTTTCAAAAAATGTTGCATCCCTAGACTCCATATTGATGTTGAGATCAATACCATGGACTTCTGATTTGGTGATAAAAAAAACCTATATGCAAAATTCTGTATAGCATACCCAATGAATACCGCATCTATTGTGTTGGAATATAATTTCATTTTCTTAATTTTTGGAACATTAATTTTTGCAAGACAACCGAAAATTCTAAAGAAATTAATATTGGATATTCTACCCTTATAGAGTTCATACGGTGTCTTGTTAGATTTCTTAAACGGTACACTATTCAAGACAAAAGTATGCAAGTATTGTTTCCCCATCATTGCTCAGGTAGGCCGGAATTAGAGAGCATGCATTTGACCACATCTATCAAATTTATATTTTTTCTTTCAGAAACACCATTGGATTGAGGAGAATATGGAGTGATTTTCTCATGTATAATATCATTCTCCTCACAGTATTGAGCCAATTGATTATAGGAGTATTCACTTCCTCTATTAAACCTGATAATTTTAATATGTTTCTCCAATTAGTTTTCTACTTCAGTTTTATAGACGACAAATTTATTAAAAGATTCATATTTTGTTTTCATTAAGTAAACATAAAAAAATTTAGACATATAATTTATAAAAGTAATGAAGTATTTATTACCACCTTTAGATGAGACACTAATTAAACAGCAACCATCACTATGAATTAATTCAAGTAATGAAGAATTTCTTATAACATATTTAAATGACTTTCTAGGTTGTTTTGATTGAACACATATTAAACATTTTTCATCCAAATCAATAGGAACTTTAGGACTAATCTATAAATAAATCATTCTTTTAACATTATGGTAATTAACATGGTCTAATCTAGCATGCCATATTGAAGAGAAACATGTAAAAAATACAAATTTATTATTAGAATCAAATTTCGCTACTACATTATTTTGAACATTTATTATAAACAAACAATTCACTCACATAACATTTCTCTTCAACTAACTCATATTTAGTTACAATAACTTTATTGGTTTGAAATAATGCCCCACTAAATAAAGATCTACTAATTAGGTTCCTCCTTGCATTTGGCACGTAAAACACTTCTTCTAATGGAAGAGTATTTACAGACGTTAGTTTAAAGTTTAATTTTTCTTACTCCAAATACTTGTGCAGTGGTAGAGTTACCCATCGTTACTTTCATGCCACTTGTATTCTGATATGTTAAAAAATATTACGGTTAGAGGTGACATATACATTGGCTCCTGTGTCAACTAACCAATCAATAGCACTATAAGCCAAATAAACTTGGGGGCTTATAATTACATACCGTTCATCGGTTCCAATGGAATCGGTCCTGGAAAGCACCACATGAGCTTGTGGGTTAGGCGATGATGAGTGTACAAAAGTGGACTCTAAATATCCTATTATTGGACTAAAATGCTAAAATGTGAATAGAATTCATAGGAATTAATGTGTATTCTTGAATTGAGTTTCTACTTATTTTGAGAGACTCTTGAGCATATTTTTATATTTAATTTCAGAGTCTATAAAAGAGTAAGTCAAAACCAATCAAATTCAAATGACTTTTAAGTAGGCAAGACGTTGGAACAACTTAAGAACTTTTAACGAGTGTAAGACTCTTCAAATAATGATAATGATGTGGTTTGAGAGTAATTCGGATAAAAAAAAAGTCAGTCCGAAATTCACTAGAAGATAGCCTATATATACTTTAGTATTTTGATCGTAACTTTTCACTCAAATATCAGATTGATGTGATTATTGATGAGTTTGAAAGTTATCTTAAAGGGCTACAAATTTGTCTATGATAAAGATTTCCAAATTCAAACTCTTGAAGCTCATACATGACTGCCAATATAAGTCATAAAATTTAGGCGATTTTGTATGCTGGAATATGAAGATATTAGGGTTTCTTTCCTACCCTATATAAGCATTTCATTATTACGAAATTATGAGTTTTTTTGGAAGAAGAGGGAGATGGCTCAGTATTGAAGAATGAAACGACAAAATTAATTTCCATGGCCGCCATTTGTTTTATTTTTCTCTGGAGATTTTTATTGTCCATTATATTTATGGGTAACTAAATTCTCAAGTATGGTTAGGGATGAACTTTCCCATTAGATGGTATTTTTAATTTATGTATTTGATTTTCAATTATTAAAACTCTTTTGTTTTATCATTCTCAATTCATTGAATAATCATAGAACTTATTGTGTTTATGGATTCAGTCATACTTTTTCTATTGAATGTATTAGTTCTTTGATTATGTTTAGATCAATTATTTATCTATATCGATTTAGTTCTTTGCTGCAATATTGCTTCCTGAGTATATTATCATCGTTGGATTTTCTCAACAGGGATAATAATTTACGTATTTTCAAAGTGGTAAATGATTTTTCAAAGGATTACATTTAGTTTAATTTTAGTTTATATATCTATACCTTCCGATTGAGAATTTTAGAAATTAAGTTCCCAATTGAGTTATTCAATAAATTAAGAATAATTAAAATACCAGATTTGTGCAATGGATTCTCGACGCTCTACTTTTTGTCGAATTTGAGTACTTTTTTCATTAGTCACTTTACTTTACTTTAATTTATATTTAAAATTAATATTTGTTCTCCATTAATTATTTAATATTTTTCTTTAATTTATTTGTTCCTTCTGCTATTATTTTAATTTGTCTCTTTGTGGAATCGGCACCCTAAAGTTGTGCTATAACTACCGTGTTATTCTTTGGGCGTAATCAAGCGATCTTAGTTGTTCATTGCTTTGATTTTTTCTCTTATGATAGAGACAATTTTTGGCCAAGTGATCCGGTTTGTTACGGTTAAAACAAAGAGGCCCGCTTCTAAGCGGTCTGGCTATTTATGTCTAATAAACAGCCCTTCTATCATAGTCACCCACGTCACAATTTACACTAAAAGCAAAATAGTTTCAGCCACACACAATTAATCCTGCTCCTTTCAGAACCACTTCGTCCCTGCACTTTCGTTGCCCTGCTCCTCTCGAAATTCATCTAATCTTGACACAAGCATCTCTTCCGTCCATTTGCACCACCGTTGTAACTCATCTCGCCAAACCCCCAGCCATCTCTTCCATCGGAATTTCTGCTATCTCTTCCTTCGAAATCTCACCAAGCCAAGCAATAACAATATGGACCAATTACAAGAACACTGGTGTCAACAATCTCCTAAGTTAATAATCCCAATCAGCAAATTTTTAGGGGAAAACAATAAGAAATTCAAGGCAGTTACCCATATATATATATATATTCTCTTCCCTCTCAATCCCATATTAAGGCAGTTACCGAAAACATATTTGAAATTGTAAAATCAACTGGAGAATAATTACTGAGCTTATGTAAGTAGTCAACGATTTCATCTGGACAATGTTCTAGCCCAAAGTAGTGAATGATGTGAAGAGAGAATCGAAGAAGAAAAATCTTGAGGGAGAGAAATATCGAACCATTCTAGGGCTTCTAGATCTGTCGCGAAAGGGGGCTGGGGCTGTCCGTCTCCTTGCCATGCTCGCCAGGGTGGGTGGTACGAGGGTGGGTGGTACAGGGAGGGTTGCTATTCGCGAGAGGGGTCCTTGGGTTGAAAACAAAGATGGATGAAAAGAGATGAAAGGCAAAGACAGTTATCGGGTGAGGTGCGGTCACATGAAAACAAAGATAAAATGCGTACGTGTCTAAATATTATTGGTGGGCTGTTTTTAGGGGCTTATAAGCAGTGGCGGAACTAGGAACTTTTATGAGGGGGGCCAACTTTTCTATTGTGTGACACGGTCATATAAAACAAAAAAATTATAAAAATAAAACTATATATAAAATTAGATCTCAATAATTTGCTATATACACATATAAATAAAATTCTAAAAAACAAAACTTAATATATGTTTCAAATTTCTAACGATAATGTTTCATGAAATAATATTAATATATTATTATTTTTGTAATGAAATATTTAGAATTTATTTATTTCATAGAAACTATTAAGTGATATTTTATAATGTCATCTTTTATTCTAGTATGTAAACAAGTTAATTAAGTTTCATACAAAATCTAAATATTTTTGTGTCACATTAAGCATATAATGTTATAATTGAGACCTTAAATATTTTTTTTTACTCAATGAAATCTAGAGGATAAAACCTCTCAACCATTTTTCATGTAAATTATCAACCTCAAATGATTTTTTTTTTGTATTTTTTTTTTTGGATTCTATATTAAGAAGTATAATATTGTATAATAAAAAAAATTTGAGAGCCATATTAATAAGTTTATTATTTTTTCTAAACTTAATTTTAATTTAATTTTGGTGAGGCCGCATCCTTATAAATAAATAATATATAGAAATTATACAAAATTTTGAGACTATATGAAAAAAAAAATGTAGAAGACATTTCTAGATATATTAAAATTTTAAAAAATTTTAGAGACTATACGAGAATTGTAAATTTTTAGGAGGGTCATCTGCTATATTTATAGAATTATAAGTAAAATATAGGGTATAGTTTAAATTTTTAAAAAATTTTGGGAGTCCATGGCCCCTTAGCCATAAGGTAGGTCCGCCATTACTTATAAGCCCAACTGGTCAAAAGGTTTTTTCTAAAACAAATAGGTCTCTTATCATCTTTGTTGGTATAGGACTTTAGTTTCAAATTGTTCGCATTACTAGTTTCACCTTCTCTAACATACTTTTTTTTTTTTAAAAAAAAAAATCTTATTTTCTAAACACTTGACAAAATTTCAAAAAATATTACAATATCCTAACATCAATGATCTTGTACCAAATAGATAAAAATTGTATTTAACATTTTTAATAAAAAAAAATCATAATAGTTGCATTACTAGATATTGGAACATACCTTCAAAATATTTTATAAAAGTAAAATAAACAGTATCTCAAACCAACAACATAAAATTAAATATAAATTATAAATGATCAAATACACATATTTATAAGAGTGGAATTTATTTCAAAACCATATTTATTTTACTTAAAAATATTTTACCTACTTTAAGGTTGTTTGATAGTTAGTAGTTACCAGAAAAAAAACCTTAACCAGTTGTCCACTTTCCATGTTGTTGGTGTTATTTAAAGGAAATAAACCTGTAATCTACACTTTAATATATTTCTATGAGTAAATATATCATATCTAGCTAAGCCAGCCAAGCCAGCTCCACCCCATACGTATTTGTCAGGGTTGGACGAATGCATTTTGCACGCGCTTCCAAATTTCTGTTTACTCGCACGCAACAATCAAATGGGTCCCGGTGGAGTTCCATCTTTCATTTTCTTCCCCTTGTTATTCCATTCTTTTTTTTTTTTGATGGACCTTGTTATTCCATTCTGTAGCCTATATAACCCATGGTGCGGGTTTAGATTCTATAGAAAATATAACGATTTTCTGTACTCACGGCTTTTTTATTTATTTTTTAATGTATGGTTCACGTCGTATCTGTTTAGTACTGAGCATAGATACTGTCCTTTGCGGCAACAAAAATCTGCTTTCGAAATTCGACAACCCACATAGAAACATAAGGGCATCTGTGCTGTCATTTTAAAAAAAAAAAAGGGTCAGATGTTGGAATTGTCTAGCAATTATCTAAGCATCTCTGTATTAAACTAACATGATTTACCAATTCAATCAATAAATTCTACTGATGGAATGAGTCAGTTAAGATTTTGAGTCAGAAGAGGATTTTGTTGACAGAAAGATTTTGATTCGAAAAATTCTACTAACGCGGCTGTTAACACTTTGTGCTAAGTCTTCTCAGTAAATATAATTTTTATTCAAATTTTTTAGAGGATAATTTCAGACTCTTTAAAATTCAGATACATACACTCTTGACTTATCTAAAACATGATCTAATAACTTCTAGATAGATTTTAAATATTTATAGAAAAATAAGTGTTTTACATAGGGGTGCTACCCGCATGGTGTGGTGCGCGGCGGGAGCACCCCTCTCCGGCCCCCAGCCCCTGCCCCTGCCCCACACCATGCGGGTGGGAGGGTTTCATATCCTACCCCCCGCCCTGCTATTTGGGGTGGGGTTAAAACCGCACCCAACCTAGCCCCCCTCAATCTATTGTCTAAAAATTTTTTTAGTCTACAAATATTTTTTAGAATCAAATTATAATATAATTTAAATTATAAATTAGAATTTATACATTTAAAAAAATATAAACTCATTAGAGTTATATTTTGGATTGTCTTGGCCTCATAGGCCAACTATTATATAAGAGGCCAAAGCGATATAATAGTGATAGTTAAGCAATGTGAAACTTATTGTTAATCCATTAACTTGAATTCAAGTTTTTAACAAATTGTATATACCTATATATAATATATTTATATAAATTATTTATATAAATATTAAAAATTATAATTTTTTATATAAAAAATGAAAGAAGTGCGTAGCGGGGGGCGAGGCCCCGTTGGGTAACCCGCCCACCGATGTTGGGGCGGGACGGACGGGGGCGGGGGCCCCACTACCCACCCCTAATTTTACATTAATTCAACTTATAAAAATATCAAATAATTTTTATAAATCTAATCACCTAGTCCTAATCAAAATCTTGCATTTACACATCACATAAATACTCATTAATTACCTCAACGTGACAACAAAATTATGTTGTTGAAGTGGTAAGTGGCAAAGCGATAAGCGGCTTTTGATTTCTAAAAGTAGCGAGACAATGCCAGCTGCATCGTTATCTCCCCTCTTTTAATCAATCAATCAATTTAAATATGTAATTTTCTTTAGTCCCGTTTGGATTTAGAAAATATTTCGTTTCGTTTTGTTTCATTTTATTTCATCATTACAATTTTTTTAAATTTTCACACAAAATATAATAAACAATTCAACTTTTTCAAATCCCAATTCAATTTTTTCAAATATCAAAATAATAATAATATTAAAAAATAATATTTTAACAATATTTTTTTTAACTTTCATCTTTTATTTAAAACCATCTCATATAATTTTTGAACCCAAACCAATCTTAAAAGTGAATTTCAATTTTATAAAACTATCATTTGTAATAGAGTTGTAAAATGTGATAAGACTCGCCATCATGGTATCCAGGTGGTTATTGAATAAAAAATATTCTACTCATCATTTGTACACCACATTGCACATAATTCTTTTTTTTTTTTAAGAAATATGTTGTATATGGATAATGGGTATAAAAATTTAATTAGTTTAATAGGAATAAAACAAAAACAAAAAATAATAAATAAAATAAGTATATTATGTAAAATGATGAGTAAAAAGTTCCCTCTATTTTTTAAATTATAAACTTTATTATTTAATGGATTTAATCCAATGGGAGCGTGTGTTTTCTTGTCCTCCAATAAAAAAACTGATGTAATACCCTTCTATTAAAGGGTATAAAAAATCTAAATTGTCAATAAATTCTTTTAGGAAATTCCTATTGTTAAGAGAATTTTTTTTATAAGAAAAAATCTATATATTACGCTACTATTTTATTTTCATCTTATTAATCATTACTCTTATAATAATATTATCCTTTATTAACGTGACAAACTTTAAATAATTACCTAGTTCAATCATTTAAACAAGGAATTACTTAAAAATGTAACACATAAACTAACATAACTGAAAATGGTTACATTCATGAGGAGAATGACATTTTCCTATTCTGTTGAACATCTTAGCACAAATTGGTAAATTGAATGATGAGATAATTCATTTATTCACTCGCATAAATTGAGATAATTATGGTTAATTTTGTTACATAAAATTAAATAATTTCATTTCATCTCATTTTATATAATTATTAATAATTTTTTAAATTTTTATATAAAATATAATAAATAATTTTAAAATAAAAATAATATTAAAAAATAATATTTATTTAATTTTTAATAAAACATCTCATCTTATTCCTAAACTGGATAACAAAACGATACCTTCATACGAAGAGTACATTCCAAAAATTAAACCTGTTCCGGTTAAGCCGGTAACCCCTCTCGCCGTTTACTGCCGCGACACCGATACTCAGCGGCGCATTGCTCCCATCCGTACAGGCCTTTGCACTGCGGTCGTTTGAATATAACATCAGGAAGAGGGACCCACAAAAAAATTAAAAAAAAAAAAAAAACGTAACCATTCCCTATATTTATACTTTTTTTCTTTTCAGAGAGAGAAAGCGAGTGATTGGTAAGCAGCGAAAGTGAGAAACTGAGGGATTTTATACAAAGAGAGATGGGGATTACTATTTTCTCACTTTGATTGTTGTGTATTTGAGATTTTCTCCGTCCGGTTATTATTTCCTCGAGGTTCGAGGTTCTTCATATATATAAAGAGAGAGAGAGAGAGAGAGAAGGAGGGAGAGAGCGTCCGTAATTTTCTCCGTGCTTGGAACTTTCTCGGGAAATTTTGCGCGGCTTTGTCGAATTTAAGAGTTGAGGATCTGAACTAGGGTTTCGTTTCTGTGAATTCTCTTAGTTGCGGGGATCCTTGGAGGTGGGGGCCCCTGATTTCACAGGTGGTTCGAAATGGTGATTCGAAATGAGAATTTGCGGGAATTCTAGCTCCGATCTCGAATATAGGGCACGAATCGAGGCATTGAAGCAATGGATTTGGATTCGTCGTCGATGGTGCCCGAGACCGATCACGATCCGGCGGTGCAGAACCACAACACGGAGTCGTCTCCGGCTGCAATGGAGAGAGAGCAGCTAGGTGAGTCGTCGCCGGCTCAGTCTCCGCCTCAACCACCTCCGCAACAGCATCCGCAGCAGCAGCAACCGGCACCGCAGGGGCAGCAGAGCCCGGTGGTGGGGCCGAGGCATGCCCCGACCTATTCGGTGGTGAATGCGATTATAGAGAAGAAGGAGGACGGGCCGGGCCCAAGGTGTGGTCACACTCTCACGGCGGTTGCGGCAGTTGGGGAGGAGGGCACGCCTGGGTTTATTGGTCCTAGGTTGATTTTGTTTGGAGGTGCCACCGCGCTCGAGGGAAATTCCGCAGCTTCTGGGACTCCTTCATCTGCCGGGAGCGCTGGCATCCGTATGTTTCCTAATTGGATGGATGAATTCAATTATTTTTTTCGCTATTATACTGTATTGCTTTTTGGGTGGTAGAGGCTTTTCATTTTGGGGGGGGGGGGGTGGTGGCGGTGGAGAGTATTCATTTACAGATTCTGATATAAATTGCGAAACCCTAATCGTAAACTCTTGCTAATTAAATTGGTAAGGTCTGGTATTTGAAGCTGAAGTTAGCGTCGCTCCATAGATTTGTTGTCTGGTTGAGATGTTTATGTTGCGGTAACCCTAGTTTAACATGTTACGAATGCGAGATCCCTTACCATTTTATCTTATTGATTATCATGAAATTAGAATCGGGTTTGTTGCCGTTTATAAACTTTAATCGTCCAAGGGATACGTGACCCCTAGTTTTGTTTAATTCCAATGACTTCAGCCTGTGTTCATATGTTCGGTTTGAAATCGTCCATGGTACTGGAAGCCTTAAATTGTAATTTTCAACTTAAGTGGTTTTCTAACTGTATGCATCTCCTTCCCCGTAAGCTTGTTTTGTTATCAATTATGGTGTAATAGCACTCAGGAACTATATTATGGTTTTGGGGTCTTAGTAATTTGAAGCAAGCATTGTTGGGTCCTTGATGGATTCTGTTGAGTAAATTTTAACTTTATTAAAAAAAAAATTAACTTTGTTATTGTTGCTGTTTTGATTTCCAGTCAAATTCAGTACAAGTAGTTCAATTGATTCAATTCCTGTTCATTTATGGTGCTCAGAAACTGATTCTCCTATTGTTATTTAAGCTTTTAATTATAATGTGATTTAAAGTGTCTTTGAATTCCTTAATTAGACCACATATACTATTAGAGAGTGAAAATTCTTAATTTTTATTTGGGTTGTTCCTGGACTATAGTTTTATCAGAAATCAAAATTGACTTGATTATTCATAGTTCTAGGTTGTCTTTCCTTATTTATGGTGTGAACATTCCTAATGTTATTTTCTTGTGCTACTAAGAATTTGATTTGATGATGGTGTAAAGAGCCAATATAAGCAACCTGAATGACGGGCATGGCTATGTTGAGTCGTAAACTATATGATTTGCATGTTAGATGCAATAGGATTTCATTGACATATTTTCTACTAACGTATGCAAGATATGGCTGAAGATGAAGAATATGTGATTCCTTTATCTTTCTAAGATTATTGTGAAAGAGGGATGTCTACTTGGTTTTTTTCAATGATAATGTTCCATTTTTTAATGTTTCATGACTATTATTGTTTAATTATATTGCAGGACTAGCGGGTGCTACCGCTGATGTGCATTGTTACGATGTATTGACAAATAAATGGTCTAGGTAAGCCTAGGAACAACAGTTCCTCATGGCCATTCTTTTTTTTATTTTTGATTAGCACCGGGTGTTCGGGAACAGTGTCCCGACTAATCTCGCGGGTGCACAGGCCCTCAGCAAGGAGTTTCGTGAAAGTGCACCTTGGGTAATTCAAGGGAAAAATCCCTAGTCTGATGGCCCCTAGAGATTGTTTGCACTCAATGGGATTTGAACCTTAGACTTGGGGGGAGCATACCCTTAAGCGTCTTTACCACTTGAGCCAACCCCAAGGGGTTCCATGGCCATTCTTAAATAGTGTGTTCTTGGTTGCAGTTAAGTATTCATTTTTACCCCAATTTCAGATATAATTTGGGTTTATAACAATCTTATTTTGCAGGATCGCTCCCTTTGGAGAACCGCCCACGCCAAGGGCTGCCCATGTGGCCACTGCTGTCGGAACTATGGTTGTTATTCAGGTTAGTAGATAGGATATCATCCTTTCTATTGTTTTCCTTTTTTCTTGTAAATAATAAAAAATTGTATTGAAAAGTGCAAAAGGCAAAGCCCGAGTATACAAGACGTGCTAGAGAAATGCCTAATTAAAAATAGAAAATATTTAAGGACATGATGAAAACTCAGTCGATTAAAATTTATAGCGACTGCCCCAAGCAATAAAGTATTGAAGAAAGAAATTTTCAGCTCATCCATTGTCTGCTCGCAGTCCCCAACATTTCTATTATTCCTTTCCTTTCAAATACATCATTCTAAACAGATAGGATCCATCTTTCACACTGCTAAAGAGACTCCCAAAGGGATATCATTTAGTTAGGATTGACTAATATATCAAAAAAGTTATTGTTCATTTATATTTTTATTTGAGATTTATTTCAGTTCTTACTGGAATCTTTTATATATGAAAACAGGGTGGAATTGGTCCAGCTGGCTTGTCTGCTGAGGATCTTCATGTTCTTGACCTCACACAACAACGACCACGATGGCATAGGTTAGATTCGTAAAGGATGTGCTTGCAGATTTTTTTTTAGATATATTCTACAATTTATTCATTTAGAAATGCGGACATTCTGTAGAGTTGTTGTTCAAGGCCCTGGACCTGGGCCACGTTATGGACATGTGATGGCTTTGGTGGGGCAAAGATATCTTATGGCAATTGGGGGGAATGATGGTAAGTTACTTCACGATCGAGCCTTGTTTTTTGGGAGAAAAATTAACTTCATCTTGTGTGCATTGCTTATACTGAAAGGAAAAAAAATGGAAGTATCACTTATGTGGAATTATAAGCGAATGTCAAGCATATTATTGCCTGGTTTTCAGGGAAGCGACCATTGGCTGATGTATGGGCCTTGGACACAGCTGCCAAACCTTATGAATGGCGTAAGTTGGAACCAGAAGGGGAGGGCCCACCTCCATGCATGTAAATCTCTCTATCTTTGTCTATATCTCATGGATGCCAAGATTCAAAAATAGTAAATAATCAGTATTTATTTGGTTTATTCTAGGATGTGTAATTCTTTAGAATGAGTTTGGAATTTTGTTGCTAAATCTTTTTATGTATCTCTACTTTGTTGTATGTTAGTTTGAACTCTAGTGTTAAAAGCTCGCATGAACAAAAGCATTCATGGAAACTTGTTAGCTGACTGACGTTAATGTGGACAGTGTGGTAGAACTTCTTAACCCTTGGGTACATTACTAATTGCAGTTATTATGTGGCGATCAATTAACTAGAGATATGAGACCTTGTTGGTGATCTGACGCATGCTTTTTTCAAGCTTTTTGATGGGCATAGTTTATCCTTTATTGGACATAATATGTTCACGTTACTAGCTGTAGTTTTAGTACGAGTTAAGAGATGGTTGATGTTCCTACACTTTTATCAATGCTAGAATCTAGATAGCTATACATTGTATATTCACCCTACTTGTAATAGCTCTTGTGCTTTTCTAATTATTTGTTCCTCTTGTTTATGTCCTGTGTACTTGGACTATGCCTTTTGCTTTTTTAATAATAAATTTTTCTGGTACTTACAAAGTTACTAGCAAGATATATGGATTCTTTGTGGTGGTATTATACTAGGGATACATTTGGTACACATAATAGAACCTAGAAGAAAATTGTTATTCTTGCGGAGCAATTATATGGTTGTTGGGTTGCTCATATGTAAGAGAATAACTTATACCAAAGAGATTAGCTATTCTTGTGATTTGGGAGAATGCTCATTCTTTCCCCAAGAGATAGAAATAGCCAAAATGATAAGAAAGATAATCCTAATATAAGTAGAAGTAATTTTATCTTTATAATTAATTGTCTCATTGTCCATCTCTTACTCATTCAATTCCGCCTCTACTTCAATGAAAGTAAAGTTAGCTCCTACTCCTCCATCCTCGTTGGTCCTTTTGACATAAGATTCTCTTTCTAGATACCCTACTTTAGTTTACTATCAGATTGTCGGACATAGAAAATCAAGGGCCATATAATGTGAGGTCTTTCTAGTTCTACAGTTTTAAGGCTCTTTGGAAGGATACAATCGGATAGTGTTTGAAAATTACTATTAGTTCCGTGACGGCATATTATTCGTTATTATTGTTTTTTAATGGATGCTTTCAGATGATGATTGATATCGACTTTGCGTTACACATACCTGTGTCTTGTGCATGTATTGTGGACGCTTGTATGAGAATTTTTTTTTTTTATTTTTTTCCATGATCATTTGGTAAAATAAAACTTGTTGCACATGCAAAAATGATGAAGCGACTAACAAAAAGCTTGCTTGTGTTCTATATATCATTTGAGTTGGGCCCTCAATTATGTTATATGTTCCATTAGGTATGCAACTGCAAGTGCACGCTCGGATGGTCTTCTTCTGCTCTGTGGAGGCAGGGATGCAAATAGTGTGGTGAGTAAAAATTAATTTCAGCTTGTAATGTCTTGTAGCACTTGGTTTGCCTTGTCATTTTATACTAATCACAACGGTTGAGTTTAGCAATTTCTCTTTTTGGGGTTGGAGATTTGTAAGTCAGTATTGGCAGCCTTTATGTATATTATAATTCCTGTGTGTGTGTGTGGTGGTCTTGCTTTTTATGTTTGATTCTTTTGAATTTTGACTTATGCTGCCCCAAAATCTAATCTTCCTATATGTGGGTAATTTTATTGTAACAAAATTGAAATTAGATTGGCTCTATGCATGAAGGCAGAGATAGTTCTTCAAGTTTGAATCGGTCCAGAAATACATGATACTGCAGGTGTAATGATGAGTAAAAGTCTAGAGAGATCAATAACGAGATCCCACCTGCTAACATTAATCAAAGGAATGCTTTGAAAGAATTCAAACCAAGTGTTCTGTGGTACTATGTTAATTGAACTGGTTTGTGTATGAATTTAAGAATATGATAATGAAAACTTTTATTTTTCTCCTTATCCCTCTCTCCCTTGTTTTTTGTGTTGTTTTTTCCATCCCCGGGAAGGGGAGCTGCTGGCTGCTCTTATATGACCAAATGATATGTCATTGACATTCTTTTCAGACCTGTGTTGAGTCACCCCACATCTCCTCCCCCTCCAAAAAATAATAAAGAAAAATAAGAAAAAAAAGTTTGCTGGAGGTAGTTATGCAAACTCCTGTCTCTTATTTATTAATATTTTCTTCTATTTCTTTATATTTGAGGTTTCAGCGCTTAACCTGGTTTGTGTTTCTTCCTCGTGTATATCTTGCAGCCTCTGGCAAGTGCATATGGACTTGCTAAACATAGGGATGGTCGATGGGAGTGGGCAATTGCTCCTGGTGTCTCACCATCTCCGAGATATCAGCATGCGGCAGTGGGTTTTGGTTTCTTTTATTATATTTTTTTAAGCCGACTGTGAACCTCTTTATTTTATTTGTCATAAGATGGATCACATTCATGTATGTTTCTAGGTCTTTGTTAATGCACGACTTCACGTGTCTGGAGGGGCACTTGGTGGGGGACGCATGGTAGAAGACTCGTCAAGTGTTGCAGGTACATGTTTGGTTTTACAAACTTTGAAGCTTTGATCTAGGGCATGATGAAACAGTGGCTTACAATATGTAGGCTATATATCCGTTGCTTGGAGTGCCAGGTATACATGTACTTGACTTGGGTCCAGCTCAACTAAGTTTTGACTCACTTGACTGAGCTGTGCCCAGATGAAGCTCAAATTAAGCTCAGTGCATGTGATCTTGCACCAAACCAAAGGATTTTATGCCTTTGTCAATGGTTCTGACTTGACCTGGGATGTGATGAACAATTCTAAATTTAAACCTTGTATTGTGAAACTGAAAGTGAAAAGTAGGGCCTTAGAGCACTCACAATACATTTTTGCATTTATATGCAAAATGACCAACATGTCAAATAGGGTCTCCATTGGATTATGTAAAATAAATCCAACATCCGTGTGCTACATTTCTTCTTTGATATTTGGGTTGCACCATTAATCTGTGTATTTTTTATAATTATTTATTTCCTTTCCCCCCTTTTTCTTTATACTTCTCAAATTTGCACTTTTATTTATAAAACATGATGAGAACTCTAATATTAAGAGAATAATGTGATTTAATAGAGAGAAAAATACCATGATTGTTTTTTGACGGGTAAAATGAAATTTTATTAATAGAAGAGAGTAGGCACAACCCGTGTACACAGGAGGTATTCAAAGACAACACCTATCTATGATTTAGGTCTCGTTTGGATGTTGAGTTGAGACGAAAAATCTGTAAATAATAGTGAAATGATTTGTGAATGGTAGTGAAATGGTTTGTCAATAGTAGTGAAATGGATTGATATTAAGATATTTTATTGAATTTTGAGAAATGAGAGAAAAATTTGAATAAGAATAATATTATTGTTAGAAAAGTTAAAATATTATATTATTTTTTTATTTTGGGATTTGAAAAGGTTGAATTGTTTTTTGTGTTTTGTTTGAAAGTTTGAAATAGTTGTAATGATTAGGTAATGATTAGATGAAAACGTTGAAGTTTTGAAATTGAAGTGGTTGTGTTTGAGTGATGTTCGGATGTTGAGATGAGATGAGGTGAGATTTCTCATCGGATGTTGAGATGAGATGAGGTGAGATTTCTCATCTCAACATCCAAACGGGGCCTTACGAACTAGAAATGGATAAAAGAAAATGATGAAAACTAATCCCATTGAAGTCATTACAGTAGTCTAGAAATTAAAGCCCGGTTTGGATGATCTCAACTCATCTCATCTAATTATTCCAACTTTTTCAAATTTTCACACAAAATATAATAAATAGTTCAATTTTTTCAAATTCCAAAACAATTATAATATTAAATAATAATATTCGAACAATATTTTATTCAACTTTAAACTTTCATCTCAACTCATCTTATCTCAACTCACTATCTGAACAGTACCTAACTGTTGTATAAGAATCTTTTGAGCTCATCTGAAAAATAGCATGGTAAAAACCCAGTAAAAATACCCTTTTTATAAAGAGGGTAAGAAGCTACTAAACCAAAAATATAGGGAAAACACAGGATGAATGACTTTTATTTATTTATTTATTTATTTTCATTTTGAGTGTGAAGGGAAACATTGTATTCACATGGTACATGAGGGGACATTGCAAATACTGAAAAATCTGTGGATATAGAAACTTCTGTTAGTTTGTGATTGGATGTAACTGTTAAGATTCTGCCACTGATAAATCTTTCTTGAATACTTAAATGATATCAAGAAAGACAGATAAACTGATGTAGAACAAATTTCAAAAGCTATTAGCTAAAATGCATTCAGTAGTTTTTGGCTATCTATTTTAAATAGAAATTTAAATAGACCACTGTGAGTGCTCTTAGTTTATGGAATAGAAATTGGAGATGGGTCCTTGTGGCACTTCCTCATAGGCCTAGGTGGGTGACACTAATTTTTGTCAGCTGAGAAAATCTTTCTATCACTTATGCTGAGAAAATTGGAAGAATATGGGATGCATAAAGTAATTTTAGTCAGAATATTGCATCTTAATTTGACCAGCTATTTTCCCCATTGTGAAGAATGATTATGGTTTTTGTTTTGTTTTGTTTTGTTGGGGGTGGTGGGAGGGGAAGAAAAGCATTTTGGTTTTTGTAGGAAAGTATGGTTCAAGGGCCATGTGGTCTTTGGGAAAAAGACATTGAGTTTGCATGGTCTTTGGGTTACCTCATCCTAAAAAAGCTTAAGGTTGTGTTTAGGTAGTGGACTATTTAATATTTTATTATTATTTTTTACCACTTTTTTACTACTATTCACAGATCATCTGAGATCACCTCACTACCCAAACATAGCCTAAGTAGCATGGGATTCTCAACCTCTTTGGGTTGGTAAAATTTTTGCCAATTGAGTAATGATTATGCTTCTTCTGCGAGCCATCGATCCCTTATGTTGTGCCCAACTGTTTGGATTCATGCTGTTAGATGTATTTTTCTCCCTACCTTTTGAATCAATTTGCATATCTAACTCTAGAATGATTGGTTTCTTATTGATTTCATCAAATGTAGATTTTCTGTTCTCTTTTTCTGTCACTTTTCCTGCAAGATGTGATTGTTCAACATTTGCTATCTTCTCACTGTTAGAGTCCTGATGGTTTGTCTCACTCAATCTGATAAGTTCTGTTTTTGGCATACTTTTAATCTTCCTGTTAGTGAGTTTTTAGGCCTCGTTTGTTTTTAGAAAACATCTCATCTTAATTTCATCATTACACTTTTTCAAATTCCAATACAAAATAAAATAAACAATTCAATTTTTTCAAATCTATCACATCTAATCATTACAACTTTCCCAAATTTCAATACAAAATAAAATAAACAATTCAACTTTTTCAAATTTCAAAATAAAAATAATATTAAAAAATATATTCTAACAATACTTTATTTAACTTTTTAACTTTAATCTCAACTCATCTCATTTCTGAAAACAAACAAGGCCTTAATTGGGATTTGTTGTTCAAAACTGTTTCTTTATTCTACAGCTTGTTTCAAATAAAATTTCTGACAATTCACTGCCATGATATAAATACTGGAGGTTAAGCACTTGTAGAAAAACAAAGGGATTTGTTAGATGACATGGTTGTAATTAGTGTAACTTATGAGGGTATAATTGTCATTTGCATGTAGTATGTATATACTGTTGAACATCAATGAATAATATGAAGAATTCTCTCTATGTTTGACTACATGGCATCAGAGAGTTGAGTAGTTGGTTGGTGGTGGTTGTGCGACAGAGCTAGTGGCGGTTAGTGGCGCAGAGTGGTTAGTGGTGGTGAGTGTGGTTTATCCTCTTTGTCGTTGGCGGTCGGTAGATTTTTTCAAGGTGTTTCTGGTGCTCTTTAGGTGTCGTCTCTGGTATTGGGCACCAAAATCGAGCTCACCGTCATTCTCTGTGCACCCCAGCAGTTTCTGGTCGTCATTGGCTGCTGGAAGGCTTGTTTGTCATCGGCGAGGTCAAAGTCTCGGGGTGTTTGGTTGCAGGTCTCAACTATTCAATCCTCGAGTGCGTATGCCCCCAACTTGGAGTAAGAGCTTATTCCTATCTGGAATAACACCTGTTTGGTAACGAGAATACGGTAAACCTAGCTTCACTTATCCTCGTTTAGGATAACTTAATCCCTGTTTAAGGTTAGTTTTGAAGCCGGTACCGGCAATGCCCGAAACATACCCAATACTAGCCGATACAGTCTAGTTCAGACCCATACAGGTTAGTTCAAGCCTGATACATCCTGGTTCAGACCCAAAACAGCCCAGTTCAGACCCGATACAAGCCGATTCTAAGCCGATACGTGCCTTTTTCAACCGATACAAGTTGATTCCACCAATACAGATCTGAAATTTGGGTACTTAAGTTGGGTTTCTACATTTCCAGATTGTGTTTCTCAGTTTTTCATCCATATTTCATATTCTGTGTGTGGATTTTGTCTCCAAGTTGAATTGTGATATTTTTCTGCATCCATGTCAACTAAATTTGAGTCACTGTCTCTTGCACCAAACTTTCATATGTCTATGAATTCGGTGAAGTTGAATGGAAAAAAACGATATGTTGTGGTCAAAATCTGTTATGTTTTTGAAAGGTAGGGTCTTCGTACCTAGTTGGTTGATCCAATGCTTGACTCAACTAGTTCTACATTTGCTCAATAGGAGTAAGAAGATGCTCAAATCTTGTTCCCTTCCTCTCCATCATTTTCTCTCCCTTCTCCATCTTGTTCTTCTACCACCTGGTAAACTACATGTTGGCTGTAGATGGGTATATACAATCAAATTCTATCTTGATGGTTATGTGGAACGTCTAAAATCCCACTTGGTTGTTAAGGGTTACACTTAAACTTATGACATTGATTATGACGAGACTTTCTCCCTAGTTGCCAAAATTCTTCTGTTCGAGTATTGATCTCTCTTGCTGCTAATTTGGATCGACCTTTATTTCAGTTGGATGTTAAAAATGCATTCCTACATGGCGACTTAAATGAGGAAGTGTATAAGTAACACCCCTTCCCATAGGTTAGGAATATTACGAAACATGCATAACATAATGTCCGATAAAGAGATTCATATCTTGATATACCTCATTTATTGAAAAGCTTCAAAAACATTAAAACTAAATTGAACATAATTGTTTTGAAACTGAATGTAAAGTAAAGAGAACATAAACTAATCCTACGAATGACATAAATGAAATCTAATTCTTGTGTGATTAATACTTATTCCTTCCTAAGTCTTTGTACTAGATCTACTCCTAGCCCTCCAACTCTGCGTCATCGTAATCACCATCTGTGAGAATGAAACATTGAAGAAAACAAAAATTAGTCGAATACTCAATAAGTAACGCATCATACCTTAAAATATATTTTAGCTTAGCATAGACTTAATTTTTTGGAAGACTCTTCATACATACATATATCATCATAGATTCACATAGCATATCTATTCATCCTTAACATGAGCGGAAACATACATAATCATGGCAAACATGTACGTGAATGCATAAATAACTTGTTTATCTTGTCTTTCACTTAAAATATGTTGAACCACGCTCGAGTCTGTGACACCACTTGACTTATCATGTAGTGAAACACGCTTGAGTCCGTAGCACCGTCTTAGCATAACTTGTGGTGAACATACTTGGGTCCGTGTCACCTTTAAAACTTCTTATCTTTCTTAATGCATGAGAATTTACTAGGCTTCATGAACTTTTCTAACATGGCATATTCTTGTACATGACATGACATGACATATTCTTGTACATGGCGTAACATAACATGGCATATTTTGGTACATGGCATAACATAACATGGCATATTCTTGTACATGGCATAGCATAACATGACATAACTAATCTAAGTAGAACATGACATACATGATCTGGCTATTTTATTACATGGCATACTTGACTTAAATTACTACATGAAGATTTCATGAATTCCACGTGATTTTAGTTACATTCAATCCATCAACCAACAAATTCATTCGTACAAGCATAATGTCATAATTCATCAATGATCGTGAAAGGAATCTAACCTTGACTTGGCTCTTAGCATAGCGTAGATAACCATCGTAAGCACATCATATTTTCATACATAACAATAATATTTACAGTACACATGCATTATATGATCATATTATTTACCTTTTAGCGCTGCTTCCCGATTCCCACTTTGTAGCGTGTTACCTATACGAGGTGCTAGATGTTACTAATTTCTTAGTGAACTTGTCTAGCGTTCTAATTACTCAAGATCATACCACAGAGATAATTTAATCATATTCAATAACACTAAGATTAATAAGTAAAAATCATATTTAAATATTCAATTGGAATATTACTAAAATAATAGTATACTTTAAAATATACTTTAAATCCCTCAAATACTTCATATACTAATTTAAGTCTATGGGCTCATATTTATTTGGGTAAAACTTTGGCCTAATTTAAATTCCAGCCCAGCCTTTACCTTTGGCCTGCTTCAGCTGAGAATCATCTCCTCTAGATGGGGGGGGGGGGGGGGGTAGAGGGTGGTCAAGGTTGGATAGATTTCAGAAATGAGATGAAATGAGTTGAGTTGAGATTAAAGTTAAAAAGTTGAATAAAATATTGTTAGAATATATTTTTTAATATTATTTTTGTTTTGGGATTTGAAAAAGTTGAATTGATTATTTATTCTGTGTGAGAATTTGGAAAACTTGTAATGATGAGATGAGAGTTTTTCAAAGTTTTGGGTTTTGCTCCTGAAAGCAAACAAGGCATCTCTTCTTCGTGGGAGTTGCATTTTCTGGACCTATGCTAGAAAAGGTTGCCATGGGTATGTTCCGATCATTTTTCAATTTTGCTTGATTGCGGAGGAATTCATGGGTGTAGGCGTCCTTTCAAATTTGAGAATATGTGGTTGGAAGTTGAAGGCTTTGTGGAGAAGGTAAAGGCTTGGTGGGAAACTTATTCTTTTGAGAATACCCCTAGGCAAAAATCAAGGGTGCTTTGGTTGAAGGAGGGGAATAAATGCACTAAGTTTTTTCACAAGGTGGCCAATTCTCATAGGCGCAACAACGCTATTGAAGTACTTCACTTAGGTTCAAATGTGTTACTTTCCCCTGAAGAGATCCAAGATCATATAGTAGTATTATGAGGATCTCTTGGCTGAAAAAGTAGAATGGCGTCCCAAACTTGACAGCTTAAGTTTTGACCAACTGGATCCGGATGTTGCAAGTTGGATAGAGAGACCGTTTGATGAAGAGGAGGTGCATCAAGTGGTGAGAGGTATGTGCAAAGATAAAGGCCCTGGCCCGGATGGTTTTTCTATGGCTTTCTTTCAAGAGTGTTGGGATATAGTGAAGGAGGAAGTGATGCAGATTTTCCATGCTTTTCATTCTAATCTTAACTTTGAGAAGTTATTAAACGCTACTTTCATTGCACTCATCCCAAAGATAGCAGGCGCCCAGGACTTGAAAGACTTCCGGCCTATTAGCTTAGTAGGTGGGATCTATAAAATCATTTTAAAGGTGTTAGCTAATCGTATGAGTTTGGTGATGGACACTCATTTGCAAATCCCAAAATGCTTTCGTTCAGGTTCGGCAAATTTTGGATTTAGTTTTGATAGCAAATTAGTGTTTGGAGTCTTTGGACAGCCTGTTAAGAGAAGGCCATTCGGGGGTTCTTTGCAAGCTAAACATGGAAAAAGGCTTATGACCATGTGTGTTGGGACTTTCTTTTCTATATGCTTAGAAGATGTGGCTTTGGGGATAGGTTGTGTGAATGGGTTAAACATTGTGTTTTGACTGCTCGATTCTCAGTATTAGTCAATGGAAAATCTTGCGGTTTTTTTTTTTTTTTCAGACTTCGAGGGGTTTGCGTCAAGGGGATCCGCTATCATCTTTCCTTTTTGTTATAATGATGGAGGCTTTTAGCCGCATGGTGGAGGCTGCGGTAAGGGGGGGATTTCTTGCTAGTTTTTTGGTGGGAAACAATAGTAATGGTGTCAGCTCCATTTCCCACTTACTATTTGCAGATGATACACTCATCTTTTGTGATGCTGCTAGTGAACAGATTCAAGCTCTAAGGCGGTTCTGTTGTGCTTTGAAACAGTTTCGGGACTCAAGGTGAACTTGGGGAAGTCGGAGTTGGTACCGGTGGGGGGTGTGAGTAATATTACTTCTCTAGCAGAGTTGTTGGGTTGTAAAATTTCCTTTCTTCCTATGAAATATTTTGGAATTCCTTTGGGGGCATCATTCAAAGCAAAGAGCATTTGGGATGGGGTGGTAGAGAAGATTGAGAAAAGACTATCGGGGTGGAAGCGGCTATATCTATCAAAAGGGGGGAGATTAACTCTTACCAAAAGTACCCTCTTCAACCTCCCAACTTACTATCTTTCTTTATTCCCATTGGTGTGTGTGGCAAACCAGATTGAAAAGTTGTTTAGAGCATTCTTGTGGGATGGCATGGGGGTGGAAACTAAATTCCACCTTGTAAGTTGGCCAAGGGTGAGCTTTCCGATTGCGAATGGTGGGCTAGGGGTGTGAAATTTGAGTACTTTTAATAAGGCACTCCTAGGGAAGTGGTTGTGGAGGTATCAAATGGAAGAGAACTCGTTGTGGAGAGCGGTTATTGATCACAAGTATAGTAGCGTGTGGGGGAGATGGTGCTCTAAGGAGGGTAGGGGGTCTTATGGAGTAAGTTTATGGAAGTTTATTAGAAAGGGGTGGAGCACTTTTGAAAAACATATTAAGTTTGAGGTGGGTGAAGGAGCAAGAACCCGCTTTTGGTTCGATGCTTGGAGTGGGGTGAGCCCTCTTTACACTGCTTTTCCAGTTTTTAATTTGGCAGAAAATCAGCAAGCTGCAGTTTCAGATTTGTTGTGTCGTGCAAATGGGACGGTAACTTGAAATGTCATTTTTACTAGAAATTCTCAAGATTGGGAACTTGAAGAAATGACAGATTTTTATAGCTACCTGTATTCAGCAAAGTTAGGAGGTAACGGGGATGATCGTATGTTGTGGATACACACGGGGGGGAAAAAGTTTACTGTCAAATCTTTTTATAAGGCTTTGACAGTTCAACAGCCCACATTCTTTCCATGGAAGAGCATTTGGAAGGTTTTAGTGCAGTCTAAAGTTGCGTTTTTTACTTGGTTGACAGTTCAACAACCCACATTCTTGGGAAGATATTGAGGGTTGATAATCTAAGAAAGTGGGGTATGGTGGTCACAGAATGGTGCTACATGTGTAAAAGGAATGAGGAGTCGATAGATTACTTGCTTCTACATTGTGAGGTGACCGAGGAGTTATGGGTTGGTATCCTCTATAGAGCTGGGCTGAGCGGGGTAATGCCTAAGAGTGTAGTGGAACTACTAGCGTGTTGGAATAGAAGGCATAATAGCACTCAACTGGCAGCAATGTGGCGAATGATACCTTTGTGCTTAATGTGGTGTTTATGGTCCAAAATGAATGATAGGTGTTTCAATAACAAGGAGTGTGCAGTGGGGAAAATCTGGAATTTATTAGCATTCTCTCTTTTACAGTGGTTTTCTGCTATTGTACTGAAGGGTGGGAATGTCCATGAGTTTCTATCTTCTTTTCAGCTCACTAGAATGTGATTAGGTGTCTCACTTTGTATCCTTCCTGTGTGTACTTGAGCATTGCCTAATTTCATTCTATTCAATAAAGATTCTTACTCATCAAAAAAAAAAAAAGTAGTTTCTGTAAAAGTGCAACCTGGCCCATATTACTTTTAAAATACAAATCCATTTGGAATAAGCCCAGTACACTTTGTCCTAGGAAAGCACTTGGCCGTATGGGCTTAGGGCCTAAGAGCCCATTATGACTTAAAGGGTGGCTATTGAAAGACAAATGGGACAAAACAAACAATTGAAGGGGGAATTGCCGTGCGATACAGGGGACTCACCGAGAGGGGCTGAGTGCTACAATGGCTCTAGGTGGCTGGGAGTGAAGGCGGCGCAACTGTGAGGTCCCTATGGTGGTGCGACATCGAGAAAGAGAGATGGAATTGAAAACTCAAATAACTGAGAGGGAGGAAGGGTGAGTGTGGCGACAGTGGCTTACCTGAGGGAGTGGATGTGACGGGACTAGGATGGCCGGCATTTCTGGCACCGTGGGTGGTGCTCCTACATCTTGGGGTGGTCGGTGGTGGCTGGGTAGAGTATTATCACTAGATCCTGTGAAATGAATTATCTTATTATCACTAGATGATATCTCTTATGCAGTGAGTGTAGTGAACCAATTTCTACAAACGCTTAGGGTCTCACATTAGGATGCTGTAATCCATATTCTTCGTTATCTTAAGCGAGCTCCTGGCCTTGGATTGTTGTATAA
Source organism: Cyclocarya paliurus (assembly GCA_029856935.1). NCBI lineage: Eukaryota > Viridiplantae > Streptophyta > Magnoliopsida > Fagales > Juglandaceae > Cyclocarya > Cyclocarya paliurus. The sequence goes on from CM056956.1 coordinate 9,320,218, forward strand.
ACCAAATGGACATCTTGGAATTGAAGCTTTTTCAGATGCTGATTGGGCAGGATCTCCTTCAGATAGAAGACCTACTACTGGATATTGTACTTTTGTGGGAGGTAACTTGGTTACATGGAAGGGTAAGAAGCAAACAGTAGTAGCTCGGTCCAATCTAAATACAGAGTAATGGCTCACACTACTAGTGAGCTGACATTGCAACACTTAGAGATTGGGTTTCTAGCTCCTGTCCCGCTTCAATTATTTTGTGATAATCTAGCTGCAGTGTATATTGCGTCTAATCCTATGTTCCATGAGAGGACTAAACACATTGAGATTGATTGTTACTTCATTCGGGATAAGATACTAAGTGGCGACATTTATACACCCTTTGTGAAGTTTGTTGATCAACTTGTAGATATGTTTACCAAACCATTGTGTTATAGTCTGTTAAAGCTTATTTGTTCCAAGTTAGGTTTATATGATATATATGCCCTAGCTTGAGGGGGAGTGTTAGAGGACATGGTTGTAATTAGTGTAACTTATGAGGGTATAATTGTCATTTGTATGTAGTATGTATATGCTGATGAACATCAATGAATAATATATGAAGAATTCTCTCTATGTTTGACTACAGGATTCTTATTGTAACTTTAGTTTGATTATTAGTTAGAAGTACTTTTTGTTGTTTTTGCACTTATCACCCACAAAGTTATTACTGTTGTGCTGAAAGAAGCTTTATTTATATTTTTCCCGAAGATGATCCACCAAAAGATATCTCACATTTTTCAATTTTTTTTTCCTGTCTATAGTGTTAGATACTGCAGCAGGAGTCTGGTGTGATACGAAATCTGTTGTTACCACTCCTAGGACCGGCAGATATAGTGCTGATGCAGCTGGTGGAGATGCTGCTGTCGAATTGACAAGGCGTTGCAGGCATGCAGCAGCTGCAGTTGGTGACTTAATATTTATTTATGGTGGTCTACGTGGTGGTAAGAGATGAATATAATTATTTAACAATTCATCTTTGTGCATATTTTTCCAATTCTCCAATTCTAGACATGAATTGTGCTTCAAGAAAGCAATTTTACACCTGTGTTTTTAGAAGTCTTTTTTGTGAGGGATTGTAAGGTAGCCATGTAATCCACTTAAAGACTTGCTTTTATAACTTATGTGAAGGAAATTAATTTTTTCTGGTTTCTGGAGTTCAATTTGAGTGCCTTTGATAAAGTGGTGTCAGTTTGGATTTTAATATGGAGTGAAAGATGAATGTTGACGCCTTTAAACAGAGTAGTTAGCTTAATTCAAATTTTCTATCGTCATGGATTTTGCTTCATCTGCAGTTAAAGATATCGAAGTTAAGGCCTTGAGTGGGCTATATCATGGTACAATAGGTACTGCATTGATGAATAATTAGAATTGGACTTTGGATAGAACACAAACAGGCAATCTGTGATTTTGGGGGGAGAAGGAAACCAGGAAAGGATTGGAATATTACAAGTTAATAAGATTTAAAATATTGGTGTAGATATTTGAGGGTAATATACATGCATCAGTCACAAGATGAGATGTGGATCTAAATGGCGTTTTTATTCTTGATTAATTGTGATATCATCCTAACCAGATGTGCATCAATCACAATTTCTCTCTTCTTTTGGTCATAAATGTAGGCAGCAAACTTGGGCCATCTTGCATGATGCAGCCAGCCGGTCAAGTTTATTAGGAAAACGAGTCCCTAAAGTTTCTTATAGGTATTTATCAACGGAGTTAGATGACTAGGAGCATTAAATTGAGTTAGGCTTGTATTCTCTATACACTAGGAATGAGAATCTGCGAATGCAGACCACTTTGACAGAAAACTTGTATTTAGGGGACTATTCCATTAATCTTTTAGGCTTTATCTAACCACTAGGGGCTGGCTCAAGTGGTAAGGGCCTTGGTCTTGGTGGCATGCTCTCTCCTGGTCTAAGGTTTGAATCTTTTTGGCTGCAAACAATTTCCAGATGCCGTTGGACTCAGGAAATTTCCCCTTGAGTTATCTGAGGTGCACTTGTGAGAAACTCCTTGTTGAGGGCCTGTGCGTTCCTAGGATTAGTTGGGACTTTGTTCTCGAACACCTAGTGACAATAAAAAAAAGAATTTTTTTAGGCTTTATCTATTTCTATGCTGCAAACATGGTATCTTTGCACTATTATCCAGCAGTATTAAAACAAAGTAAGATTGTTAGCTTTTGGTCTTCCATGTATGATTCATAAGCTTTTCTGGGTGGTGTTTCAAAGCCTTTATATTTTGAATATTGTAGTTTATTGTGATTAAGTGTGATTGAGCTGATAACATTTTAGCTTAGTAATTTGTTGTGTTTATGCTATAGGGGTCTTGCTCGATGACCTACTTGTTGCTGAAGATCTGGCAGCTGCTGAAACAACAAGTGCCGCATCACATGCTGCGGCTGCAGCTGCTGCATCTAATATTCAAGCAGGGCGGTTATCTGGAAGGTATGGATTTGTTGATGAAAGGTCAAGGCAAACAATGCCAGAAGTAACTCCTGATGGTGCAGTTGTGCTGGGAAATCCAGTTGCCCCCCCTGTGAATGGTGACATATATACTGATATAAGCACAGAAAATGCTATGCTTCAGGGATCACGGTTAGCTATTATAGCATTTATATTTGCATTGACATAATTATCAATTTGTACTCTTTGCGTTACTGTTTTTACTATCATTATTATCATCATTTTTCCTGAGCTGCCTTGCTTATTCATTCGAAGAGTATATGGATGTGCACTTTTATGCAGGAGAATGAGCAAAGGTGTTGAGTATTTGGTTGAAGCATCAGCAGCCGAAGCAGAGGCTATCAGTGCGACATTGGCTGCTGCAAAGGCCCGGCAAGTTAATGGAGAAGTTGAACTGCCTGACAGGGATCGTGGGGCAGAGGCTACCCCCAGTGGGAAACAGATATCTACTTTAATTAAGCCTGATTCTGTTGGGTCTAATAATATTGTTCCGGCTGGTGTTCGGCTGCATCACAGAGCTGTCAGTATTAACTTTTGATCATCTTTTGAATATCATCTCAAGCCAAAATTTCCATGAGAATGTGTAAAAACTGGTGCCATTATCTGATGGTTTGCTACATATATTTTCAGGTTGTCATAGCTGCTGAGACTGGTGGAGCTTTAGGTGGCATGGTTAGACAGCTTTCAATCGACCAATTTGAAAATGAAGGCAGGCGGGTCAGTTATGGGACCCCAGAGAGTGCAACTGCTGCTAGAAAACTATTAGATCGACAAATGTCCATCAATAGTGTGCCAAAAAAGGTATAGTGGTTCTTAATTAAACAGACACTGCATAAGATGCATATTCAAATGATGTAGAATCATGAAATAATGAAACAGGATATTTGCAGCCTACCACAATTAGTTCCAGAAAATTTCTTTCTTTTTCTGTATGCATACTCTAATACCTTGTTCTTAAATGGTTGATATCACTAAAAATAGGACCCGGATGTCATTTCTTTTGTTTAATCACAGGCACTAAAAGTTTTGACGTATTGAAGTATGTGTTTGGTTCAAGAAAAAAAATTCTGTTTGTATACCAATATTTATAGTTGGGACAGGTCCGGCTTGGGTTGATATCATCGGAACTGTAAATTAAGATGTATCTATTTGTGCTTACTTGGCTTGACTGGCTGCTATAATATGACTTTCTAGATCAATACACATACTGATGATGTGTCAAACAAAGAATAAACTTCCTAATTACGTTTTTGATAAGTAAACTTCCTAATTACTAATTCAATGTTTTGCAATCTTGATCCTTCGCTTCTAGACCCACTTAAGTGTTTGAAGTTTCTCTGGACATCTACTCTTCCTATTTCACAAGAACTCTCTCTCTCTCTCTCTCTCTCTCCATCTTGATAAGCCATATTTTCTGTAAAATAGTTCGTTTTTGAGCTGGATTCTTCTAATGTATCTTTACAAAATTAGATTGGTCCATTAGATTGGGCTTTTGAGCGTACGCTGTTGATGCAAAGATGTTGAAGTTTTCAGCAGTCAATGGGGAATTGGTTCTGCACACAGTAGAAAGAAGTGGCAGGGTCTGGGCTGGGGTAGAGTTAGTGTGGATTGGCTGGTGGGTGGTGGAAGCTTGGTCCAGTCAGGGCGATTGATTGTGAAGTCCTCTAGGGTTGTAAACACAACCCCCATAGCCCAGAGTTGTTCCAATCGCCATGGTAGGTTCTTGGTGTTGGCAAAGTACTGAGGAGGTGGCCTGTGAGGCTTTCTCATCATACTTCAGGGATGAGATGGTCTGGGTTGGAAAATGTTTTCTGTTGAACTTTCTTGTGTGGTGGTTTTTTTCTAGACATGGATTGGTGTCAGAAATCCAGTGGGATCTCTCCTAAAGACCCATGTTGGGAGTGACTGGCATGGCAAGCCTGGTAAATTGTCTGAGATAGTGACAAGCAGCCCTTTGGTCTTCAAACAACTCTTGACAGAGAAATTGCCACAATCATATACTGTGTCCACCTGGATCGCGTCCCTCTACCTATTTAATAATATTGCACGACTTGTGTGAAAAAGATTTATCTGGACCACGATGACTTGTTATTGTACTTGAAGAAGCATGTTATTGATCACATTCATTCGAATGCCTTAAAGACTATTTTGTTTTGCTCCCGTATTTTTTTGTTACCTGTTGGGTGTACATGCATCTATCAATTACATCTGTCTTTCTTCAAATTTTGAGATGCGTGGACACTTATAATTTGCCGAACTTTTTCACTTTCTTCTCCCAACTTCATTGACCACTTTATCTCATGTCTATGAATAATGCCCCTGTATAATGTCTCAACCCTGCCTGTGAAAGAAAATTTATGCTTGCTTTGTTTCTATTTTTGTATTGGTTTTTTCAAAGAGTTTCTTTTTTTACTCCTGATCAGGTCATAGCGCATCTTCTAAAGCCTCGTGGCTGGAAGCCTCCAGTTCGCAGGCAATTTTTTTTAGATTGCAACGAAATAGCTGATCTCTGTGACAGTGCAGAGCGCATATTTTCTAGTGAACCAAGTGTCTTACAGCTTAAGGCTCCCATCAAAATATTTGGTGATTTGCATGGGCAATTTGGGGATCTCATGCGCCTTTTCGACGAGTATGGAGCACCTTCAACTGCTGGTGATATTGCGTAAGTAATCTGATTAATTAATTCTTTTTTACCAAGCATAACAAATCCTGTGGGCAAATGAGCACCAGCTCAAATGGAATTTACTCTTCCTTTAAGAGTGGGGCGGAGGATCAAGGCTTTGACCCTCAAATGGAATTTCCTCCCTTCAAGAGTGTGGTGGAGGGTACGGTCGTGGGTTCAAAATCATTTGGTACATATATAATTTTAAATAAAAAATGTAAGAGTAGTCCAGATCTGGATATTTTGTTTTGTGGGCAATCCATGGCTCAACCGGATGCACTGAAGTTCTTTTATTTATTTTATTTTTTTGGGGGGTAGGGAGGGGAATTGGTTGATGCAATCTTATGGCAATGAAATTGCTGGATGAGTTAACTTAGTAAATGGTTCTATTGCTCTAAGCTCTAATAGGTTTGTTTGTATTGTCAGATTGTGGTATGGCATATGTAGTCAAGTAATATTGTAAATTTAAGGAGCCGTAATACATGTATTTGGGGTGGTAGATTAAAACCTTGAGAGCTGAAATTTGATTGAAATGTTTATTGTTGTATCTCTCTACCTATGTCTTCTTCCCTGATCTGCTCTTTGGCATTTTTAGTCTTCACTGTGATTATTATTGCCCTAGATTCTGCACGATTGCTCCTATATGTGCACAGAAGGGTTTTTTCTTACTTTTTAAAATGAATTCACTAGTAGTGAGTTTAATTTTAGTTTTATTTTCAATTTAAGTGAAGTTTAAATTTTGTATTCCTGACCTTATCTACTCTCTCTCTCTCTCTCTCCCCCCCCCCCCCCCCCCCTTCCTTTTGCTGAGGGGAACCCTTGTATCCTCATTCAGCAGTGAAGTTGTTCCCCTTGGCATCTGTGTTTAGATTAAAGTTGAGGTTGAAAACTTTTTTTTGTGGGCGTTTATAGTTAGTATATGTTTTCGGGTACCGTGTGGAACAGGTGTGAAGTCTTACTTTCAGAAAGTGAGATTATTGTTTACGGCTTCACTGTAATCCCATGCCCCGTGTATGTATGGGTGACAACTGTTTCTTCAAGTTTAAAGTTTGTTGCACTTGAATTCCTGGATCTCTGTATTGAAATGTCTCTTATTTTACCTTCAGTATTATGAAAAGTTACCTTGGTATGGTATAAGAGGTGTGTTCAAGATATGCAGGTTTAAAATCATTGTTTCTGCTAATGTGAATCAAGTTATAAATTTATGGCACAAATGAAGCTCTGGCATATATGCAAATCATCCAAGGATGTTTCTTGATTTTTACAAGATATGCTAACATTGGACAGCCCTTAAAACTGACAAGGGACCTACAAACATATATGTGCCTAGTGTACTTAATTATGAACTTTTGTTGTAGGGAAGGTAGAATTTAGGCTTAAGGATGGACTAAATGTTGGATTGGTTATGTCTTTTAGGGAATAATGGGTTGATTGGGGAAACGTTTTCAAGCTGTATACAGTAGGGTTATTGTTTTGATCAAAGTGTAGAATTGTAGGTGTGATCTGGTCTAAAAGATGGCTTGTTGTTCCTTTACAGTTGAATCTGGTAGTGCTGGATGGCAATAAATGATTAACCTAGAAATATGCAATAAGTTTTCCATGATAGCACATAATTCTCTGTAAAATAGCTGATATAGAAGCAACATTAATGGAATATATAAATTAATTAGAAATTCCTTATGATATCTGAATGAATCGTGGAATCATTGCTAACCAGAATAAGATAATCTGTACTTTTTATTATTATTTTATAATCTGTACACAGAAATCTTACACAAATAAATTTACAAACTGACGTGGCTTAATGTGATCCAGCATATTGTAAATTTTTTTTTTTTTTTTTTCATAAAATAGATTTAACGGATTACATTATGCCACGTCAGTTTGTAAACTTTATTGTGTAAGATTTCTTTGCAGACCAAACATTTCTCTTTAGTTCTTATAAATAAAGAAACCAAAACTTGCCGAAAATAACCTTAGATGAGATGTTCATTGTTCTGATTTGAAGAGGTTGGAGCCTTGTTGGATATATCATATTTAAGCAAAAACTTACTTTAGTACCTGTGATTGGGGCCATTGGTGGGAGCCTGATTGGCTTTGGACATATTTGTGGAAACAAGCTTCATTTTATTGGGTCCATTCATCTGTTCATTTTGGTCTTTAGGTTCATTTGTAATTATCCATTTAATGATGGTCATTGAGCTCACTCTTTTTCTCTTTGTTTGTAAGTAAACACTTTTTGTTCCCATCATGCTGATTTTGAATGGTTGACTATTAGATATATCGATTATCTCTTCTTAGGAGATTACGTTGACAGAGGACAGCACAGCCTGGAAACCATTACCCTCTTGCTTGCTTTGAAGGTAGTTCTGAGCTTGATGTATTTTCTGTTTTAAAAGTTATTATTGTCATTGTTTTTTTAATGCATACTATCAGTTCCTTTTGATCTTGCCAAGATTTATGCAATTTGCATTAATTTTGCAGGTGGAGTATCTCCACAATGTACATTTAATACGTGGGAATCATGAAGCTGCAGATATTAATGCCCTTTTTGGCTTCCGGATTGAATGCATTGAGCGCATGGTATGTATTAATAAATCAAGTAATGCTGGTGTGCTCTTGTATCTACTGGTTGCCGCTAACAACTTCAGAACTTGCTGAACAGGGGGAGAGAGATGGAATATGGGCATGGCATCGGATCAACCGATTGTTCAATTGGCTTCCTCTGGCAGCTCTGATTGAAAAGAAAATCATCTGTATGCATGGGGGTATTGGTCGTTCTATAAATCATGTGGAACAAATTGAGAATCTTCAACGTCCAATTACAATGGAAGCAGGCTCAATTGTCCTTATGGATTTATTGTGGTCAGTGCATATCTATGCTGTTTCAATTTGGTACATGTGGTAATTCCATGTGTCTGTTTGATATGTAAGTGACATTTTATTATGATTGTAGGTCTGACCCAACAGAAAATGACAGTGTGGAAGGGCTGCGACCTAATGCTAGAGGTCCAGGGCTAGTTACTTTTGGGGTGAGTGTTCTCTTTTAACTCCCTCTTCTTTGTTGTTAGATATTTTTCAAGTGTATGTATTAAAAAAATGATTTAAGAGTTTTAATCCTGGCAGAGGTGGTATTCCAAAATTACATCTGCAAACATTGTAATTACATCTGACAAGTATATTAGGTCGGATAAAAATGTCTGTTGGCAGATCTGCTGATTTTTCTTAGGGTATTGCATCATGGGAAATGATGCAAGCCCTTTTAAAAAAATGGGACCTGCCTGAAAATAACTCACTTTTTTATCATGGGAGCCTCTTTTATTCAAAGGGCTTGTACAGGATTTGCATGCCCTGAGCTTGTATCTTCTTGCATTACTCATGTCATCATCATACTAGTTATAGGATGTTGATATCATTAGCAGAATCTACTGACTGTAAAAGAAGTAAAGAATTGTCTGAGTGGATGTTATTTTTTTCATTAATTTAATTTTATATTCCTCAATTGATCATCTGCCTCCCTCTGTTTGAATATATTTATAAACTGTCAAAATTTTTCGAAGAACTTTTCTGAGAATTTATTTGGTGATCTGGTCCATTGATTAGATGGGTATTGGTTGGATAAAAAAGAGTTTTGCCTTTGATGTGAGAGGTCAAGACCAACCCCGTTCATACTGGCGGAGTCCTGGGAAAGCCACTGGTGGCCAGTATTGTACCAGTTTAACTGGGTCATATATGGGTAGGATGGGTTTGGGATAGGTCTCAAGTTCAGATCTTACTGATAATTGGTATTTTCAATATTGTATTGGTGTGTTATGTGCATCTAAATGCTTTGCTGTTTCAGCCTGATCGTGTAATGGAATTCTGCAACAACAATGATCTCCAGTTGATTGTACGAGCACATGAATGTGTTATGGATGGCTTTGAGCGCTTTGCCCAGGGACATTTGATTACACTTTTCTCAGCCACCAACTACTGTGGTATGTTCCTTGCTTTTTTGACTGCTTGTGCTATGCTTACACTCGGATGATGTCACAGTTGAATTTTGGCCTTGCCCTCCACAGGTACTGCAAATAATGCAGGAGCAATCTTAGTTTTGGGTAGAGATCTAGTGGTGGTTCCAAAACTTATTCATCCGTTGCCACCAGCAATTTCATCACCAGAAACATCACCAGAGCATATAGAAGATACATGGATGCAGGTGATGCTTCTTATAAGTGCATATAGTTCCTGAAAGTGAGATTTGATGATTGCAACCTTGTTTTTGGCATTAATCCGTCCTACTTTTTTATGTTTTTATTTTTTTATTTTTATCAGGAGTTGAATGCTAACAGACCTCCAACCCCAACTAGAGGCCGTCCTCAAATGCCAAATGATCGAGGTTCTCTCGCTTGGATATAGAACATTGGTTGGAATCATTTTCCTGTATTCATTCCAAGCCCATGCCATCACCTGGTGATACAGGGTTTGTATGGGAGCGTGAGGCTGTATACAGGGGTTGTTGCACTTGTGATCTTGGTTCTCTGACTTGGGACACGTTTGATCGGCCTTGAAATGAAGCTTTAGTGTTTTGGAGAGGCAGCCAGGTTACAGGCGGCAGATAGGTTTTGGTGATGTGCTAAAAGTACAAATTTGGTTCCGCACACCCTTTGTAAATTGAGCCACAGGCAGGTAGAAGTCAGTATTGGGTTTCTTCCAATGGGTTGGTAGTGATGGGTATTTCCAATTTAAATACATGTAATTTTTTTAATTCCTTGTTTTAGGCCTATTAATTTCTCTCTTTCCAGAGGACCTGAGGTCTTTTATATGTGATGGTGAGATATATAATCTTTGTGGGGGCGTCCATGTATCATAGAGGTGTTGGTTCGTGTAATTTTCATCTTTTGCTTTGTACAATGTAACTTTCGTGTGAAGATACGAAACGTTTTTGCCCGACACAAAAATATTTGGAAGTTTTGGCTATAGAATATTGTATCAATGAATTCACAGTTCTCATTTGTGGTCTTTTTCTTCGTTGTTATTGAACAAACCTGTCAAAAGAAGTCCAAAATGAGTACGGCTGCATTTTTGTTTTGAGAGCCGCATAATCGTTTTGAAAAAGAGGGTGTATATTATTAAAAGTTGATTTTTATTTTTGTTATTATTTTTTTCTAGATTTTGTATTTATTTACTTGTTTTAAAAGGATTATACGGCGTTTGTGTTATTTGATTGTAAATACTATTTCTCTTTTGTTTTTATCAGACAGTGAAAGCCCTAATCAATCCGTTTAACATCAACGGAGGCATGCCCCACGCACGGCTTATTACAGCCAAGAAGAGGGCGGTCATTTTCAAATATGAAGTTCTACAAATTCATTAGCATTTTATTCAATTGTGGGCTTCTACTGCTCATAGGCTATACATACATACATACTTGGCTCGGCTTACTTAGGTTGCAAAGACTCCTGGTCCTGGGCTCATGTCTCAGAAACGCTAGTTGTAGGACTTTGACCAAACATCTTACGATGCACGCTGATGACCTTCACGCAACACATGAAAGTAGGAAGCATTCCGCTAAGAGCACTAGTAGTGGGCTAGTTAAAATTAAATTTTAGCCAAAAAATAGTTAAAGTGTAAGATAAAGTGCAACATTGGGCTAGCTAAATGTACAGTAAATTTAGTTTTAGATGAATGGGCTAGCTAAATTTGTTGAGCTAAAGGGGGCTAGCCAAATCTTACTTTTGACTAAAATATTGCCCTTCTTGCTGCTTCTCACTCCCCCGCAGTGAATGAAATTATTGATGAAATATTATGTTTTATAGCGGAAGAATATAACCATTGGAGAAATATAGCTGTTAAAAAATATAACCGTTGGAGAAATATAACCGTTAGAAAATATAACCATTAGAGAAATATAGCTGTTAAAATATATAGCCGTTAGAGAAATATAGCCATTAAAAAATATAACCGTTGGAGAAATTTAAATTACAATTAGAATTAAAATAAATAAAAAGTTTAACAACTCGGCCCACTATTATTAAGGATGAGATTTTTTTTTTTGATAAGAAGGATGAGATTAGAATAACTTCATTGTGTCTAAATTAAATTTAATGGGCCATAATTTATTAAGATTGACTAGGAACTTTATTGGGCCCATTGACACAAGAGCTTGTTTTAGGGTCCATTGAGGTTTAAAAAATGATTTTTGTGCCATGTGGCATGCCACATGGCTGCCACGCTATACATTTTTTTAAAATAGAATGTACATAACTTCATCTGTCTTTGTTTTCTCAAAAAAAAAAAAAAAAAAAAAAAAGAGAAAAGAAAAAGAAAAAGAAAAAGAAAAAGAAAAATCATCTATCTTTGTTTAATTGGATTCTCAAGTCTCTCTGATTTTTTCCAAAGTTTTCATCCTACATAATTTTTCTTAAAACTTACAAACTGACATAGTATGAAGTGGTACGTTAGATTGTAAATAGTTGTAGCAATTCTAAAAAATGATTGATACCCAAAAGGATCTCAATCTATTCACTCAACCAATCCACTTGTAGAGTGCCAGTGGTAGAGTAGTAGAGAGAGAACTCCGGAAATATAATATAGTAAATAGCATTTGAATAGAATATGGATAAAATAGGTAAAATTAATTGGCAGATTCTTCTTACGCATTTATCGTAACAATTCATAAATGAAGTATATAAGGAAAACGAAAAGAGTTGCTCACAGGGGCAACAATAATTATCCTTTATCATGGGAAAAAACAATATTGTTGATGTACTAATTTTATACAAAATGCTGACATGAATAGAAAAAGAATGGCTCTAATACCATCTATTAACATCACCGAAAACTTGGTTAAAATACTATTAAGAAAAGGTTTCTTGAAACCATGAGGAAACGTGATCAGGAAAGCAACAAATATTTTTTGGTTTTAACCTTATGACATAGGTGTAAGGGGATTTCCCCCACTAAGCCCAAGAGGCTAGTCAATGGAAAGGAAGCAAGATCAAAAGCCCAGCCTGAAGTAGAGAGCCCCTAACCCAGCTCACAGGAAAACTCATCTGATCACGACCTGCAGGAGGGATGGTGCTACAGGGGATGAGACTCATCGATCTGAGGACTCCCCTCGAGTAGTGTTTAGTTCTCAAGTGCCCACTCGCACAATAGGCGTGATATATGGGGAGCCATTGATATACTGATAGAGAAGGCATGAACGGACCGGAGGAGAGACATATTGAGAGAAGGAGGTCGGAAAACCACGCTGCATTAATAGCTCCACCACCCGGATAACACGCCACATTAATGATGCCGTCGTAGAGCCATGCTGCATTTAAAGACTCTGACATAGGAAATAGTATGGGGAAAACGGACCTCGTGAGAGCAAGCACTATATGTTCCTCAGACTTGTAGTATAAATAGCAGGTTCCAGGTACGAGGATGTTTTTCTGATCCCTATACTCTTTTACTTATTTGCAACATTCCAAAAATATTTACTAACTTTGGCATCTTAGGTTATCTGGCCCCTAGGCCGCCCTCTCAAAACTCTAGTCTTTTCTACCTTGAGTAGGGCCCGTTTTCGAAGACTTGAGTTGTCCGAACTTGGCTCAAAGGTGTGCTGAACACGATGTTAACAATGATGCTGTTTGTGAGATTGTAATAGATCTTGCATGTCTTTCTCATGCCTGCGATAATCTGTTCTGAACAACTTAGGAGAGATATGGGGGACACTATGGAAGTAAGGTTGAAAATCATGGACGAGTGGGTAACAAAACTAACCGACAAAGTACAGACACTCCATAAGGAGAACGAGGAGCTCAGAAAACCCCAATAGGAGCAAGACGGTGGGGCGGGATCCAGTGACACTGAGCATGTAGGATCTTGAAACACCCAAGCAGGACTTAATAAGGAGGAGGAGCAAAAGAACATGTAGGACGGGCTCTGCAACCTCAAAGGAAAATACAAGGAGATATGAAGGAAAGTAGGCACATTGTCAACGGTTGACCAATTGCTCATGAGCATGGGTCTACCCTATACTGAGAAGTAATGGTGGTGCCTTTATCGCCAAAGTTTAGAGTCCCCACTATGGAGATGTATGATGGAGGAAGGGACCTCCTAAAGCACTTGGAAACTTTCAAGGCTCAAATGATACTGCATGGCTTCCCCGTGGAAGTAGCTTGTAGGGAATTACCACTGACCCTGAAAGGGTCAGCACGTGCAGGGTTCAGGTCACTAGCACCTGGATCGGTGGATAGCTTCGGAAAACTGACCAAACTGTTCCTAACCCAGTTCATGTCCAGTCGAAGGAGGCAACGTCTGGCTGCATACCTCCTCATCATCAAACAAACAGAGGATGAAAGATTGAAGTTCTACCTAGCCCGGTTCAACAAAGAGCGCATGACCATCAACGACCAAGACGAGAAGATAACCTTGGCAGTGCTCTTGGGAGGGGTCTGGCCACGATCCCAGTTTATGGCGGAGTTGGCCATAAGGACTCCCTCGACATTGCGAGAGTTCATGGAGGTTGACAATTTCATCAACGCATAAGACAATCTACGGGCATTGATGAAGTCGTGAAGGAAGGAAGTGGAGCGTACAGAGAAGAAGGCGAAGGTCCCAACCAAGGCCAGGCCCTATGAAAAAGGGGAGAAGGGCTCCCAAGAGAAGCAGTGGGAGGAAGTCCCGGCAAAGGGACCTGGACCAAGGTATGATTGGCCCACGTTCGCCATTCAAAAGGAAGACGACTGGGGGATAACGCACTGCTACTGCATGTAACATTGGTCCACCTCACACAATATTGAAGACTGCTTCTCCCCACAAGGGAGAAGGAAATATGCAGAACAGCAGAAGCGATGCCACTCCTCGGCTCAGAGGCAGGAGTAAGAGAAAAAGGGAAGATCGAGAGAAACAAGTCAGGACCGAGGTGATTGGAACAGGTGAGCAAACAGTCCTCAGTGGCAACTGGCGATAGGAGAACCACCACCAGGTCACCCCCGTTCGCCGCCAAGGTAGCAACCCCCTATTGGGGAAATTCAAACCATAGCTGGAGGATTCCCAGGTGGGGGTATTACTCATCGAGTAGGAAAGCACAAGTCAGACGAGTATGATACCACGAGGTGTTCTCGGCTAAGTATCATCCCGCCAAACAGCGGATGGGTGACCTTACCTTGACAATCTCATTCATGGAGGCCGATGAAGAAGGGGTCCTGTACCCCCATGACGACGCTCTGATGGTCACTATGCTTGTCACCAACTTCACCACCTGCAGAATCCTTATTAATAACGGGAGTTCTACGGACATCCTATTTTGGAGAGTCTTCGCCAGAATGAGTATTGAGACTGCAGCCCGTCCCCATGCCCTTGAAAGGTTTCTCTGGAAGCGTTGTCCAGCCTGTGGGAGCCATCATGCTATTCATCCTTGTGGGGAGTAGACCCTATTATGGTCTGCTTCCTGGTACTGAAAACTCCATCGTTGTACAACTCCATCATTGGGAGGCCCACCCTCAATAGCTTAAGGGCTGTCACAATGACCTACCACCTTAAAATGAAGTTTCCAACTCTCCAGGGAGTGGAGGAAGTTCGAGAAGAGTAGGTCTTAGCAAGAGAATGCTATGTCCAGGAGCTAAAATAGAAGGATGGAGGGCCCGTCTTGGACAACATTAACAAAATAGAGTAGGCCGGGTGCCACCGAAGAAGCTGAGGCAAACCTCCGTCTACAACTCGCCTTGTTGATCCCAAGGGGGGAAGGGGCAGTGCACAACTTTGGAAAGAAGGATGGACGACAACCTCATTGGCCTGAAATCCTGTTTTCCTGAATTATGTAACACCTCTTCGTCCAACGTGTACTTTATTTTTACTTAATGAAAATGTGACTTTTTCAAGACAATACAAAACATCTACTCCACACTTTCATATTACTAGTAAAGCGCTAGCAAAAAAAATAAGGTGTGTGGCTAATGAAATCTACAACAACAAGGTCATCAATAGCTTACCTCCTCGCGGGTCACCATAGGGAAATGTAGGCCTAAGAGTTGCCTTATCCCTCCCGTGGTGGAGTGCGGGCCAGCCTTCGGTGGCTTGAAGATGAAAGTTTACTTTCCTTGCTGACGTCAACAAGCGGGTGCAGGTTCAATTACAAACTGTCCAAAATTACCTCCCCGCGAGACATTATAGAGAAAGGTTAGCCCAAAGGTGACCTTATCCCTCCAGCAGAGGAGAGTGAGATCGGCCTCATGGCCCCCGAATGAATTACCCTGACCTCTGCCGCAATGAAGAGTGGGATTAGCACCAGCCTAACCCAACAATTACATTTCCTGTGATATCAACGAGCGGGAGTGGGTCCAGTTTCAAATTGTCTAAACAACATACCTCCTGTTGGGACATAAGGGGGTAATTAGGTCGAAGGCTGTTCCAACCCTCCCATGATGGAGAGCGGGTTATGCCCCCCAGGCAACCCGAATAGTTTACCTCGACTTCTATTACCTCAAAGAGCATTCATCTATATTGCTGTCCGTACTTACATCCCCACAGGATACCATAGGGAAATGTAGGCCTTAAGGTTGCCTTGTCCCTCCCGCGATGGAGTGTGGGTTAGTCCTCAGCTACCCGAAATTAGAAACTATACATTCCTCGTAAATGTCAATAGGCAGGAGCTGGTATGGTAACAATCTACCCGAATAACTTACCTCCCCGCAAGATACAATGGGGAAAGGTAGGCATAAAAGGTTACCTTCCCCCCCCCTGGCAGAGGAGAGCGGGTTTGGCCCTTGCGGCAACTTGAATACTTATCCCGACTTCCACTACGAGCGAAGAGTGGGTCCAGCACCAGCTTGGCAAAAAATGTTACCTTTCCCTATGATGTGAACTAGCGGGAGCGGGTAACAGACTGACCGAATGACTTACCTCCCTGTGGGACCCAACAGGGAAAGGCTGGCCTAAAGGTGGCCTTATCCCTCCCACAAAGGAGAGCGAGTCTTGCCTTCGACGACGAAGATATCGCCAAGAATTAGAACATATCGGAGTTGATTTCTACGTTGAAAACTGCTTATTGGACGAAGGCCATTCACAATTGCAACTAAGCTCGATCAAATTATGCTTTTGTGCGAGCAGAAAGCTGTAGAGAATGGCTTTGAAGTTGAGCCCTGTAAGTAAAAGGGCAAGAATGAGTGAGGCGTACTAAGAAAAAGGGCAAGAACGAGAACATGGGGTCCGAGACCCCAAAAACTGAGGATTGGAAGTTCCACCTCGCGAAATCATCCAGGGTGGAACTGCCATGGCCAACAGTGGCCTGAGCACCGCCAGAGGACCCATCGCCCACTAGGGTGTAAAGATTTCATCAGAGCCATGAAAGATAGAAGAAAATGCAAAGGAACAGCGGAAGAAAAATGAAGAAAGACAAAGGAACTGAGAACTCAAGCAGCAGAGCAAGAGTCACAGAATGAAGGAGGAGTGAGTATAATGGGTTTCCCAATGTGGAGGAGGGTCCTTATATTAGCGGGGTTGATGTTTGACCTCTCGAGGCGCCATAACTCCACATATCACCACATGTCCCACTAGAGAACCAGAATCTCTTGATTATCACAATCACTGCAGAGTATATCTGCTGGTACGATATGTAGAGTTAATGATTGCACAACAAGAAGTCGTGATGCAGAAATTGAAGGGCACCATTCAATGCAAAAACCTAATTGCCGTGATTGCCACATGGGAGTAAAATGTATGGTCGCTTGGAAACAGTGAAGAGGGCTAGGGGATTTAGCAAAGCGAAGGGTTAAGGAATGAAGAGAGAATTACCCTCAGACTCCTTTGAGAGGAATTGCCAGGGTAATGGTAAGGAATTTTTCCCATTGGCTTAAAGCCCACCGGGCCTCGACCCAATACTCGGCCTAAGGGCCCCTAAGCCTGCGTAGGGTGTGGAACATATCTACAAGAAGGGGAGCCGAATAGTCGACTGGACAGATCAGCCTGGCAGTCTGTGGCCCCTTTACCCAGGGACTTGCACAGAGCGGAGTGGGAAACACGGAAGAAGGAAGCCAATATTAAAGATATGAACACAAGGCTAAGCGACTAGCGGGGTCGAAAGGGTTAAACTAGATACCAGCAAGGGGGCCAAGAATCTTTGAACCCGACCATGGGTTGTGGCTGCCTAAATATTAGAATATAATGAAGGAAGCGCGGCCGAGTATGGCTGTCCAAAGCAAAGTACATCACGATTAAAAGCGATGGCTGTGCCCTAAGAACAACTATCCGAAAAGAATAAGCAAGCACAGTGTGACTGGCTAGTGAGATAGGTAGGAGCTCTACGAACCCCTTCACCATAATTCCCCAGGCCAGCCACCAAAGCAAAAAGAGATAAAGAAAAGACATAAAGAACAAGGTATGTGTACTAGTCAATATATATACAAGTTGCTAGGCCACAA
This sequence comes from Cyclocarya paliurus, assembly GCA_029856935.1. NCBI lineage: Eukaryota > Viridiplantae > Streptophyta > Magnoliopsida > Fagales > Juglandaceae > Cyclocarya > Cyclocarya paliurus. The sequence goes on from CM056956.1 coordinate 9,337,761, forward strand.
AGTGCAGATACATATGTGTGCTAAAGAAAAATAAGAAGAAATGTATAACAGGATGATAAAATCTTTAAATATCAGCGCTTGGGACACCAATCTCTGTGGTAGTAGAAGCAAGATTGGCCAGCTCCACAACTGTTAGGGCTAGCTCCACAACTGTTAGGGCAGGAACAGCTAGACCAGAGAAAGCATCAGGCACCTTTTTCCTTCCTAGGTCATGGTTGGTTTGAAAGGCCGCCTCTCTGGTGGGAATATCGACAAGCACAAGCCTATGAAGGTACTTGGTGAAAGATCTTGAACGTAGCTCCAGACTCTCTAGAAGGAATGCCCTTATTGGTCTACGGCCCTCAATGACCCCATGTCCCAATTCTTCGTCACGAAGTCTCGAGAACCACTTTAGCTGCCTTTGTAGGGAGAAGGTGACGTCCTGAAGACTTTGGCTCAGCTGCGCCAACCACTCCTTCTCCCCCCACCCTTGGGATAAGTCATTTTGAAGACTTTGGTTAAGTCACTCCAATTGTGCTTTCTTCTCCTGCGACTTCTGCTTGTGTTTCCTTTGATGGCGCTCCAGCTACCTCGCTTTTTTATGCTCATCCAATAGGTTGAGTCACGTCCTCTCCAGCTCACGCTTCAATAGTTTCCTCTCCTCCCTTTCACCGCGAGCACGATCCAAGTTCTCCTGAACGACTGCTTCCTTATCATTCACGATGAAAGCCGCAAGCTGCGAAGTACCTTGGCAACAAAAAGGAAAGGCTAAAAAAAAAACAAAGCCTGATAAAAAAACAAAAAAAAAAAAAGAGAGGAAAAGAAGGAGAGGAAGGTGGAAAGGAAATGGTTGAACCTCGTGGAAAAAGCCAGACAAGCATTTGACGACCTGACCAATGGCCTTCTCTTGGCTCCCTTCCATGGCCAGCCTGGACAAAGAAGGAAGAGCTTCTACAAGGCCTCTGAATTCAGGCAAGTCTGCAAAGACCTTAGGGGGAACAGGTAGACCCCCACTCAAACCCCTCGGGTTAAGGCCGATTGCAACATCCGGAAGAGAATCACCCTCTGCTGGGTGGACAGTTCATCGTGCAGACCGTCGCCGACTATAACAGCCGCAGAACTACCTTCCTTGGGAAACTCAACCTGGACAAGTGGATCGATGACTGGACTTCTCGGACCTTCGCTAGCTAAGATATGCAGAGAGGAACTCCCCCTTTCTAGGGGTGCGGCCTGGACGGATGGGTCTGTGACAAGACTCTTCAAACCCGTACAGATCACAACGTCTGAAGGGGACTTGCCTCTCGTATGGTCCTCTACCTCCACACGGTTGCTAGAAGTACTGCCACCCCCTCATCAGTAGCCTCGAGAGAGTGATTACCGATGGCTGAACTAGACGAAGGAGGAGGTGAGATCCATGAAGAAGAATGCTGTCCCTCATCAGGAGTGGTGGACGTGAAAATACTCTAGAGGAGGATGTCCATCTCAACCTTGCCCCTGGACACCTCAACAACGACTATCGGTAAGGGCGCTACGGGAAGACTACTCGCCAGTTTGCTCGTCGACACCAACATTGAAATTGCCACAGGAATAGAACGACTAGCCTCCAAAGTACTTGACCCTTGTGATAAGGGGTCCTGAGCCCTAGGAGGAAGCCCATCCTCGGCCCGGGCACTCTCCTGGCGGATTTCCTTCGCCTTGTCCAGTGAAGAAATGCCTACTTTCGAGATGTAGCAACTTGGGGTCATGCGGCGACCAACCTGTCATCGGAAGGAAGGTGTCCCAGAGGAGGCAGAGAGCTCCTTAAACTCTCCTCGGAAAGGAGGATTTTGGAGAAAACATTGTTAGGATTTTTCTGCACCCATTCTCGTACAATCGCGATACGCCGCACTTCTTAAGGGGTGGCTGACGGACGCGCAGCTTTGTCTTTTGAGATTTTTCTCTAGTTTGTCCGTATTGGGAACTCCCCTCGATTCACTTTGCCTATTAGAAACTCCCATCCATGGCCAGATACAAAGAAGAATTTGGGAGACTAGTCTTTCATTTTGCGGTACAGCGACTTGATGGTGATTAGAGCGTGTATTGCTCTGAAACTACACACATTCTCCTTTTGCTGTAGCACCTTGTGGCTAAGCTGAAACTTGCGTCCGGTAAGGTCCGCGTCATCCGGAAAGGATTCCAACAAAGCACACCGCCAGATAATGCTGTAACAAATCAACAATCTCCAAGCATTCGGGTTCATTTGGGAAGGAGCCAAATCAAGTGGTCTAGAAGATCACGAATGGGGCGAGGGAAGGGCAGTCTCATGCTCCATGCATACATGGAAGGGTATAGGACCACCCTAGTGGAATGACCTTCTATATTGACGGTGCTTTTATCGGGGCCAGGAACTTCAAAGGAGGCAGACTCCGGTACTCGGTAGGTGAGAGCTAAGGAGGCTAGCTTTTATTCGGTGGTAGTTGAGCCCCATCCTGTGCCCAAAAAAAATGACCGCATAAAAGCAAAACCCCCACATGAGACATTGGGTTGAACAGATTTTTCGGAGGCCATCACAGCCTGCGCATGAAGTAACAAAGAAGATTGGACTGAGAGAAGAAAAATCGAGAGAACTAAATTAGTGGGACAATCACAAGTGCAGTAGGCAAAAACCAAGTCCCTCCTCCACGTTATATAAGAAGAGAGGGTGACAATTAGACTCTCGCACACCATGGAATTAGGGGTACTCACCATTTTGGATTCTGGGAGTGTAGTTTACGAAGCGACGCAAACACAAAAAGCCGCCTGACTCCCCTTCATTAATGAACTTGAAAAGACATTATGAAAATGTGAGCCCCTCAAGGAAGATAGGAACGCCGTTAGAAATGCCAATCAGCGGGAGCCTCTTGGACTTCAGAACGACATAATAAGAGTCCTAGCCTTGGTAGTAGGGTAGGATTGGATCATGAAAAAATTTCCATCGTACTCATTTGGTGAGAATTAGCGGGGTAACTGTAAGGGGATTTTCTTCCACTAAGCCCAAGAGGCCAGTGAATGGAAAGGAAGCAAGATCAAAAGCCCAACCCGAAGTAAAGAGCCCCTAGCCCAGCCCACGGGAAAGCTCCTCTGAACATGACCTGCAGGAGTGATAGTGTTGCAGGGGATGGGACTTGTCGATTTGAGGACCTCTCGAGTATGTCCAGTCCTCAAGTGCACGCTCGCACAACAGGCATGATATACGGAGAGCCATTGATCTATTGACAAAGAAGACATGAACGAACCAGAGGAAGACAGACTGAGAGAAGGGGGTCAGAAAACCACACTGCATTAATAGTTCCACCACTCGGAAAACACGCCATATTAATGACGTCGTCACAGATCCATGCCGCATTTAAAGACTCTGACATAAGGAACAATATAGGGAACACGGACCTCATGAGAGCAGGCACTATCTAGTCCTCAAACTTGTAGTATAAATCAGTGTTTTTGGTACCGCACCATACCGGCCGATATGGCCGATATGTGACATATCGGAACAGTAACCGGTACAGAAAACATCTAGTTTCGTACTGCTAAATATTTCAGCCGTATTGGCCGGTACATACATGTACTGGCCGATATTTTGTGTTTCGGCCGAAACACGAATTTCGCTCGGTACTGAGCACAAGGTTTCTGGAAGTTGGAACCGGCATTTTCGCAATTTATGCAACCTTGCAGGGGCTATTTCGGTTTTTCATCACAAAGTTAGGGTTTAATTTGTTTTTTTTTTTTTCCTGAAATCGAGTTCCGGATTGGCTTCTTCCTATGAGTTCGAGCTTTGTTTCACAGTTCTTCGAGCTTTGTTTCGTCTCGCCGGCGTCGCCGCAAGTCGCCATCGTCTCGTCGCAGGTCGCCGTCGTGCCCAGCCACTGCGTCTCCTTCAGCTTCTCTCATCTCCGATGCTCAAATCCGCCGGTACCATCTCTAGTTCTCAGACTCTCTCTCTCTCTCTCACGTTTAGTCTGTTCATGTTTTAGTTTTACAGTTTTAGTTTTATTTTTACACGGTTTCTAATTTCTTTCGGTTTGTTTGTTTGTTTTTTGTTTTTTTTTTCTGATCTATTTTTTGTGAATATGTGATTCTATGAAATTAATTTATTATTTGTGATTCTGTGAAAGTGTTCTATTGGTTGTGAATCATGATTACAGTGAAACTAATATGTTGTTTTAGCTGTGAATATGTTAGGTTGTGTTTATTTAGTTGTGTTTTGTCAGTTTACAATTGGTAAAATTGTGAAAAATTAAATTGATCTGAAAAATTAATGGATTATTAGTGGGTACCAAATTACCCATTGTTGTTTTAGTACAACTCCAGTGGAAATTTGGGACTATTTTAGTCCAAATTTCAAGTAAATTAAAATTTACTTAGATTTATATTTTGTAGGTGTATGATTAAAACTTTTGAACTACTTTTCCTAAGCTTTTTCTTGCTTATATTTTGTAAATGTATAATTAAAGTTTAATTAGATTTATATTTTGTAGATTTATATTAATAGATTATCTATAGCTTTGGTTGCTTATAAGTATAATTTTTTATATTTTTATAGTTAAAAATGTCTAGTTGTCAATCAACTGGTGGTATGACTTCAACTCCAATACTTGCTCCTATAAGATCAGAAGATCCAGCATGGGCTCATGCACGTGCAATTCCAGGGGCAAGAAATAATACTGAATGCTTATATTGTAATAAAGTAATTAGAGGTGGCGGGATCACTAGGTTGAAGCATCATTTAGCTGGGATTCCAGGCAATGTAGAAGCATGTAAAAAGGTCTCTGAAGATGTCAAATGGCAAATGAAGGAGTTACTTAATGAAATGAAAAAAAGCAGAGATAAGAAAAGAAAAATAAGTTCAGAGATTGGAGGTGATATAGATTTAACATCTGATGATATTGATGATAGTAATAGTATGGAGGGACAATCTCAACTTTCAAAAGGTAAAGGGAAGTCGAAAGAATCTGGAACTGGAAATTCAATGGGGGGATTTAGTAGATTTTTTGCTCCAAGAACAACTCCTGGGGCCCAACCTTCAATTAAGAGTTTTATGTGTTCAAATGAGATTATTGTAAAAGCAAAGATGGCTGTAGCACGTTGGTGGTATGATGCTAATTTGCCTTTCAATGCAGCTTAATCCAAAATTTATCAACCAGCTATTGATGCCATGACTGCCATCGGGCCAGGATTCAAGGGCCCTTCTTTATATGAATTGAGAGGAAATTTATTAAAGATGGCTGTGGATGAGGTTCAAGATTATTTGCAACAAATTAAGAAGGTTTGGAATGAGACTGGTTGTTCACTGATGGCAGATGGTTGGACAAACCAGAAGCAGCAATCAATAATAAACTTTCTAGTTTATTGTCCGAAGGGTACAATGTTCTTGAAGTCTGTTGACACATCTGGTTTTAGAGAAGATGCTGAAACATTGTTTAATATCTTTGATGAGGTTGTTCAAGAAATTGGAGCTGAGAATCTTGTGCAATTCATAATGGACAATGATGCAAGTTATAAAGCTGCAGGAAAAAAGTTACAGCAGAAGTATGGCTCTTTCTACTGGTCTCCATGTGCAGCTCATCGCATAGACTTAATGTTGGAGAATTTTTTTGATCCAACATATTTTCCTCTTATTGATGATGCTATAAAAAAGGCAAAAAAGATAACAAAGTTTATCTATAACCATGGTTGGGTTTTAGCATTGATGAGAAAAGATTTTACCAAAGGTCATGATTTGTGTCGTCCTGCAATTACAAGGTTTGCAACAAATTTTTTAAGTATCCAATGCTTGCTCTTGTTTAAGAAAGAATTTAGACAAATGTTTACTTGTGATAAATGGATTGCATCAAGTCATTCTAAGAGCAACATAGGAAATGAGATAATTGGGATCGTTGTAGAAGATAAAGAATTTTGGGCTCAATGTCAATTTATTGTTAAAATTAGTGAGCCTTTGGTTCGTGTTCTACGACTTGTTGACGGGGATGAGAAGCCTGCAATGAGATACTTGTATGATGCAATGGAAAGAGCCAAGGAAAATATAAAAGCAAGATGTAATAACAAAGTTAGTATATTCAGTCCATTCACCAGGATCATTGATTCTAGATGGGATAAGCAGCTTCACAGTCCATTACATGCAGCGGGTTGTTTTCTTAACCCTGGAATTTACTATAGCCCAAACTTTAGAAGTAAAAATGATGTTGTAAGAGGCTTCAACAGCTGTGTTATGAAGATGAAACTTGATCCTAATAATCAAGATAAGATTATTGTAGAACTTGACTTGTATAAGAATGCAGTAGGTGAGTTTGGACATTCTTTAGCAATCCGCCAACGTGATAAGATTAATCCAGGTATTATCATTTATCAATATCATTTGTTAAATAGTGTAACTTTGTACTTTAAATTTTATCTTATTTTCTTTTTACTTGTATTTAATTAATAATTAATAATTGCATTATTATTATAGTTGCATGGTGGACTCAATTTGGTTGCGAGGTTCCAACGCTTCAAAGGTTTGCTGTTCGAGTACTAAGTCAATGTTGTAGTGCAACTGGATGTGAGAGAAACTGGAGCACATTTGATTTTATTCATTCGAAGAAGAGAAATAGATTAGTGCATAAACGTTTGAATGACTTAGTATTTGTTCGTTATAACTTGAAGCTGCGAGAGAGGTAAATTTTTTTAATATTAATGTTTTTCATTGTTGAAAAATATATAACATTTTCACTTATGTTTGATTCTATTTTGACAGGAGCATAAAAAAAGGAAGAGATGCTTTAAATCCAATCAATCTTGAAAACATTGACTTGATGGAAGAATGGGTAGGTGAAGAATCTGAGCTTCTTGATGGAGAAGATTTGGATTGGGCAAGTATTGAGGAGCCATTAGCCTCACTAAATGAGGAAGATGATGATAATGTTGGTCTTGATGTTGATGACGGTGGTGATGTTGATGAAAATATTTTGATTAATATGTCAAATCTTGATCCTTATTGTCTTTTTGATGAGGATGAGTGATTTTTTATGACGGTGGTGACGTTAATGGTTTTATCATGATAATATTGATGTTTATGTTAGTTGTAAGTTTGTAACTTAAAACTTAAGACTTTTATTCAAAAGTATTGAGTTTATGACTTATTTTGTTGTTATTTTGGAAGATAGTTAATACTTGTATATATATAATTTATCCAGGTATAAATTATTCCGAAACGAAATGGTACCGGTACCAAAACGGTACCGATATCGAAACAGTATTGGTACCGAAATATTATCCCGAAACGGTACACAAACGGTACCGATACTGAAATATTTCGTTCCAGTACCTTGGCCGGTACGGCTTCCGGTTCGGTATTCAAAACTTTGGTATAAATAGCAGGTCCCAGGTACGAGAATGTCTCTCTGATCTCTAGACTCCCTTACTTATTTGCAACATTCTAAAAATATTTATTGACTTTCGCATCAAAAGTTACCCGGCCCTTAGACTGTCCTCTCAAAATCAGTCTTTTCTACCTTGTGCAGGGTCTGTTTTCGAGAACCTGAGTTGTTAGAGCTTAACCCAAAGGTATACGGAACACGACGTTAACAATAGGTATAGGAAAGGTCCATATAAAATTGTTTTAAATTTAAAATGAACCAATTGCCTTAGTCTATGACTATGGCATTGTTCGAATTATCACTATTATATATTATAATATGCCACTATAGTCTATAATATAATTATAATATATATTATAATATACTACAATATATTATCACTATATTAATATATACTATATATTTTTTATAAATATAATATATATACTATATAATATACCAGAAAAGGGGTCCGAACCGGATCGAAACCGGTAATACCAAAAGTACCGATTTACGGGTGTAACCGATGTGGTATCAGTTATTCAAATCTCAAAACCGGTATATACCAGTTCGGTTCTAAAATATGTCCAAAACACAATCGAACCAAACCGGTTACACCCCTAGTTATTAATATAACTCTCCTATTATATTAGCTAAACTTCAAAGTGTTTTTGTTTCACATAGAATAAAAGAAAAAAATGGATTCATTGAAGTTTATTCACTAAATCACTTCCTAACGGTATGCTTAACATTTGGTTAGATAATGAAGATTTGATTCTAGGTTGTGGTTAAGAAGGATTGGTGTAATTATATACATAATTACTGAACGAAATAGTAAATATTTAGAAAGGCTTTAAGATTCAAACAAAGGGCATATACTTTATAGACTTTGGAACAAGGATTCAAAGATTAGTTAATTTATTTTTAGGCTTCAATATTGCTTTCAAAGAGACACAATTCGAGTGTCCAAAATTTCTAGAAACTTATTTTCTATCCAACAAGTAAATTCGAATTAACTTAAGGAATGACATGAAAATAAGGGCCATGTTCATAAAGTTCGTCAAAAATGCCAACTGATCTGTAGACAGGAATAAATTATAGTGAATTTTCCCATCTCAAGACATAAAAAAGATAAGGATAGTCTTTCCAAAATAAAAGAGACTTACAAAGGGACTATATATACAAAAAAAGAAGAAAAAGAAGAAGAAAGGATATGATTTCACATGAAGTGGATATATCAATATATCTCTGACTTAAATTTTTGAGATGATAAATATGACAAAACTTGTGCCAAGGACTAATTCACTTTGGAATGGGTGTATCAGTTTGTGTAAGTGTGCACCTAGAAAACCAAAAGACGCTATTCATTTCCAAACAAGTTTCAAGATTACTATTATAACTATTATAGATAGAGGTCGACTAATTTCTTGGTCCTTCGCTAGTACTGTGGACTGATGGTTACAACTTTGCCACACAAATGGCATTAGGAAATTCTATGAAGCCCCCAGATTTCACTTAAGATTGGATGGACATCTGAAGCGTTGGGACATGCAACACAAGATTACTTGCTCCCCGTTCATGAAAATTAAAAATGCAATGCACCAAGCATGCAACTAACAATATGCAATATTCATAGCGAATAATTTTTTTCTTTGAGCAATACTATGTATCAGAAGTAATGTATCCCAAAAACATAAACATACTTTATGAAATTCATATGATAACTGATATCTAAAAGGTTACAGTACTTGTCCAATAGGTTTGTAATATAAATAGTACTAGAGACAGAGCTCCCTAAGTACATCCAAAACTAAGGTAACTGCTAGGCTAATCCATCAAGTAGCTTGCGCAACTCGGACAGGGACACTATAATACTATTGATGAAACAAAGCATCGAAGTGATGAGCTCTGCGTCATGCCGTTGCTGTTTAGTGGACCGCCTCTAGTCAATCATTTGCCACATCTCCTAATCTTGGCACATGATCTACCATTCCGGGGGGAATGGTAGTTGAGACTACCATGTTGAGATTTGATTACAAATTTTAACAAGTTAATAGGAAACTTGACATACAGTTTATAGATGCATGCATGATAGTAAAAACATGAATGCATAATCATAATCATAAATAAGCTCGAAGTGACTTGACATATAACATGGCATGAAATGACATGACTTAAACAGAGTATGGACTGAACTTGAAACTCGACATGACATGAATTGACATGAGTAGAATTGAGCTGACGTGAACTTAAACATGACAGAAAGCTGAACGTGCATCTGAACATGAATTGAATGTGAACTGAAACATGAACTGAACTTAATGTGGAATTGAACATGAACTAGAATTGTATTATTGTCTCGTGGAGTTACCAATTTGTCCTTGTCTTATGGAGTTGCTACGATGTTTTTGTCTCATGGAGTTGCCATAATGTTTTTGTCTCATGGGGTTACCATAATGATGTGCTTGTCTCATGACATGAGTTACCATAATGATATTCTTGTCTCATGGGGTTACCACAATAGAGTAGTCTTGTTTCATGTAATTTCCATAATAGAGTAGCCTTGTCTCATGGGGTTACCATATTTAAAAATAATGACTAGAACAATAACTTGACTGTGCGTGGATGTAATATGACTAGACTTGAAAAATACTGTTTTTGAGATACACAAACTATACTCGAGACATAACGTCACATGAAATGAAAGGAAAGATGACCTAAGGTAATGTGACGTGACATGTACATGAGACGCATGACTTGACGTAATATGAAATAGACAAACAGTATGTAACATGGTAGAATATGTAACATACAAACATTACGTGACATGTCATAACATGTAACAGATAACATTACGTGACATGGCATAATGTGTAACAAATAACATTATGTGACATGGCATAAATGTAACATACAACATTACGTGACATGACATAACATATAACAGATAACATTACATGACATAATATATAGTGTGACAGACACATATGTCATGACAAAATATAATATGAGTAAGTTACATGGATCGAGACCGACCGGTCTCAGTCTCGGTCCGGACCGACTATTTCTCACCCCTATGTGTAATAGATAAACATGTAGTGACATAGCATAATATGACATATATGATAACATAAGTACATAAACAATAGTTCCCATATCAACATACATATACAATAATCTAATAGTAAGTTAGAAGCTAACTTACAGTGATTGTCGCGTTATAGAGAAAGCATGAAACATGAGAAACAATAAGTAAGGGTTTCTAAATGTTAGAAATTTATCACTAATAACTTAGAAGCATGAAAATACTATCTTAGAGTTAAATTACCATTTTACCCTCTACATTATGGGAAAATGATTATTTTACCCCTAACTTAAGGATTTTGCATTATAACTCCAAAATAATTATCCCGAGACTCCACAATGTCTTAAAATAAACGTTGATCTTTTGAAATACAAAGTCAATATAACAAAACAAATCTACTAAGTGTTGAAGCCGAAAGTTTGGTGATAGATTTGTGATTTTTGGTGATTTTTACTTGATGATTCAAAACATGATATTTCTTATGAGAATCTTAGGAATATATTGGAAGTTATTCTTGAACTTTAGAATTCTTGGAAATGTTTTAAAAGGAGATCAAACCTTATGGCTCAAAGGTTATGCTTTTAGTTAAAGTTTTGAACTTTTTGTTAAAAATTTCCGTGTGTTTATGAAGTGGATTATTGTTGGTTGTTTTAGTATGCTTTTTAAGCATAGGATGTGATGATCTATGTTGCAATATTTTGGTTTAAGCGTAAGTTAAGAAATGATAGAAATTGCAACAAAAATAAAGAAAAATGGCCTATGAGTGTTTTGGCCTTTGTTTATTTTTTATGGTTGTGATTTGTTTTAAATTTTTCTAATGATCTATGAGTGGTTGGGATGATAAATTATCGGATTCTAATGAGCAATTTGAAGATGCAAAGAAGAGGATACATGAGATGACTGAATGTTATTGCGAGCACACACGCAAATTACCTTTGACCCAAACAGGTTCATACTGGACGGATTTTAAAGTTTATTAATCTAGTTTACTTCTTTATAACTAGTTAATTTTAATAATTACATGATGTCCTATTTAAAAATTCTTTTCCCATAACAGGTTCGAATGCTGGTTTTATGACATTGGACATAGCTGCAATTGGTAGTTTACAACAAGTCAAGATTCCACTTGTTGTTAGAGGGAAAGGAAGACCCCCATCTCTGAGGAGAGCATCCATGATGGAGACAGAGTTGTGGAAGGTGAAAGCCAAACAGAAGAAAACACAAGTCAGAGGGAAACTCAAACAGGTGCATGTTTTAATATTGGGAGAATTAAAAATAAACATGTGAATGTATGTTAGATTTATAATGTAAACTTAGAAAAAAGGATATTTTTACTTGTTACTTTATTATTAGCGAGATGAAGGAAATACACCAGAAGGAGATACACCAGCCATGGGCACGCGCAGAAATTTATTTGGGCCATTAGAAGTAGATATCACCAATCTTGGACAAGTGTAGGTATCGAAAATAGATCTATTTATATTTCGTCCCCATTGTGATTGGTCAATATTTGTATTGTGACCAATACTAATCATGTGGAAAGTTGAGATGGTAAATTGTCCTGCCTTTAATATGTCCTAAGAATTTTGTTATTTATAAACAACTTGTTCTAAATAGCTCAGCTTTTGACAGTAGTGGAACCCAGCACCGAGAAACAGTGACTGGTAGCCAAGAAAGTTTTTGTAATTATTTTTGTGGTAAGCAAGCTTGGTAAGTGATAGGTTTTGTAATTAATTTTGTAAGAAGAAAGCTTGATGGTTATAGTTTTTGTAATTATTTTTGTGGGACGCAAGCTTGGCAAGTGATAGGTTTTGTAATTAATTTTTTAAGAAGAAAGCTTGATGGTTATAGTTTTTGTTATTATTTTTGTGGGATGAAATCTTGCAAGTGATAGGTTTTGTAATTATTTTATATTCACAAAGCTTGGAAAGTTATAGTATTTCCAATTATTTATGGAAGAAGAAAGATTTTTTAATTATTTTATATTGAGAAAGCTTGGAAAGTGATAGTATTTTTTGGAAGAAGAAAGATTTTATATTCCTAGTGATGCAATTAGGCCAAATGGTATTGAGGAATGCGTGGTTTGGGTAGGATGATAATGCATTGCCAGGTTCATTACGTACAAATGGTCAATTGCTCCAATACGGCCATCTCAGAGAAAAGATCCAAAAGTTTTTGACTTTTTCTTGGCTCCCATAAGTGACATTAATCTACATTGAGAGGATTGGGGTTGGACAATTTTTGTCATAGTTTGATCAAGTAATCTGGAAGTTGATTCTACAAACATTTTAATTATACAAATATATCTTTACTATCTCAGGCTGTTAACCAACGAAATGCCAACAAAATGAGCAAGCTAAAAATATTATCCAACCTCAAATGGCCAACTATTACATTGCACTCACTAAACTAACTTATAACACTTCAAACTACAAATTCATACTAAGATGTAACATAAACCACTACCATTTCACTAAGTAACAACAAAAAAGAACTACAAAACCCCAATACACTCGGGCTAGCATGCATGAACGCCTTAGGATAGCTTCTCTCTCAAGAAGCACCAACTCTCTCTTCTCGATCTCATTTGCTTTCTTACGGAGCTCAATCTCCCTCTTTTCGAAAGTTTGGCAGAAGAAGATATCTACATTCAAGCGAAGCTCGAACATAATTGTAATTGAATAGTGGACACTAAGAATCCATCGCCATAAGCCATAACATTCAAATTAGACCACCAAAATAGAAAAAGCAAACCTGCATAATGGGGTTACATTTATCAGATGAGGGATAGAAAATAAGACAAGGGCGGGGGAAGGTTGAAAAGTTTATGCCTCAATAATTACCACAATTATTTTTCTGAATTTTTTCGAGGTCATCAGGATCTTCAAGTGGATAAGCCCTAACTAGCATCACATATAAGGTGACACCACATAACCAAACACCTACAATCAATAGTTCACAAAGATAAGCATTGGATAATAATGCAATGAATAAGGTGGGGAGGAGGGGAGAAATGAAGAATTGAATATCACCTTTCCATTATATTTAGGCATCATTTGCCAAATTCATTTGTGTTGGAAAGGGGGAGCAGGGTAGTTTTGATGCTAATTGAAATGAAAAAGGTTGAAGTAATCAATAAGTTCTATTCCTTGAAAACAATAGGCTTAACCCAAAAATGTTGATAGGAAAATGTTGAGCAAGAATGCCACAAACCTAAAGTTGCTGGCTTGACCTTGTTCTAGGAATGGAAATATCCAACGGAACACTAAAACAACCAATTGACCTACAGGCTTTTAGTCTAACGGTGCTCCAGTTTAACAGATCAAGAAATTTGGAACTCAAGCTCATACTAATCTCATGATATCCCAAACAAGCCAAGACCACAGTATATCCCACTCATATATATATATACACAATATACTTGCACTCCCTTATTAATTATGGGGACACCCACATAAAGTTTAGAAAAAATATCATCTTTGGACACTGATATGTTTACTCAGAAATGAATGGTTTTTCTTTGCAATTGTACTATTGGTCGCCATACGTTTGAGAATTTTGATTAGGATAAAAAGAAATATATCTAAATAGTCTACCCATTATCTTTGTTGGATATAGTGAAGAACATAAACACAAAGGGTGGTTTTGAAAGTCTTATTTACCAATTAAAAAAAACAAAAAAAAAAAAAGTAAAAACGAATCCAATCCCACAAAACCCCCTTAAACGTTTGAGGCAACTTTCACACAAATTTTCAACACGATTCATAAATGACTCATATATGTATGCGACAAGAAAAAACTTGCAAAAATCAAGGAAAAAGAAAAGCAATTACCTTGTTGTTTCCCTTTCATTGCTTTTTAGACCAGTTAATGTTCATCACTTACGAACCAAAAGGACTTGAATTAAAGTGAATCGTGGATCTAAATTTTTTTTTATTAAAGCTTGAAATTAAGAAAATGTAAGCTTTTAAGTGAGAGAGATGGACCTTGACATGGGCAGAGGGTGAGGGGTGGTTGAAATTGTCGGAGAAGGTGTAAAGAATAGAAGAGGAGAGAAAATAATCCTCTGTATTAACCAACCTACAGTATGCGTACATGTGTGCCTTTATATAGGACTTGATAAAAGTACAGAAAAAATAATAAGATTAAATTTATCTAACTCTAATACACCCTCCTCAAGCTGGAGCATGAATGTCAATGAGGCTCAGCTTGGACATCATAACAGAAAATAAAGGCAAACCTAAAGCTTTTGTGAAACAATCAGCAAGTTGATTCTTGGAAGAAACATGAAAAGTACGAAGAAAACCATCTTGTATCTTGTCACGAATGAAGTGGCAATCGACCTCGATGTGCTTAGTTCGTTCGTGAAAAACAGGATTCGAAGCAATATGAATTGCAGATTTGCTGTCACAGTATAAAGAAGCAGTAGTTGGAGTGACTTGAAGATCAGACAACAAGGATGATAACCAAACTAATTCACAAACTGTTGTGGCCATGGCACGGTACTCTGCTTCAGCAGAGGATCTAGAAACAACAGCCTGCTTTTTGGACTTCCATGACACAAGTGAGTTACCAAGAAAAATGCAAAAACCAGTGAAAGAAAGTCGGGTATCTTGGCAGCCAGCCCAATCAGAATCTATGAATGCACTCAAGTTGAGAGATGAAGTTGCAGGGAAGAAAAGGCCTTGGCCTGGAGCTGATTTCAAATATTGCAGTACTCGATATGCAGCATGTAGATGAGGCTGCCAAGGTGAGTCCATAAATTGGCTAAGAATATGAACAGCAAAAGTGATGTCAGGTCTTGTTATGGTGAGATACAGCAATTGACCTACCAATCTTCGATAGACCTTAGCATCATCAAGAGGAACACCATCATCCCGAGACAGTTTAGCATTTTGTTCCATAGGAGTCTTTACTGGTTTACACCCCAAGTAACCAGTGCCAGAAAGTATTTCCAAAGTATATTTCCTTTGAGAAAGGGAGATACCTTTGGAGCTACGAGCAACCTCAAGTCCCAAAAAAAATTTTAAAGAGCCAAGATCTTTTAATTTGAACTGCTTATCAAGGAACATTTTGAGAGTGTGAACTGCTGCAGTGTCATTGCTTGCTATCAAAATGTCATCGACATAAACCAATAAGGCTATAAAAGATGAGCCTTGAGACCGAGTGAAAAGGGAATAATCTGCTTTGGACTGGACAAATCCATGGTTAATGAGTGTGGAAGAAAACTTAGCAAACCACTATCGTGATGCTTGCTTTAAACCATAGAGTCGACACACTCTAGGATCTCCTTTTTCACCAAAACCAGGAGGTAAAGACATATAAACTTCCTCTTTCAACTCACCATGCAAAAAAGCATTGTTGACATCTAATTGAATTAGATGCCAACCTTTGATAGCAGCAATGGCTAACAAACACTTAACTGTAACCATTTTTGCAACTGGTGAAAAAGTATCAAAGAAGTCAATCCCTTCTTGTTGAGTGAAACCCTTAGCTACCAACCTAGCTTTATATCTTTCAAGGGTTCCATCAGATTTATGTTTGACCTTATACACCCACTTGCATCCAATTGGATGTTTGTTGGGAGGTAGAGTAGTTAAGGTCCAAGTATTATTTTGTTGCAAAGCAGAAATTTCTTCTGCCATAGCAGTCCTCCAATGAGAAAATTTCACAGCTTGATGATAGAATTTTGGCTCAAAAATTGAAGAAATAGCTAAGGCATATGCTCGATAAGATGAAGATAAACGAGAGTAAGAAACAAAGGAAGAGATAGAATAACGCTTACCTGATTCAGGACCAGAATGAGAAGAGGATGGTGGAGGACAAGCAGTAGAAGAAGCTAAATGACAATGGTAGTCCTGCAAGTAACCAGGTGGCTTATGTGTTTTGGATGATCTTCGACATGGGGGAGATGGAGGTGTTATGGGATCTAAAACAGATTGATCAGATGATGGAGTAGAAGAAACATAGTTAGAGTGATCAGGAAGAGGATTTGGAAGAACAATAGATGAAGGAGAAGAAGGATTAAAAGCTGAAATATGACCAAGATTTTGTGACATGGATTTGAAAGGAAAGATTTCCTCATGAAAAAGAGCATCACGGGAAACAAAAAAGGAATGATTATCAATGTCATATAGCTTGTAACCCTTGGAAACAAGAGGATATCCAAGAAAAATGCAACGACGAGCTCTTGGAGCAAATTTGGATCTGTTATGTGCTAAAGTAGATGCATAACAAAGAGAACCAAAAACTTTCAAATGTGTGTAGGATGGTGACTTGTTGAAGAGTAAGTCATAAGGAGTTTTATTAGAAATGATAGGAGAAGGAGTTCTATTAATAAGGTATACTGCAGTAAGTATACAATCACTCCAGAAAATCAAAGGGATATTGGATTGAAAAAGAAGAGCACGAGCTACATTTAAAATGTGCTGATGCTTCCTTTCTACCACTGAATTTTGTTGAGGAGTGGCTACACAAGACAATTGATGGATAATGCCTTTGCTAGAGAAGAAATGATTCATAGCAAATTCATTTCCATGATCAGAACGAATGATTTTAATGTTGGAAAGAAACTGTGTTTCAACCATAGCAATGAAGTATTGTAAATGAGTCCGAGCATCAGATTTAGTTTTAAGTAAATAAATCCAAGTACTACGGGAGTAATCATCTACTATGGTTAAAAAGAAACGAAAACCTTCTATTGATGGAGGAGAGAAAGGTCCCCAAATGTCAACATGAACAAGTTCAAAAGGCACTGAAGAAGTATGTTCACTAACAGGAAAAGGCAACCTCTTATGTTTAGCAAGAGGGCAAACATTACAATGTCTGGAATTATTGTTGGAAACAATGGAAGAAAAGATAGGCAAAAGCTTCATACGAGAAAAAGATGGATGACCCATCCTTTGATGCCAAATATCAACAGAGGCATTATTAATTGTGCTAGAAACAGAATTAATAGAAGAAACAGAAGACACATCTTTAGAATTAAAGCCATGAACTGGTTGATGAGGTTGCAGCATGTATAATCCTTCTCTAGCTTGTCCCTTCCCAATCGTCTTCCATTGTATGAGGTCCTGAATAAAGCATACATTATGAAAGAAAATGAGACAGCAAGATGAATTGGTTAACTTGCTAACAGATAAAAGATTGAAGGTAAATGAAGGAACACAGAGGACATCATGCAATATGAGATTTGGTGACAAGAAAATAGAACCTATGTGACTGACATGAGCAGAGGCTCCATTAGGAAGTTTGACAACAGTATTGTGCACAGGTCGAGATGAACTAAATAAAGATACTGAGTGGATCATATGATCCGTCGCACCAGTATCAATTATCCAGTCATGATCAGAAAGATGGATAGAATTTTTGTGAGTAGTAGAAAAAACAGAATGGCTGGAAACTGATTTACCTGATAGATGATCAAAGGAAGAAGATGAAATTACATTCGATGCTTGAGGAGAAGGAGTAGCAGACTCTGAATGAAGGAGAGCCAAAAGTTGCTGACACTGTGAATGTGAAAGAGGCAAAGAATCATTGGAGGTAACTTGATGAGCAGCAGGAACTGAGGACCGAGCTTGAGATCGATATCCTGGTGGATATCCATGAAGCTTAAAACATTTATCAACAGTATGTCCTCGTAGTCCACAGTGAGAACAAAGAGGCCTATCCTTCCGAATAAAATTCTTATTTCCAGTGAATGTTTTACCAGAAGAACTGGAAGATAGAGCAGCAGATGGAATAGCGGGGATCAGAACAGATCCTATATCTCGTTGCCTTTCCTCTTGAAGAATAAGAGAGAAAACCTTGTTAATCGGTGGAAGAGGTTCAATAAGCAATATCTGGCCTCGGATATGAGAATAACTATCATTCAGTCCCATTAGAAAACGCATTACATAATCTTGTTGTAGCAGATCAGATAGGGAACGTAATGCGCCACAGGAACATGTCGGCAATGGCCTGTAATTGATCAACTCATCCCATAGTCCTTTCATTTGAGTAAAATAGGCACTGACCGTAAGATGATCTTGAGTGAGAGAAGCAATTGCTTTTTGTAGCTGGAAAATTCGAGGTCCGTTGGCTTGAGAGAACCGGTCCTTGAGATCAGACCACATCTCCTTCGCAGAGTCTTCATAAATCACACTAGCTGCGATCTCTTTGGAAAGAGAGTTGATGAGCCATGATAGAACCATATTGTTACATCTGATCCAAGAAGGAAACAGAGAAGAGGAATTGGAAGGCTTCGAGATAGATCCGTCAACAAATCCGATCTTGTTTTTCGCTGTCAAGGCCATTAGCATGGAGCGGCGCCAGGTATGATAATTCTCACCATTGAGAACTTGTGTAACCAGTAAGGAACCGGGACTATCACCATGATGAAGAAAGTAAGGGCTCGAAGGATCTTCAGAGGTAGACGGAGAAGAGGAAACAGACGAAGAGCTCATGTTTGTAAAGCGCAGGAAGAAAAACTTCTGATACCATGTAAAGAATAGAAGAGGAGAGAAAATAATCCTCTGTATTAACCAACCTACAGTATGCGTACATGTGTGCCTTTATATAGGACTTGATAAAAGTACAGAAAAAATAATAAGATTAAATTTATCTAACTCTAATAGAAGGAGGACATGGCGCACATGAGTGCGAGGATGGGCACCTCGAAGGTTGGCAAAGCGTTAACTTTATACTCAAAGGAATCTTCATTGATAGTTATTAAAAAATATGTGATGGCAGTAAGATATAAAAAATTCTTTGCAGCTTTGGAGAATGCAACATTTCACATATGCAGGAGAAAGGAAAAGTTTCTCTGTTTCTATCTGATACAGTAACATTTACCATGCCTTCGAAACATTTTGATTTCAAGGGGAAAGGATATTGTTTTTTTTTGGGGGGGGGGTTGGAATTGAAGTTTATTGTGCTGCCGGATTCAACTCATCTGATAATGAAGTTTAGATATATTAGCAAGTTGTAGAGAATGAGCTTTTTTCTTTTGTTTTTCTTCTTCTTATTGACATTTATAATGTCATATCAGAGAGTGAGTTTGCCCTATGAAGACAAGGTAGCAAATAGCGCACCCCCATAAGTACTGCACATGTTTTAATCTATTTATTTCGTAAGTACTTAAATGCACTTACTGTTTCTTCTGTACTAAAAAACATCAAGAATACTTACTGGAGTCTAGTTGCAGCTTCGATACTTTTAAAAACTAGCCAATCTTTGTATGATTATTTGAGGCATCGAATCCATAAATGTTGATGATTTCTTCTAGTCTCTATCATTCCCCGTATAACAGACCCTTGGACTTTATTTGAAGTCTTATTTTTGCAGACTTCTTATTTGGTGTTTCTTGTTGGATTTTCTCTCTTCTTATTTGGGCTTTTTATTTTTCAGACATTTTCCGTCGTCCAAGATCATGATCCCCAGGTACCGTTAAATTCTTTTATCTTTGTTCCTCGATCCTTGCCTTGACATCGTTAAATTCATTTGGGTTTGGAAATTATAGGATAAACTGCAGATTAAAGAAGAGATTCAGAAAAGGGTTGGGGGTATTATGATGGAATCTGTGCGATATGTTTGGATAAGATAATGCTTCAGGAGACGACTCTTGTAAAAGGTTGCGAGCATGCTTACTGGTTTTTTGCATGCCTTTGAAATTATGGTTATAGTTGTTACCCATCATGTATGAGATGTCCGATAGTTTCTACAATGGAATGTGGCTTGCGTTTACTCTAAATATAGTATTGGAGCCTATTATGCCTCAAACTCATAGATATTTGATTTGTTTGAGCTGTCAAGTCTCATAAGCGCTGATA
The DNA here is from genome assembly GCA_029856935.1 of Cyclocarya paliurus. Classification (NCBI taxonomy): domain Eukaryota; kingdom Viridiplantae; phylum Streptophyta; class Magnoliopsida; order Fagales; family Juglandaceae; genus Cyclocarya; species Cyclocarya paliurus. Next base: position 9,357,983 of record CM056956.1, read on the forward strand.
CTATCTCAATTGAATAACTAGAGGCTCCAAAATTATAAGGGCCATCATCACTCATTGAAGTAGCAAATCTAATTGATTATTGATTGTTACAACTTAGAAATATAATGAATTGGGAATGTGGGATTATGAGTTTTCTGATATATTTTCTTTTGGACTATTATGAATTACTAATTCATGTAGAAAACATTTATTTGCTTGCCTTCTTTTAACACCGCAATGTTCTACTGAAGTGAGTCCCCCCACAATGATGAAAAATGATCGATGTTTTAACTTTTTTATTACTATAACAAATCCCACAATAATTTTCATAAGGCTTGTAAGTAAGAAATAATTAGAGACACGTCTTGAAGGACAACATCAACGATTACATGTTTGAGGAGAGTGTCTACCTATTTCTTAGAGCCAATTTGTTTAAACCTTTGATTGTGTAGGATCAGGAAGACATTTATGATGATGCTAAAGATTATTATCCATATGAGGAGGAAGAAGATGATCTAGATGAAGTTTGCTTCAGTAGTTCAACAAGTCTTTATATTGGTAATTGAAGCTGGGGAGATAGTGGATATGTTAGGTTAGAACGCCAAGAAGCGAGGCCAATCTATCAATCAAATTTCCAGGACTCTAGAGCAGGTTCATCCCTAAAACCTAAGGAGGCTGTGAAAAGTGCAATTGGGAGATGGACAATTAGTGCACTCAAACATGAAGCAGTTGATAAAGATGCTGAAGAAAGCAGCAGCAACATTTGATGAGGTTGGGTCGGACGTGAGGCCATTTCTATAAGTAGTTGGGCCTCAAACTTGATGTCCCTTTTACAATATTTCCCTGCTTTTAACTTTGTGAAATAATGTACAATCACCTTGAAAAAAGAAAAGAAAATACCAGGTGTGGTAATCAGTTTAAGATCCTGATTTCTCATGAAAAAAACCAAACTAAAGGAAAAAGAGATTCGATGGATGATGGATTGCGAACTCAAGTTTGTAAGAACAGGAGAACATGAAATTCATCAAACCTACCTTGTTAAGAAGTCAAATAAATGACTAAAAGATATAAATCGTAAAGGACTACATAAACAAATAATTAGAGAAATCAGGATCTTGAACCACTTACCACGCCTTTATTTTACAATGTTAATTTTCTTTTCTTTTATTAAGGTGATTGTACATTATTTCACTAAGTTAAAAATATTGAAATATTTTTCAAGGGATATCATGTCTGACCCAACCTTAGCAAATGCTTATGGTGCTTTCTTGCAGTAGCTTTATCATCTGCTTCATGTTTGAGTTCCCTCTTAGCTCGTCGCCCGATTGTACTTTTCGCAGCCTCCTTAGGTTCTTGGGATGAACCAGCACCAGAGTCTTGGAAATTTGGTTGATAGATTGGCCTCGCTTCTTGGCGTCCTGACGATATTATCTCCCCACCTTCGATTCCCAATACAAGACTTGTTGAACTATTGAAGTAAACTTTATCTAGATCGTTTTCTTCCTCTTCATATGGATAATAATCTTCAACATCATCATAAATGTCTTCTTGATCCTCCACAATCAAAGGTTTAAACCAATTGGTTTAAAGAAGTAGGCAGACACTCTCCTCAAACATGTAATCGTTGATGCTATCGTTCAAGATGCGTCACTAATTATTTCTTACTTACTAGCCTTATGCTAGTTATTGTGGGACCTATTATAGTACTAAAAGCGTTAAAACATCGATCATATATCATCATTGTGGGGGGACTCACTTCAGTAGTGCGTTGTGGGTGTTAAAAAAAGGCATGCAAGTAGATTTTTTTCTACAAAAATTAGTAATTCATAATAGTCCAGAAGAAAATATACCAGAAAATTAAGTTGCCAAAACTCCTAATCCCACATTCCCAATTCATTAGATTTCTAAGTTGTAACAATCAATAATCATTTAGATGTGCGCCTTCAATGAGGGAATGATTAAAGTTCATGATTGCCCTTATAATTTCAAAACCCTCCACCTCCTTGTATAATAATTAAAAAAAAAAGACAATTTTCATGGTATCATCCTAAAAACTCAAATGGATGTTTACACTGTGGGCATGTTGGTTTGTCACCATAAGTGGCCCATAGAAGGATGCATGTCATGCTATAAATAATAAACAGAAGAACACCAAAAATTGTACAATGGAATCCCTGTTTAATGAAAAAGGAACAATTATGCTTGTCATATTTTGTTCATGTCACAAGCCATAAACCAAGAGTAAAAAACCCTTCCTTCACCACAAAATCCCATATTAACATACCTAAAAAAAAAGGACCTTGAAATATTTCTACTCTCCAAACTCAAGATATCTAATTAGCTACACCTAAAGACTAAATTTGAAAAAAGTCAGACTAACACACAGCCCTCAAACAACATGAGGGCCACACATTTTTCTACATGTAAGGAGAAGTACTGATCATATAATGGGCATCTCTTGTCGCTACCTGCCATCAAATAAAGGCTACTTTTTCATTTTCTTTTTATTTATAAAAGGCTACTTTTCCTATTTAGCTATAACTTTTCAAATATAGCCCCCACATCTACTTATCTATTCAATATCTATACCACTTTAAGTGTTCTTTTAAAAAGACTAATGGGCTCTCGCCAAACTGGCCGAGCCCATTCTTGTGGTGGCCTTTGAATAAAAGGGCAAAAGCATGTAGTTATGACATGAGAAGGCATTATATAGGCCCCCGGGCCTATCCCGAAAAATCCACGGGAAGTCACGCTGCATTTAATAACCCATATAGGATCACTGATAGGGCGACTCAACGTAAGACACCCAGAGAGAGGCCACACCTCACCACCTGTCCTAAGAGACACAACCGAGAGCAGTAGAATTAAATGCGATGATATGGCAACCCATACAGGAAACAAACACTCTAGGCTCAGAGGAGAAGCAGAGGCCTCAAACCTCAAGGGGAGAATATAAGGCTGAAATGAAGGTAAAACTACATGCTCTAGCTCAAAAGTTCTTTGGCTCATTCTCCAATAAATATTATAACTTAATCATCAGAGGCATCCCGGGGGACTCCCTGTAACGCCCGTCCTTGAGGTGGGTCTTTTTACAAAATATTTTAGAAAAGACGACAGGAATTACCGTCCGATTTAAAACATTTTACTGTCCTTCCCAGGGTGCAAGACTCTACGTTATAAAATAAAATGTACTTTTGGAACAAAAAGAGGTTTACGGGTTAAAAGAGTAGAAAATATAAATCTTTAAAATAAAATGGTCTTTCGTACATTTAAAATCCTCATGTCTAGACTTCCGTGCTCTTCCTCTTTGGTCGTGGCCGTCCTGAAGCATACTACTCATTCAGTTCCTGTGGGGGGAGGGGCACACATAAAAACTAAAATGAGTCGAATACTCAGTAAGCATTACTTCATACAGTTAAAATATAGCAACATAGGTTTTCAGTCATGCATTCATCATTCCATACATACTATACGTATATGCATACATGCTTTCGTTTGTAAACATCAGTAGACGGGAGTTTTCATCTTTAAACATGCTTTTCTTTCCTTTAAAACGTTCTCCCATCATTGCCTTCATTTCTTAAAGAATGACATGCATTCATACATTCTTTTCTTTTCACTTTCATAGGCTAGTGCACATTATTATGCCCCGCGTGCTAGGGTTAGCGGCCCTATGGCCAATGGATTCGCCCGTGGCCACGGGTTGGAACCCCATTCCGTCAGGGATGCAGCACTGGGTGCACTACCATATACTACTACCCGGCATTGCAATCTGCCCATTCATTCTTTTGGGTATCCCATTCATTCATTCATGTGGCCGTTACGTAGCTTCATACATTCATACATGCTCATGCCTTTCTTTCTTTACATTCATTCATTCATGGCAGCTCTAGAGAGCTGCAGCTTTCATTCATTTCGTTTGCATGAGCATGCCTTTCATTCTTTTCATTTCTTTTCATTCCTCTCATGCTTTCATGAGAAAACGTTGTTTGGGGCGAGAGCCCGAAAACATCTTTTCGTGCATTTTCTTTTCTTTGAAAATACATACAATAGATACAGCGTATAGTCATCCATTCACATGCGTACAATTAATACTTTTGGGTGCGTGAACAGGGGCTGCCAAAAAGGGCCGTACATACTTATACTTTTAAAACATTATTTGTGCCTTTCTTCTTTTTCATAAAACGTCTACCCTTCCAAAGGGAGAACATTTCTTTTCTTGGTTTTCAAAAGGAAAAACTTTTCGTTTTCTTTTTCTTATCTTTAGAAAAATCTAGAAGAGTATGAACGTAATACTTACCTGGACTCCATGCTACTTTCATACCATACAGTCCATTCATGCGCGTGTCAGATGGCAACCTACATGCATACATAACCTTAACGTTATTCTCTATCTAGTGCATAAGCAACTGACTAGAAATAGAGCTATGCTTTACTTAGAACACTTTCTTTCTATCCCGTGCTTTTTCACATCTTTTGCTATGATAAAACCTCTGGAGACCCATTACGGTCTTTACTTCCTTTAACCTTGACGTTCTACTTCGAATGCTTACTCACTAGGGTGAACCCATAATTCACCTTAGGATTAAGACATTAAGACCTTTGTCCCGTTCTTCTTATTAACCACGTTCCGACCCATGACTTAGACCTACTAAGTCACGCATCCCATTCTTAGACAGTACATTCATCACTACCTTTATGTATCTTAGCTCACTCTGATTCTCATGACTTTCCATACACATTACATGGCTCTAAGCCAACCCTGAGGTTTAAGCACCGTGTAACCGTACGTAGGATAGATTACCCATTATATACGGTAAATCTGTCCGGCACATGTGTCTAACCAAATTACACACGTACCTTACCCCTTTATCGCCTAAGGCCAACATATCTCACATTGGTAATCGGGTCGTATGGACAAGCACCATACTCCGATACCAAGCTTATCTTATCTGGCTAGCACGACCCTTCGTGCTATCCGTACCTCATGACAGTTCATCCCAACACTTGACACGATGTGGCTTCATTCATAACTACACTTTACATCATGCCATATAGCTAAGACTGTTCTCAAACTACACCGTGACCTTGTCATGTCACCTCACATACATCCTAGGTCATCATAACGCAACTCCTTGATTGGCCACATCACTTCATGACGTTGCCCAGTCATGCTTCCGCTGCACTACTCTGATACTTCTTAGCCATTTCGCACTTATTCCCGGCCATAGGCCAGTCACATGGCGACTCCCGTCGCCTTGGACTACAGGCCATATCTCAGCCACTTCGGAACACTGTTCCATAGTTCTCAACACCATACATCAAGTTCTTCCCCTATCAATTACGCAACCACCCTTATCTTTGTGATACGCCATACGATGTATCGCTGCATCTCATGGAGTACACTCCACGCATACTCCCTTCACAACACTACGCCACATCACCACTATGGTACACACGCCATATGGTGCATCGTTCCACAACATGGAGTACACTCCATGTGTACTCCATTCACAGTACTACGCCACATCACTATTATGGCATACACGCCATATGGTGCATCGTTCCACCACATGGAGTATAGTTTGCGTGTACTCCATTCACAGCGCTAAGCTACATTACCATTATGGTACACACGCCATATGGTGCATCGTCTCACCACATGGAATACACTCCACGTGTACTCTATTCATGGCACTACGCCACATCACCATTATGGCATACATGCCATATGGTGCATTGTCTCACCACGTGGAGGCTGACTTGGTAGAGAATTGGCCCTTCCCATTTGGTTGCCATATAATTTTGTCTTCAAGTGGTGTTTGGGATAGGTGGATATTGAGTATGGCTTGGCCTGTTTGATCATCAAAGATGGACCTGATAAGGGCTTCATCCCATTGGCGTGCCTCTGGATTAATAAGGTCCAAAACATGAAGGATGTGGCCTGAAGGCTCGGTACCTTCCCGAGCAACTGGTCAAAAGGAGTGAATGGAGGGGTGAAGATGGTCCTCCCAAATGTGCATAGAATGTCCTTTGAGCACCTGGTAACACATACCCTTGCAGATAGTTTCTTGGATTTGTTTGCAGTAGACCCTTCCAAAACCAAGAGGAGTCGTTTTGGGCCTTAGCCTGCATGAAAGTATATCTGCGAAGGTATTTGGCTGCAATGGCACAAACCCAAAGCTTTTCAGAATTCAGACAGATGTCCTAGCTTAACTTTGACAGAAAGGCTTTATTGTACTCATGAAGCTTCCGGATTCCTAATCCACCTTTGGACTTTGGCCGGCAGATGGAGCTTCAGACAGACGCCACATCACCATTATGGCATACACGCCATATGGTACATCATTCCACCATGTGTACTCCATTCATAGCACTACGCCACATCACCATTATGGCATACACGTCATATGGTGCATCGTTCCACCACATGGAGTACACTCTACGTGTACTCCATTCACAGCGCTACGCTACATCACCATTATGGCACACACATCATATGGTTCATCGTCTCACCACATGAGTACATTCCACGTGTACTCTATTCACGGCCACGTGTACTCCATTCAAGGCACCACGCCATATCACCATTATGGCATACACGCCATATGGTGCATCATTCCACCACATGGAGTATACTCCACGTATACTCCATTCACGGCACTACGCCACATCACCACTATGGCATACACGCCATATGGTGCATTGCTCCACCACATGGAGTACACTCTACATGTACTCCATTCACAGCGCTACGCCACATCACCATTATGGCACACACGCCATATGGTGTATCGTTCCACCACATGGAGTACACTCTACGTATACTCCATTCACGGCACTACGCCACATCACCATTATGGCATATACGTCATATGGTGCATCATCTCACTACATGGAGTACACTCCATGTGTACTCCATTCACGGTGCTACGCCACATCACCATTATGACATACACGTCATATGGTGCATCATCTCACCACATGGAGTACACTCTATGTGTACTCCCTTCACGGTATTACGCCACATCACCATTATGGCATACACGCCATATGATGCATCATCTCACTACATGGAGTACACTCCATGTGTACTCCATTCACGGTACTATGCCATATCACCATTATGGCATACACGCCATATGGTGCATCGTTCCACCCCATGGAGTACACTCCACGTATACTCCATTCACAGCACTACGCCACATTACTACTATGGCACACAAGCCATGTGGTGCATCGTCTCACCACATGGAGTACACTCCATGTGTACTCCATTCATGGCACTACGCCACATCATCATTATGGCATACACGTCATATGGTGCATCGCTCCACCACATGGAGTACACTCCACGTGTACTCCATTCACGGCGTTATGCCACATCACCACTATGGCACACACGCCATATGGTGCATCGCTCCACCACATGGAGTACACTCCACGTGTACTCCATTCATGGCGTTATGCCACATCACCACTATGGCACACACGCCATATGGTGCATCGTCTCACCATATGGAGTACACTCCACGTGTACTCCATTCACGGTACTACGCCACATCACCATTATGACATACACGTCATATGGTGCATTATCTCACCACATGGAGTACACTCTATGTGTACTCCATTCACGGTATTACGCCACATCACCATTATGGCATACACGCCTATGGTGCATCGTCTCACCACATGGAGTACACTCCACGTATACTCCATTCACGGCACTACGCCACATCGCCACTATGACACACACTCCATATGGTGCATCGCCCCACCACATGGAGTACACTCTACATGTACTCCATTCACATCACTAGGCCACATTACTACTACCGTACATAAACCACAACTACACTTCACAGCACAGTCCACATCACTACACAACACACTTCCCAACTACGCCCAACACTTCACGTCATAGCCCATCACATTACCATACTATACAGTGAACCCTATAATAATAGCAGCACAGTCCACAACCTAGTCAACTAATTAGAATCTAACATAAATAACGAGGGATAGAGAGTTATACCATCGACGAGATAACCCATGCGTCGCTCGGTGACCGTCATAGTTGATAACGCCAGAGGAACGTAAGGGGTGGCTACACCGCGTACAGTGACTGTTTAGGCTTTTGGATAGCTAGGTGTGGTCTTGGAAGGGCCTAAGGTGGACTTGATGATGCTGGCAAGGAGTGTATCACGGTGGATCTAGTCGTGTACAGTGGCGGTCAGTCACGCGTAGTGACTGTCCATCACGTGCAGTGATTACCCACCACATAAAGTGGTGGTTTGGACCTAGGGCTTGGCTAAGGGAAATTGCTAGAGGAGCCGTAGAGGCTCGGTGGTGGCGACACGGTGGTGGAAGGAGGACTGGCCGTGCACTGTGAGGGAGGGAGAAGCCGTGAGAGAGTTAGAGAGAGTGTGCGTGCATGGGGGCCAGATCGGGACCAAGGGTGGTCCGATTGGTTTCGTGGTGGCTTGAGGGTGCTGGAGAGGGCGGTCACTTGCCGTGGGTGGTGGCCTACGTCGGTGGATCGGGCCTAACCCGTGTGTGAGAGAGAGGAACACCGGGAGGTGGAGGAGAGGGCTACCGGGCATGGGTCTACGGGAGGAGGAAGGGGGAGACTTAAGGATGCTCATGGTGGTGTCTAGTGGCCGAGATGGCCGCACACTGCGGCGCTGTGGACGTGCACAGTGAACTCGTGCATAGAGGAGCTACGTGCTTGCATGGGGAGCGGTCGGCGGGGAGATGGGGGCCGAGCTTGCTGGAGGGTGATGGCCAATGGCAGGGGAGGCTGCCGTGGGAGTGGTGGCGCTGGAGGATAGCTCACGGCGGTGCTGGGAGCACTAAGCCTGTTCGGGCTGTGCATGGCTGGAGGGAGAGGAGGCTGGTGGTGGTGGAGGTGAGGCACGACAGCGCACGGCAACGCCGGGCTAGGGCTGGAGCCGTTCGGTGTGGGTGTTGTGCAGTGCAAGCCGAGAGGGAGAAAGGGAGGAGAGAGAGAAGGGAGGGAAAAGTGAGGGAGAAGAGAGAGGGGCTCGGGTTTTTTCCTAAAATCTGACGTCTGGAAATCTATAAAATGATCTAACGGTGACCCTTAAATACTGATTTGAAAATGCGTAAACAATAACTTAATTAAAAGCACTGAGAGGAATTAAGATAGAATATTATTTAAAATAATATTCCTTCATCATTAATAAAATGATGAAATCTTACTTAAAATATTTAAAAGAATAAAACCATTAAAGTAATTAAAGATTCCATCATTATTTAATCACGTATTATTTTAAATAACTAGAATCATTTATATAAAATGATTCCCTACAATTATAATATTTTTGGAACTCTTGAAAGATATTATAATTGAGTTATTTAAAATATTCTTTAATTAAATAATAATAGGAATCTTCCATTTAAAATACACATAACTTTAAAACACAAAACTAGCTTTATAAATTACATAGTATCTTTTAAAACACGCCATCGGGTCTGGCACGCATAACGGAGCTCTTAAACACTAGAGAGGGATGGACAGGCTATCGCATCTGACGTAATTTCTTACGTCAGAAGGAAGGAAGGAGCAGGGTATTACACTCCCACCCCCCTCAACTTTCTTATTGCAGGTTACAAGAAGACATGATAAACATTACAAAAAACTTTGTTAACATTTGGCACCGTTTGTAGGATCTATTTCTTATATCTTAACGTACTTTTCATATGCTTGCAGCGATACGTGCTTTTTCATATCGGTAATAGAAACCATACAAAGCTAGTACATTTTGAGAGAGAGAGCATTCATGTTGTTTGGTGGTGCCCAAACATTGATTTTGCAAAGGATTAGAACCCATATCACTTTGATCAAACACAGATTAAAGACACCGAGAAATGCAAAATCGCATAACTGCTAAGGTACTTGAAATGAAATAAAAAAAAAAGAAATTCAAAATCTGGAAATTTAAACATAAAGCCATTCACGCCATAAACACACTCACAAATCTCGGTTTTCCTTGAAGCAGCTCCATTAGCTGCTTTACTTTTTTGATTTTATAGCTGTTTAATAAACTCATGGAATTGCCTTTTCATTGATAAATAAATTAAGTTGAACTATTTTGATGTTTTTCAAAAAAAAAAATCTCAAGGATTTAATATTTTTATTTTTTGATAGGTAAAAGTACTTCATACGATATAATATTTGTAGTCATAAATAGTGTGCCACACGTGGTGAAGGTGGAATAATAGTAGTTTTGAGCATTGCTCATTAGAAAGGAAATAGCTTGGGGCCGGATGGGTGTGAAAAATATTTTCCCACCGGTCAATAACAAACAAACACGTAGGCAATCTATTCATCACTGAAATGCATCCACACGTATGAGAAAAGACGCCCATAGCACAATTCAACGTTCTCTCCCTTTCCCTCCCATCTTCACTCTCCCTCTCCCGCCCATCCCTCTCCTTTCTTTCCCTCCCATCTTTGCTTCTCCACGCCGACAGATCCATGCCGAAGCCCTCTCGAGCCCATTGCCCATGACTTGAAAGGTTGATAACCTTACTGCTCAGGAGAGAAACTTTGCTGCACTTCAAGGAATTGTACCCACAAGAAGAGATCCTTGTACTCAAGATTGTTTTGTGTCATATTTTCTGAACCAAAGCTAAATCCCAAAAAATGTTTAGGAAGTGCCCCCTTGGTATTCCAAGTTGGTGATGTCAACCAAACTAAACATTGCATGAATCTTATCCAATAGACTTCATACTAGTACTTTGGCAATCATAAAGACTTAGTTCCTGACCCTAGTGACTTATAAAGTCTTTAAACTTACTCGACATGCCTGAAAGAGGAGAGATTCATAACTATCAATTTGGGATTCCAGGGCATTTGATCATTTCCTATGTCCTGAAGCAGAGTTGAGTAGTGTAGCTAAAATCTGATAATTGGCCATGTAAGGTTAATTTTAGAGGTAGTAGCACAATGATCAAAGATTGAATCTAAAATCTCAATTGCCAACAATTTGGCTTGAAATTCAAGAGGAACTTTAAGCATTGAAACAAGTTCCTCGGCTCATTGAAAGACCATAGAAGTTTAAAACTTCGAAGCGTCAAGCCTCAAAATCTGCCCAAGAATACAATCCTTTAGTGTAACTTAAAATATGATCAAAATTAGTTCTTGTAAAACTGTACCCCTCCCTGGGAGCGGATGTGACTCAAACTGTTTTACAAACACTCAGAACTGGTATTTTACCCTCTTCTCTCAATCATACTTTTATTACCTTGATCCCAAAGAAAATTAAGCCGGAAAGGATTTCTGAGTTTAGGCCTATCAGTTTATGTAACGTGTTGTATAAAATCATATCCAAGGTCATAGCAAACAGGCTAAAAAAGGTGCTTGATAATCTTATTACTAGCAGTCAGTGTGCTTTTGTTCTTGGTCGACTTATAACTGATAATATCCTTGTGGCCTATGAGTTGATGCATTTTCTGAAAAATAAAAGGAAGGGTAAGGAAGGGTTTATGTCCATTAAACTGGATATGAGTAAAGTTTATGATCGAGTGGAATGGGTTTACCTTGCAGCTGTCATGGAAAAAATGGGTTTCGCTCCCCAATGGATTGAGCTAGTTATGATGTGTGTTAAGTCTATCTCTTTTTCAGTATTGATAAATGGTGAGCCTAAAGGTCCTATTGTTCCCTCAAGAGGTCTTCGACAAGGTGACCCCTTATCCCCATATTTGTTCCTCCAATGTACAGAAGGTTTAATATCCCTACTCAACAAAGCTGAAAGAAGAGGGGAGATCACAGCGATCAGAGTATGTAGAGGGGCTCCTGCAATTTCCCACCTTCTGTTTGCGGATGATAGCCTACTATTCTGCAAGGCTACTGTAGCTGAAAACAGGCGGATTCAAGAGTTATTGGGCTATTATGAGGCAGCTTCAGGCCAAAAGATAAACAAAGAGAAGACATGCATTGTTTTTAGTAGGAATGTGCACAGTGACAGACAAGCTGAACTTCTGGAAACTTGGGGGACACAGAATAGCCAACACCTAGACAAGTACTTAGGACTTCCACCTTTGGTTGGCAGATCTAAATATAAGGTGTTCTCAGAAATTAAACATAAAGTTTGGAAAAAACTACAGGGTTGGAAAGAAAAGATCCTCTAAATTGGGGGGAAGGAAATCTTGATTAAAGCTGTTGCACTCTCCATCCCTACCTACTCCATGAGCTGTTTCAAACTTCCATCTACCTTGTGTACTGAGCTAGAACAATTGATGGCTAAGTTCTGGTGGGGCCAAAAGAAGGATGAAAAGAAAATTCATTGGATGAGCTGGTCCAAGATGTGTGAGACTAAACAGGCAGGGGGCATGGGTTTTAAGGACCTTAGAGTCTTCAATGATACCCTGTTGGCCAAACAAGGTTGGCGAATTATGCAAAATACAACCTCTCTATTGCATAAAATTTTTAAGGCTAAATACTTCCCTAGAAATCAGTTCTTGGATGCTACTCTGGGTCATAAACCTTCTTTTGTGTGGAGAGGTATATGGAGCACCATTCCTAAAATAACTGCTGGATGTCGTTGGAGGATAGGCACTGGGGAAGGTGTGAAGATTTGGAAAGATCACTGGGTTCCTGGAAGATCTACACTACTGCCTGTTCTGAATGAAGATGGGATTGGCTCTTATGAGATGGAGACTATTGTTGACTACCTGTTAGACACTACTCATCGAATGTGGGATGTTGGCAAGGTGAATACCATGTTTGCCCCCAATGTGGCTTCAGAAATTTTGCATATTGTGTTAAGTAATGGCGGGCCTGACTTGCTTTGTTGGACTCAAGAATCACATGGTGACTATACGGTCAAAAGTGCCTACAGACTGTTTCGATCTATTGACCATATTGAACAAAGTGGGGAATCCTCAAATAATGCCTTAATGACGAGATTATGGAAAGCAATCTGGAGAATGCAACTTCCATCTAAAGGAAAAATATTTGCGTGGAAAGCTGTTAAAGAAATCTTGCCTACGAGACATAATCTCAGGAAAAAACATGTTGTGACTGAGGATGCTTGTGTGTTCTGTGGAGCTGAACGTGAAGATGTATTGCATGCTCTATGCACTTGCCCATCGATCAGAGATATTTGGCTTCACCACTTTCCCAAGATAAAATATAATAGCCAGCATGAACTGTTTTTTGATGTTGCCCTTCGAATTATGCAAGAAAACACCCGAGACACATTAGAGTTATTCTTTCTGATTTGTTGGAGTTGCTGGTATAGAAGAAATATGAAGATTTTTGAGGATAAATGTGTGAATGCAGAGACGGCACTAGAGAACAGTTTGGCAATGCAGAGATCCTTTAAAGAATTAAAACACAAACCTATACCTGCTGTAAGGCATCACTGCAGATGGGAAGCTCCCCCTCCTGGTACCTTTAAACTCAATGTTGACGGCGCTTTCTCCGCCAATGGAGTTGTAGCTGGAGTTGGGGTCATTTTAAGAGATTCTAATGGGACGGTACTAATGTCTGCGGCTAGGAAGGAGCAGGCTGTTTTAACAGTGGTTGAGATTGAAGGGTTGGCTGTTCTTCGGGGTCTTCAGCTCAGCTTTCACCTTGGTATCCAACATCTTGTTATTGAGAGTGATTCTCAGTTGGCTATCTCTGAGTTCAATAAACCAGGAAGATCAATAGCAGCAATTGGCAACATCATCCAAGAAGCAAAGAAACTAATGGCACGTTTTAATTCATGCACAATCCAGTATGCTAACAGAAGTTGCAACGCCGCAGCTCACTCACTAGCTAAGTTTAGCTTAAGTGTTAAGGAAATTAGTTTATGGTGGGGCTCATTCCCAGATGTAATCACTAATATCCTTTGGATTGATTCTCGTGTGTAAGACTGTTGTTTTATGATGAAATGAAGTTGTTTGTTTTCCTATCAAAAAAAAAAAAACTGTACCCCTCCCTAATCTTGATAAATACTTGGTTTCTCTAAATGGCAGCTCAATCAGGTTAGCTTTAACATCATTTCGTTTTACACAAAATTATTAAATATAAAATAAGAAAAAGGATAATTCTTTCTAAAAAAATTTATATAACGGCACAAATTTAAGACAGTTCCATAGTATAAATAGTGAGACAATTAAACGGTCAAATTTTCATATGCAGCAGATAAAACCAAAGAGAGGCAAGTTTTATGCTAAAGTTGTAACCTGTTCGGCCGAGCGAGTCTCTGGAATCAAGGGGAACGCCAATAGATGCTAAACTAATGAGGTCGTTGAGATCATCGTATCTAGCAGCCTGTTAAACAGACAAAATGCAAAAAGAAATTGCACGAAGAAGGAGAAAGGAAAGGAAAGATAAAAGTGATGGGAAGTGGTGCATACTTCAAGCAAGGCGTCTACATGCTCTGGCGTCGTCTCTGTAGGTGTCTGCTCCGGTGAATTTGCCTCCACTCCCATCTTTTGTTGTCGTCGCGCACACAATGGCCGTAGGCCCAGATATACAGAGCTTTAGATTGTAATTACAATTTGGCCCAAATCAAATACCTAATTCACAAGAAAATTATAAAAATATTGATTTTATGAAAAATAAATGAGTTATCTACAAAGTTTTTAAAAATATGTTTTGGTATATGAAATTTTAAAAATTCTTATTTTATTGTAAAATAAATATAATATATCATATCTAATCATATTAGTTCAATTTTTTTTTGGTATCATGTCTCCTTGCTATATGCCTAAATGTTCTCTTAGAATACAATGACTATTTGAAGAGAATATTTTTAAATGTTTTTTTTGTTCATGTCATTTTTAGACCTTTTTTTTTAAAGATGTTAATAAATAGAAAATCTAATTTATGAAGCTATTACTGAAAGCACTATGCTCAATATAACCTCTTTGAATAGAAATCTCAATCCAAATTTAATTCCCATAGAATAAATTGATAGATAAATAGATTACCCAAGTTACTAACTCTGTGAACTCTTCAACCAAACCAAATATGCATAATCTAGATCTTTAGCATGAAACTTACGTGCATCAACAAGTAGATATTTTTAAAAGCAGTAAAAGATTAAAAATCCGATACTCAATTACAGATATTTTTGAAAACCCACAATTCGTAGTCGATATTCCACTGAAACCAAACACGTAGATATCAATTTTAGCTCCAAAGATAAAAAAAAAAAAGGATTAAATCAACATCGAAAGGGAAGAACATTAAAGAGATGACTGGTGTACACACCTCCTAAAGTCTTAAACGGTGAATAAAAGGGCTGCCGAAGAGTCGCCTACAGAGTAATCAATTGCCGGACAGTGAAAAAAAGAAAAAAGGAAGAGTGTTTCCAGGAACAGATAATGGAAGAGAGTTGAGATTTTGGGGAAATGTAGACTGTATTGTAGGCCTTGTATAGGACAGAGACGTGCATGTTTTTTATTGGTTGTTCAACTTTTTCAAGACAACGGAAAACAAAACAATAAAAGAAAACCCAACTCAATAAAAGAAAAAATTCCATATCATAGCAGAGTGTAAATCGAAACCCATGAAAATCGAAACAGAGTGTTCATTGAACCCATGTAAGAACCATGAAAATCGAACAGTGTAAATTGAAACCCATGTAAAGCAAAACACACGGCAAAATCCAAATCGGAAATTAGTTTGTAAGAAATACCTAAATTGTGATTTTGTTGTGCCAGGTTAGTGGAGGAAATGCACAGGTCTCTTGTGGGCTGGAAGACGACGGCGTGGATGGTCAAAGGAGAGAAGAGGGCGCAGATGATCGAAGAAGACACAGGTCTCTTGTGTTTCGCATGTTTCAGGATGAAGAAAAGAAAAACGAGGGAAATAGGATGAAGAACGAGTAAGTATGAGGGAAAGAGAGAGGGGAGGTAGATGAGATAATAAAATATACATTTCAAAGGTGAACAGTAACTCGCTAGATTTGGAGAGGATCACAGATTTACTGTAACTCAAGTGTTGAGTTTTGGACTTTTGACTAGTCCAATATAGAGGTTTTTTCTCAGATATAGCTAAATTTTTGACTTACATTGACATTTAGCTAGGCCATTGTCAATGCTCTTACGTAAGGACAAGTGCGGGTAAAATATATATGAAAATTGTGTTTTCAAGTTGTTTATCACTTATTGGTTCCTATTCGTATATGTTATATATTACATCTAAAGGTTATATGTGGTTTTTAATTATATTATATGATCCTTCAATAAAATAATATGATATTTTAGTTGAAGTTTATCAGCCATATTTTTTCATTTTACAATTTGTTATAAAATAAAAAATAAAAAGATAGGATTGATTGAACTCTTCTATTGTTCAACCACGACTATTTCACGAGTTTTTTTTTTTTAAGCTACGGACATTGTTAGAAAAAAACTTAGAAATAAATTGGAGGATAGCTTTCTTGCACATTATCTCATAGTCTAAATTGAGAATGAAAGCTCTTTGGGATTTTTTGGGGGAAATGTCGAGGAGAGGGAGTGGACTCATTTGATCAAAGTTCTAGGAGAGGAGGGGTTGGTTAATGAGGCATTGGTTGCATTTTATAGGATGAAGCAGTGTCATTGTAAACCGGATGTTTATGCCTACAATTCTTCTGTACACAATTGTCTCATGTAGACGCTGTGCAGTCATGACGCCATGTCCACTAATATTAAAAAAATAAAAATAAAGCAAAAACGAAGGAGAAAACGGACCTGAAAGCAGATTAAACCCATTTCGCCGTTTCCCGTTT